>CM052901.1:6547738-6701859 GCA_028534135.1 Potos flavus | reverse complement strand
GAGATGGGAACCAGCAGGTCACCAGTGACCTCCTGGGCTCAAGACACGCAGCTCAAGGACACCTGCACCTCCATCCCCATCACTGATCTGAAGGCTTCCACGAATGTCCGTATCGAGGGTCACTCAACCTGCAGAAGCCCTACTCCTCCTACTCTGTGACCAGCACTGTTCCGGGCAGGGCGCTGCACACAGCTGGCCTTGAGGTCAATCCTGCCCCGCGCCTGCCTGCACGCTCATGTGTAGCTTTCGTGTCCCAACAAACCCACCGTGAGGATGGCTCTGCCCAAGAATTTTCAGAAACGCTATATAACGCTGACCTCGTGTCACCCACTGGCATCCTTCTCTCCATGAGGATTCCCTCACATGCCGTATGTTATGACGAGTATCTAAAAGAACAAGGATTTTTTTGCATTCCCTCTCTCAGCAAGTATTTTCATATTCTGTAATTTATATGCATTCACATCATTAGAAACAGACCACTGCACAGGCACCTTAGTAGCTCAGTCGTTAAGCGTCTGCCTTCGGCTCAGGTCATATTCCCAGGGCCCTGAGATTGAGTCCCACATCGGGAAGCCTACTTCTCCCTCTCCCATTCCCCCTGCTTGTGTTCCCTCTCTCGCTGTGTCTCTCAAATAAATAAAATCTTTAAAAAAAAAAAAAAAAAAAAAAAAAACCAGACCAGCTTGGTTTGGCATCCTTGAGGATGCCCCCTTGGGTGTCTGCCAGGGTCCTCCTGGTTCCAGGCCAGCAGCTCAAGGATACTCCCATCTCCAATCTCACCCATTCTCTAAGCTCTAAGTGTCGGCATTATTAGCACATTGGACCATTTATATCACCGTGGAGAATACCTGTGTGTTCCAGGTGGGTGCCTGGCACCTCCTGAGTTCATAAGAGGACAATCAAGGACCGGGGCATCTTCATCCGCATCAGGGATCCAAAGTCCATCAGAGATAGCAATTTTTCTTCTTGATCATTACTTAAGCACTACTTTCACATAGTCTAAAGTGACTCGCTTATGCTGCTGGTGGGAATTCAAGCTGGTAAAACCACTCTGGAAAACATAATGGAGGTTCCTCAGAAAGTTGAAAATAGAGCTAACCTATGACTCAGCATTTGCACTATTAGCTATTTACCCAAAGGACAGAAACAGTGACCCAAAGGGGTACCTGCACCCCAATGTTTATAGCAGCAATGTCCACAATCGCCAAACTATGGAAAAAGGCCAGGTGTCCATTGACAGATGAATGGATAAAAAAGAGGTGGTATATACAAACAATATTACTCGGCCATCAAAAAAAATGAAATCTTACCATTTGCAATGACTTGGATGGAACTAGAGGATATTATGCTAAGCAAAATAAGTTAGTCAGAGAAAAGATAATTATATAATTTCACTCATATGTGGAATTTAAGAAATAAAACAGGATCATAGTGGAACGAAGGGTATAATAAGACAAAAGAAGGGAGAGAAACCATAAGAGACTCAACTCTCGGGAAAAAACAGGGTTGCTGGAGGGGAGGGAGGTGGGGGGCTGGGGTAACTGGGTGGTGAGCATTAAGGAGGGCACATGATGTAATGAGAACTGGGTATTATACGTAACTGATAAAACAATGAACTCTACCTCTGAAAATAATAATATACTATATTATAAAATAATTTTTTTAAATTAAGATTAAATAAAATTAATTAAGTGATTGGAATCTTTCGGGGAGGGCACTGCAATCAGCATGGCTTCAAGATGGAGGATGTTCCCAGAACATCCAATGTTCTCAAATTCAGCTTTCATTTCTCTACCCACTATATCATGATGATGGTCAACAAGGTTTTTTCATACCATAAATAAGTCCAACCCACTTCCTTTCAACTGGATCCCCTCATTTGCTCCAATTTAGCAGGCTGATTAGGAGGACCCCATGACAACTGGCTGGTTCCTATGTCTCGTCCATGAGGAAGTATTTTCTTCTTTAACCTGGAAGTGTCCAGAATGTCAAGAATGGAACACTATAACCATTTTGAGGACATCTGAGGTCAGAAGCAAAAGGCTGACAACGATGGTCTTACAGGCCGCCCATCTGTTGTTACTGGTGAGCTTTACTCTACCCAGGCTGGCAGTCACTACAGGTTAAGTCTACGTGTTGACCACCTTTCTGGGTAGGGCACCGCACACAGTCCGGATCCATGTACAGAACCAAGCCAATCTCCCCCGTATTCTTAAATGGAGCTTTCTTCTCTCTCCCCACGAAATCATGCTGACTATATGTAAGATGTTTGCATAATCCCAGACAGTTCCAAACTAGTACCCTCCAACTTGTATGCCTTCTCAGTGGGGATGCCTTGACCTTCTCAATGTTTATCGGGACTATTAGGAGGGCCCAGGGAGTACCAGCTTCTTTACAAAGTTATCTTTATAATATCTAACCTCTGAGTGTTCACCTTATTCAGGATAGAATATGGAAATCGCCTTGATGATTGTGGAGATCTAGGTGGCTCCTAGGGCCCTCCTCTGTTCAAGGCAGGCAGCACAAGGACACTGGCCTCCATCCCAGTTGAAAAGCCTCCACAAACGTTGTTCTTGAATGCATCCCTCTACCCAGAGAGGCACCAACTGCACATCGTCTGTGCAAGTAGCACCTGTCTGGGCAGGGTGCTGCAGACAGCGTAACTCGAGAAGACCCACCCAGAATGACCCTAGAATTGTCAATTGTAGCTTTCCGCTCTCTCCCGACCATATCATGATGACTTCTGACACTAAATAACGCAGTCCCACTTCCCCCCAACATACAAGTGTGGATCCCCTCCCCCACCTTACATTTACCCTGGTGATTACGAGGCCCCAGAAACAAGGCAGTTCCTATGGTCATTTCTTCGGTCTGAAAAATCTTAGGAAGAGTCCCCTGAGGCACTCAGTGCTACCTGGAGGATTCTGTGACCCAGAGAGAACAAGCTCGATCTTGTGTTCTCTTCTTATTTTAGGGAGTATTTTCATGGTCTCCAGTCAGTAGGCGTTCACATCGTCAGGAACGGTCTTGGGGACATGGGAGATCCAGCTGGGTGCCAGGGCCTCCCGAGTTCACAGCAGGCCGCTCAAGGACATACACTTGTCCATCCCCATCGCCGTTCTGAAGGCCACCACAAGCGTCATTCTTGCGGAGTGTTGTTCTACTTAGAGGGGAGATTCCATGTCAACATCTGACCTGCAGCTTCCTGGGTCGGGAGCCACACAGCATGGTTCACTGGGAGGCGCCTGCCTGGTCCTGCTGTCTCCCAAATGCGGTCTTCATTGCTCTCCTCCCCACATCATGAGGACTGTACCCGTGTTTCCTGTACCCTGGACAATGCTGACACACCGCCTTCCAATTTTCATGCTTCCCTCAATGAGCACCCCTCACCTCTTCCACGATTACCTTGATGATTAGGAGGACTGAGGGAGAACAAGCTCCTTTATGTTGTCTTTACTGGAAATGCACTTAGTCTTCTCTAACCTGTAGGTTTGCACATTGTTAGGAGGCTACTTTTACAACGGTTTACTTCTTCTGAAGAAAACAAAAACTGTGGGACACATCTGCCCCATCTCTTTCCCCCTCAAATCCCTTCAAGCCATATATACAGAAAAACTGTCAAAACACCCAAAATCCCCTAATGAGAAATCGAGATACATTCAAAATGGCAAGGACAAAAATTTAATTTCCTCCCCATCCTTTGGGAGGCAACTGAACTTTTGATTCATCTCTGCTGAATTCCAGACAAGAAATGCATTTAGATCCAAAGGCTGTCCTTTTCACCCTATCAGCTCGTGATTTCTTCCACCCTTCCCAGGGACTCTGAGTGTTCAAAGTGTAGTTTCCGATTTTTACATTCTGAGACCAAGGCCTGTTTTGCTCACTTTCCCTGAACCCATCTGAATCCCAGGTGGTTGGGAGAAAATGGGAGGAGAGGCCCTACTCTGGGCCAACTTTTGTCAGGACTGGAATCTAACTCTCACTCCTACTTGAAGCTATGAACCCACAGAAGGCTTCCCTTATAAGCCCTCGGCAAAGCTTGACACAAATGTGGACAAAGACTTCTCTGTCTTTTCTTTACCAAGGCAAAATTAAGACTTGATTCAGAGCAGGAAGAAATATGCCAATTCTCCAGGACCCTGGACATCAATAAATGTGTGAGGATAAACGTTTGTAAACAGTCCCCCATAATGTTAATCTGCCACTGATTCTTAGGCAGCATATTTAGCACATACAGAAGCAGGTAGACTGTTCACCATGGGGCAAACATGTCCCAAAGAGATATCAGTGACGTAGAGTGAGATGCTATTAAGTATTTCATGATATTTCATTGCTCTGGAGCTTAAGTTATGTGAAAAAAATGAGCAAAAATAAGAGTAAAAACCACAAGAATTTGTACTTCTAAAATGCTTATGTATACAGCAGGTAATGGACTTGAAGGTTTATGTAGGTTTTCTCATTTACCTTCATGACAAATTCATGTTTTTGTTTGTGCTTCAAATAGCTATAGTTGTCACAGTTAATATTAGGTACACTTAGTTATCATTAGAACCATGATTAGAGGGGTACCTGGGTGGCTCAGTCTGTTAAGCGTCCAACTCTTGATCTCAACTCAGGTCTCGATCTCAGGGTCGTGAGTTCAAGCCCCATGTAGGGCTCTCCATGCTGGATGTGGAGGCTACTTATAAAAAAAAAGAAGAAAGAAAATGAGGGGCTCCTGGGTGGCTCAGTTGGTCAGGCATCTGCCTTTGGCTCAGGTCATGATCTTGGGGTCCTGGGACCGAGCTCCGTGACGGGCTCCCCACACAGCAGGGTGTCTGCTTTTCCCTCTCCCTCTGCTCCTCCCCTCCCACTTGTGCTCTCTCTCAAATAAATAAAATCTTTTTAAAAAAAAGAAAATGAAAATTAAAGTAATACAAAAACTATACAATTTATGCAAGAAAGGGTTACCTCAGCAGGCCACAGTTGCTTAAGTCCTACACACACCCAAGAAAAACCCATTTTCAGTGCTGGTCTTCAGCACATGCCTAGGAGCTTAGCTGAAATGTTCTGCCTGATAAGAGTATTTTGTATGTCTTTTGAGATTTTATTTATTTATTTGACACAGAGAGAGAGAGAGAGACAGCGAGAGAGGGAACACAAGCAGTGGGAGTGGGAGAGGAAGCAGCAGGCTTCCCGCTGAGCAGAGAGCCCGACATGGGGCTTGATCCCAGAACCCTGGGATCGTGACCTGAGCCGAAGGCAGCCGCTTAACGACTGAGCCACCCAGGCGCCCCTTTGTATGTCTTTTGAAACACTGAACCAGTGCGACCAGAGTTTACGCTGACACTGTGATTTATAGTGAACACCTGTTTTTGCTCTGACTAGCTGAGGTCAATCATGGAAATGCTACACGGCCAGGTGACAGATCCCCAATAAAAACACTGGATACCTAAGTTTTGGGGAAGCTTCTCTAGTTGGCAACACTTTCCACATGTTGTTACACACTGTTCCTGGGACAATCAAGCACCATTCCTTGTGCCTCCACTGGGAGGGGCATTTGGAAGCTTATGCGTGATTTCTCCTGGAATTCAGGCCGTGTCCCTTTTCCCTTTACTGATTTTAATCTGTATCCTTTCACAGTAATAAACTAGAACAATGACTATAACCGCTTCTGGGTATTATTAATCCTTTTAGGGAAACACTGAGCCTCTCTGGTTTTTGGAACCCCCTTGCCAAAAGAAAAATCCCATACTTGGGGCACCTGGGTGGCTCAGTTGGTTAAGCATCCAAGTCTTGACTTTGGCTCAGGTCCTGATCTGGGGGTTGTGGGGTCAAGCTCCCTTTTGGGCTCCACGTACTCAGTGCAGAGTCTGCTTCCAATTCTCTCTTTCCCTCTGCTCTCCAGCCCACTCCCTGCTCTTTCTCTCTCTCAGAAAAAAAAGGGGCGGGGGGGGCGCCTGGGTGGCTCAGTCATTAAGCATCTGCCTTCGGCTCAGGTCATGATCCCGAGGTCCTGGGATCGAGCCTTCATCGGGTTCCCTGCTCGGTGGGAGGCCTGCTTCTCCTCTCGCACTCCCCCCCTTGCTTGTGTTCCCTCTCTTGCGTTCTCTCTCTCTCTCTGTCAAATACGTAAATAAAATCTTTAAAAAAAGAAAAAGAAAATGCCATACTTAACCAAGTATCATTTACATATGACATGGTACTCTTCTCCTTACTTTCACAACAGGCAATTCACCCGGGGATTCTATGTAGATTTTCTCACTCACTCTCATGAGAAATTTGCTTTACTGAATCTTTTAGTAACTCATCAACAGACTTGTCATGAGGATTAGTGCAAAAACACACAAAGATACTTTTGGACCCTTAAAAACAACAGAAATACAAAGATACTATTTGACTGTGACATACCATGGCACATCTGAAAAAGAAAAAAAATCACTTATGGCATATTCAGCTCCTACCATTCTACTTTATATACTAGAAAGAAGGCTCTCAGTAATTCTGTTTTTATAATTCACCATCAATACTCACTTATATTTCTTTAAGCCAAATTGTCTCAAGAGTTTGTTGTTTCGGATACAGGATAGAACACCTCAGGAGCCGGCAGGAAAGTCCTGAATTCACAACAGGAAGGCACTCTTCTCAGAATAGAAGTATTCCCAAGCCACATTACTGATTATGACGGTGTTGTCCATGTTTAAGGGTTCACGTGCTTCAGTTTTACTATGTGCACGTGACTGCAAAGGCCCAACTCCATCAAGTGGACGCAGTGTGGCTTCAGTCACTGGGTACCAATGTTTTGCTACCTGACGTCTTTGGATTGATTAATACATGCATGCAGTGCTAACTTACAGAGATCAACCCTGTTTATCCTGAGACAGTGAGGACTAATACAGAAGCTGGCCAATGCATTCAAATGCATGATCAACCTGTAATATTTCAGTGGTAGTGTATGATAGATATTGTTTAAGATAGTTATGACAGGTTCAAGGCAAAAAGAACAGATGGCTGACGAGGTCCACTGTATCAACTTAGAAGTAAAGTTATTCGGTTGCTTACACTCTACACATTAACCTCATGGAACCCATCCAGATTAATCTCAGAAAACGTGAAAATTAAGGAGTATGTCATTTTGCCTCTACAGGTCCCCAGATCCTTGACCCAGTAGAAAGTGATTATTAAACATGCTCTGATTTTTACCAAAGGTATAATACTAATCTATTTCATACTACTACTATTACTTCAACTTAGCTGCTGCTGTTGATAGGAATACTACCATGAGAAGGAGTTCTATTTCATAACTGATAACTTACCTGGCATGCAACAACCATGATGCTTTTAGTAGACTGTCTCATTTGACCCTCACGCCAAACTTGGGTCACTAAATCATTTACTACCTCACTGACATGGGTTAGTTTTGACGATTCATCAGGTAATATGGGTAGATTCTCCTAGAACCTACAAAGCAAGAGAGAAAAGGAATAATTTTAACTATCAAACATCCAATACTTAAAATAAATTATGACAGGCTAATTTCCTTTTCACAACCTACTTAACTATCAAAAAATGGTATTTTCTTGTCCAGTTCCATTACTGATAATTCAATGTCACTATTAAATACTGCTATTCTTTAAAGCAAAAGATCTCTAGGTACTGGTTCTTCAACTGGAGGATTAGAAAACCTTCAAGGGGCTGGCAGCAAAGCTTTACCAATCCATTATAGGAATGTGGACTTGTTAAAATTGAAGAGATCTCTGCAGCAAATCACTGACTATGATGTAAAATGAGTCTGTATTTACTAAAGTCAATTCTAAAAATAGATTATCATTCTCCGCCCAAAACATAAAATAATTCCACCAGTAGATAACTGTGACTGGGATGAAGAATACCTACATTTTAACATCACTGTTTTCAAATTCACTGATTTTAAAGGAAGTTTGAAAAAATGCTCTACTGTCCCCCTCTTAATATAAATGGATGACAGTAATATCAGGAAAACCAGAGACAGGAACACAAATGTAGTGAATTGGCCACATTAGCTTCAAAATGGCATTATCAAACAATAGTAACGCAAAATGATTCTGGTTTACGAAGCGAAAGAAAACTTCCTACAACAAAACTGAATGCTCAAATGGCTTCTGAATGGTTTGTACTTCCTGAGGAAAAAAAAAATCAACTTAAAATTTTACGTAAAAATACAAACCCAAGAGACTGCAACATGGATTACAACAAAGGGGAATTTTGAGGTATCAAATCAAATCACCAAAATCTGAGTTGCATAATCTATTAGGAAACTATAGCAAGGATGAGCTACAGCTACTTCAAGAAGCCCTTCTTAATTTTTGAGATTTACTCCAATTGTCCCAATGTTAGGGCCAAGAAGTCTAAAGAAGGCCTCAGGTTCCTGTGACCATCAAGTTTCAAATGGCAGCAGCACGGCCTCAGGGCTACGGAATGGATTTCTTGTTGACAATACTTAAATCCCATCTGCATTCCTCTTCTTGTGCTGACAAAAATATCCTCAAAAAGTAGACTACTAAGAAATATAGGATAAGGAGTCATAAAACTACACACAGTGGTGGTACTAGGACTTAGTCATGAGACTAAAATGAAGAAAGAGAACAAGAAGAAAAAGATCAGATGAAACAGGAGTAGGAGAGGAAAGAGGAGGATGCAAAAGAAAACACAGAAACATAGCAGAAGAAAAAGTGGCATTCCTTAGTTCCTACTTAGGCAGCAAGAAATGGACTTGGGGCTTCTACGTCAATTTTCTCACTTACCCTCACTACAAACCCATGTCATTGACAAACCCTTGTCACTGAATCGACTAACTCAATGATACAGATTGGTCACGAAGATTAAGGGGGAAACATGTGAAGACAGTTTTAAAATCTGAAAAGCAACAGATAAGCAAAGGTATCCTATTACTACAACTTAATTGGGCAGAGCTAAAAAAGTACTTAGGACACATTTATTTCCTATTTATAATCTATTTTATCTACCAGATGTAATCCTTTCAGTAATTCTATTAGTTACAATTTGCCATAACTGTTCAATCATATTTCTTTAAATCAAATGGCCTCCAAGATTTTGCTATTTAAGCTACATGCTAGGCCACACAACGTGGCTGTCAGCAAATTCCTTCCAAATTCATGCTGTGACAAAATCCTCCTCACAACAAGCTTCCCTCTGTTACCTACCTACTACGACAATGTCCATGTTTAGGAAATAAGGTTCTCTAGTTTTGACGGTGTGCAGGTGCTTCCTAGACTCAACTTCATCAACTGGAAGCAAAGTGGTCCCACTACTTGAAAACCAATGTTTTGCTACCTTGATGCCTTGAGTTCATATCTGCAAGCCGTGCTTACTTGGAAAGACCGAATGAGTTTATCCTGACACAAATGACTAACTGAGCAAACATGCAGAATATATATTGAAATAGGGAAAATTCACGGGGCGCCTGTGTGGCTCAGTGGGTTAAGCATCTCACTTCAGCTCAGTTCATGATTTCGGGGTCATGGGACAGGGGGATTGAGCCCAGCATTAGGCTTCCTCTGTCAGCAGGGAGTCTGCTTGTCCCTCTGTCCCTACCCGCTGCTTGTACACTCTCTCTTGCAAATAAATAAATAAAATCCTAAAAAAAAAAAGAGAAAAAGGGATAATCCACAATACTAAGCCACTCATACATGAAAACTAAACTTCTGTACTAAGCAAATATCATTTAAAAATGAAAGCTAAATTATTTTGTTAACCTTATGAAGAATTAAGTTCATTCAGAAATTGTTAATGGGAGCTCAAATGTTTTGAGTTTTTTCATAGCCAAAGTTCATCAGATGTTAATGTTTCAGAAAGATACTTAACAAGGTTGGACTGAGAAAGAGGCAAAGCCCTTCCAAATTATGACTTTAGGGTTCAGTTCTCTCAACATGAACCCTTACAAGAAAAGAACTAATAAACATTGCTAATAACTTAAGTCCTTAACGAAGTATTAGGTTACATGATGCTTTACTGCAAATTATTTCAGAACTCCAGTGGTGTAACTGTGAAACTACAACAGTCTGAAAAATGAGCATTGTCAAAGAGGTAAGGTAGTGGAGCAAAAGAGAAATACTCAAAAATCAGTAGTTTTCTTGCCCACAAACTATAATCAGTCAGAAGAGACAATGAAAATAAGACAGAAGCCAAACAGAAAGCTAGATATAAAATTTCTAGGCATAAACATATATTCTTTCGAGACACCTGTAAAGAAAATACCAAGTCTTACCACAAGCACCCAAAGGCTGGAGACGGCATAACCTAGTAGGATCCTGTATCAGGACATGAGTTAGATCGATTTTGAGAAGCCCTTCCTAATTGTTGAGATGAACTCCTACTGTCCCATAGGTCGTTGTTAAGACCCAAAGGTGCTGAGGACAACAGAGGGTCACAGGTAAATGAAACCATCATAATTCTAGTGGCAAGATTGTCCTGTGCTACAAATTCATTTCCTTTTGATGATATTTAATTAAGCCCCACATATAATCTTTGTCAGAATAAACACAAATTACCTCAGAAAAGTAGACTAATAAGAAGGAAGCCATGTATCCGTCCTTGAATATCCCAGGAGATCAACACAAAGTGGTAATTAACTTTCTCCTGCTTTTGATTTGAAAAGGATTCATAAATCTACTCAAAGTGGTAGTAATAGGACTTGGTAGATATAATACTAGAAAGAAGGAGAAAGAAGGAAAAGGAAGAATACGGGAGGATGAAAAGGAATTAGAGAAGCACAGGAGGAGGGGCAGGGTAAGGGAAAGTAAGCAAGTATATACAGTGGAAAGAAGAGGAGAAAAATGAAGTATTAGAAAAAGAACGATTGGGCGGTACCTGTTAATTTTGGCTCAACTCTTGACATCAGGGTCATGAGATTGAGCTGCGGGTCAGGATCCGCACTCAGGGAAGTCTGCTTGAGATTCTCTCTCTCCCTCTGCCTCTGTCCCTCCTCCACCTTCTTTCTCTCCTTCTCTCTAAAAAATTATAATAAAATTAAAAATTTAAAAAAAAGAACAATAGAAGTTACATTTCCTTGCTCCTTATTTAGAGAGCAGGCAATGCACCTGGGGCTTCAATGTCACTTCTCTCCTCTACCCTCATAACAAAACACATGTCACCGAATCTTTCACTAAATCATACACCTTTGTACTGAGGATTAATGAGTACACATGCATCCTATTACCCTGACATAGTTTGGCATATCTAAAAAAGAAAAATACTTATGACAGGTGTAGTTCCTATTTGTATTCTACCTAACTATCCACTAGATAGAAGATTTTCAGTAATCCTTTCCAGCAGTCATAACTCACCATCACTATTCAATTTTATTTCTTTAAACCAAAGGTCCCAAGATTTTGTTATTTCAGATACATGACAGGACAACCCAGAGCCTGCAAGAAAATCCTTCCAAATTCATGATAGGACAAGACTCTTCTTAGAAGTGTCCCCTTGCCACTTTTGGATTATAGGATGTCCTTGTTTTAGACAGTTACACTCTCCAGTTTTACTGTGTGCAGGTGACTGTGCCAAGGCATCAACTGGAAAAGTGGTTACAGTTACTCTAAACCAATATTTTGCTACCTGACACCTTGGATTTATTAATACATACAGTCAATGCTAACCCAGAGACAAAAATCTCATTTATCCTCAAACAAAAGTGACATGTACGAAGCACTGGCAACATAATGCATTAAAATGTGATCATTCTATAATAAAAATAATAGCGTATGACGACATCGTTTAAGACAGTAATGATGAGGGGCGCCTGGGTGGCTCAGTGGGTTAAAGTCTCTGCCTTCAGCTCAGGTCATGATCTCAGGGTCCTGGGATCGAGCCCCGCATCAGGCTCTCTGCTCAGCGGGAAGCCTGTTTTCCCCTCTCTCTCTGCCTGCCTTTCTGCCTACTTGTGATCTCTCTCTCTGTCAAATAAATAAATAAAACCTTTAAAAAAAAATTTAAATTAAAAAAAAAAAAACGACAGTAATGATGAGTTCAAGGGAAAAAACATGAGTTAAAAAAAAAAAAAGAAAAAAACTGCTGGGGCCCCTGGCTGGCTCATTCAGTAGATCCTGTGATTCCTGATCTTGGGGTCATGAGTTCAAACCCCACATTTGCGATAGAGTTTACTTTAAAACTTTTTAAAAATAATATAACATAAAAAACCTGTTATATAAATTCCAATATTGGCTATACGATCCTCAAAAGAATCTCATTTACAACCAGAAAACCTCCAATGCATTCCTTGTGGTTAATGGGAGAGATAGCACCTATAATTATATTTTCCTCTATTATAATATTAATCTAAAACAATAATCTTTTTTTTTAAGATTTTATTTATTTATTTGACAGAGGGAGAGAGATCACAAGTAGGCAGAGAGGCAGGCAGAGAGAGGGGGGAGAAGCAGGCTCCCCGCTGAGCAGAGAGCCCGATTCGGGGCTCGATCCCAGGACCCTGAGATCATGACCCGAGCCGAAGGCAGAGGCTTTAACCCACTGAGCCACCCAGGCGCCCCTAAAACAGTAATCATTAAGGATATACATAACAATCATGCATCACATGTTCATCATATATATAATCAATATGGATTATAGCACCATGGATATCTATCGAGTATTTTGAGTAAACAAATAGTGTCATCATGGGCAGAATTGGTTCCCATATTCATGTGGGAAAAAAAAGCACGATTCTGTAATAACTAGAATCAAAACAAAGGCCTATAGACATTTCTAGACATATCACATGACACGCTAATGTGTATATATTTTCAATATACATCCAGGAAGATACCAGTTAACATGTGAGATTATAAAATATCACAAAAATATCACTGCTTTATTTCACAAGATGTAAGAATTACTAACAGTTTTATTAACTTTTTTTTTTAATCACTTGCTGGGGGGCGCCTGGGTGGCTCAGTCATTAAACGTCTGCCTTCGATTCAGGTCATGATCCCAGGGTCCTGGGATCCAGTCCCGCATCAGGCTCCCTGCTCGGCCGGAAGCCTGCACCTACCTCTCCCACTCCCCCTGCTTGTGTTCCCTCTCTCGCTGTATCTTTCTCTGTGAAATAAATAAAATCTTTAAAAAAAAAAAAAAAAAAAAAAAAAATCACTTGCTGGGAGACGCGTTAGAAGCTTTAGCTTCTCCAAGTCCCAGGATTTCCAGGCTCCTAATATTTGATAATGGGAGATTTCTGCTTCCAGATTAGATTAACAAAATTTACACGCTGCCTAAAACAACGTAAAAACCAAATGAAACGGATGACAAGAAAGGCTGACAGACTTTGTGCATAAAGTGACCCATGAGAGTCAACAAATGGGGCGATCCCATCCAGTCCAAGCCAACTGCTCAGAGAACAGACTCCAGTGGAGACATGGGACGCAGGCAAAGCCTGGCCATTTTCCGTATTAGCTATCTGACATGGAAAATTTATGATCATCAACATATTTAGAGAAGTATTTGGTAAAACCTAACACCCATATCTCAAAAATATTTTCAGTACATCAGACAGAGCAGATTTATGTCCTCAGTCCATTGAAGGGCAAAACTACAAGAAACCTAAAGCTGACAACAGACTTAACTATAAAAAGATTCAATGCTTAACTCCCGAGACTGAGTATCAGGCAAGGTATCTGTCTGTACTCACTATTTCTATGCCGTGCGGATGCGGATGCTGAATTCAGTCACAGAAGTTGATAAAATCCTTCCTTGTAATTTTAAATCTTGGGTGGACAAAAAAATCAAGAAAGTTTGACATTTAGAACCACTTACTCTCCCCATATACATGTGGTTACAGTGGCTTCGATGTTTACAGTCTACAAAGAAGATCTCTATTGTAGGGCTATCCAGAGTGTTACAGAAAAAAGGCAAATTGAGTAATAACGAGCAGAAAATATTCTAATGTGCATAGGAAAAGCAAACCACCTAATAGTGATAACTACACATGCTCTTCTTTATCACTATTAAAAGTAGTGCCTCTGTTATTAGAGCTGAGTGCAGTCATTCTATTAGTAGTGTATTAATGAACAGGAAAAACCTGAGTAATTACTGCCCTGGCAGGTAATACGGTTTAGATATTCTAGTGGATTTCCTTATTTGACACAACAAACCTACACCAAAGAAATGGTCTGGGGCAACTCGGTGGCTCAGTTGGTTAAGTGTTTGCCTGTGGCTCAGGTCATGATCCCAGAGTCCTGGGATCAAGCCCCTTGTGGGGTTCCCTGCTCAGCAGGGAGCCTGCTTCTCCCTCTCCCCTTTGCCCCTCCCCACTCATGCTGTCTCACATGCGCACTCTCTTTCTCTCAAATAAAATCTTTAAAAGAAAAAAAAATGGCCTATAATTCTACAGCTTAGAATTTTCATGAGAATTTACTGAGTTTTGAAAAACATAGATAATTTTTGAAACTAAAAAGCAACAGAAATGGAAATGCAATCATCGAATTACAACCACAATTTCATAGCTACTGAATATCATTTAAGTATGGTACGTCTAATTCCTGTTTATAATCTACTTATCTAACTGCCAAAAGTAAGTTCTCCCAGGAAATCTTGATAGGATCTAAAATTGTCATTTTTTAAAAAATTTTTTAAATTTTTAAAAAAGTAATCTCTACTTGGGGCTTGAACTCACAACCCTGAGATCAAGAGTTGCATGCTCTACCAACTGAGCCAGCCAGGTGCCCCAAAAACTGTCATTTCTGTCATAAAATATGATCTTCTAGACATTAGTGCTTCAGGAAGAGCCCTCGGTAAGGCTGGATGAAAAGGATGCAGAGTCCCTCTGAAATTATGATTTTAGAGCTCAGTTCTCCCTGTAAAATGAACTCTTGAAAAAGAGACTTGAGGACTGATGAGGCACAACCCAAAAAATGGTTTTCTGTGTTACAGTTTAAAGCATTCAACAGAGAGGTTAAGCACTATGTTGATCCACTTAAAACTGCATCAGAAACCTGCAGGTACAACTCATTCTGAATAGTCTTTAAAATGAGAAGGGTCAAGGGGCACCTGGGTGGCTTAGTCGGTTAAGCGTCTGCCTTTGGCTCGGGTCATGATCGAGGTGATCATGGGGATCAAGCCCCACATTGGGCTCCCTGCTCAGCGGGAAGCCTGCTTCTCCTTCTCCCCCTGCTTGTGTTCCCTCTCTCGCTGTGTCTCTTTCTGTCAAATGAATAAATAAAATCTTAAAAAAAACGAAAAAAATATATATATATATAAAATGAGAAGGGTCAAGAGATAAGATGGTATGGGAAAAAGTAAACATGCCTAAATCTGTATTTTTCTTGCTCACAAGCAATAATCAGTCATGACAATAAAAGTAAGAATGGAATGAAATAATGAAATAGTAAAAAAAGGAAAATAGCAAAATTAATTGTACCTTTTCCAGACATCTACAAGAAAGACAACATAATCTTCTTGAAGAACACAAAAGCTGAACTACGTAACCTGTTACTTACCGTATCAGGGTAAGAGCAAGATCTCTTTTAAACTCCTTTCTTAACTGAGATTGATCTGCATTGGCCCTTGGTCCATATTTGGAACTTAAAGGCCTCAACTGTCTGATTGTCCAGGTGGCTGCCAAGGTTCTCCTTAACCAAACAAATGGCAGCAAAATCACCCCAGCAGAACAAATAATTTCTTGTCTACAACTTTGAATTCTCCCCACACACACTTCCTTTCCCCATCAGATTCAATAAGAATTACCTCAGAAAATTAGATTATTCATAGCAGCAATGGCCACAATCTCCAAACTGTGGAAAGAGCCAAGATGCCCTTCAATAGACGAATTTGGATAAAGAAGATATGGTCCATATATACAATGGAATATTATGCCTCCATCAGAAAGGATGAATACCCAACTTTTATATCAACTTGGAGGGAACTGGAGGAGATTACGCTGAGTGAAATAAGTCAAGCAGAAAGAGTCAATTATCATATAGTTTCACTTACGTGTGGAGCATAAGGAATAACATGGAGGACATTGGGAGAAGGAAAGGAAGGGTGAACTGGGGGAAACTGGAGGGGGAGGAGAACCATGAGAGACTGGGGAGTCTGAGAAACAAACTGAGGGTTTTGGAGGGGACGGGGAGTGGTGGGTAATAAGGGGGGCATGTATTGCATGGAGCACTGGGTATGGTGCATAAACAATGAATCCTGGAACACTGAAAAAATAAAATTAAAAAAAACTATAAAAAAAATTTAGATTATTTAAAAGATTTAACTACTACATGAACAAGAGGAAAAAAGAACAATGGGGAGAAATTACATTTTCTTAATCCTCACTTGCACAGCAGGCGACAGCAGGCGGCATTACTTACGGCTTTTAAGTAGACTTTCTTTGACCTTCATGATAGCCTGAAAAGCAACAGAGAAACAAGGCTATTGTACCATCACAATATAATATTCCTTAGCCTCCCTGCCCCCAGAAATCACTTATGACATGTTCATTTCCCATTTACATCTATTTTTCCTTCTATATGTCACCCACTGTTCCTCCTCTGTCGTCTGGGCGGGGTTCCTCTCGATTCTCCGTCATCAAAATGTTGGTGTGCCCCTGGGCTCTGGCTTGGGACGCCTCTTTTCTCTGTCTACACTCACTCTGCAGATGAAGGCCTTCAGTCTCAGGCCTTTAAATACCATCTCTAGGCTTCTGACACCCAATGTTGTATTTTGAAGCCTAGGCTACCCTGTAAAGAATACAATAGCCTACCCAACATCTCCATTTGCATGCTAATAGTCACCTCGAATTTAACTGATCTTCGAACCAAACTCCCAGCCTTCTTAAAATAGACTTCCCCATCTCAAATGGTAGAAATTACATTCTTGAGTCAATTAGGTCAAAATCAAGTTCCTTTTTAATTCTTTTCTAACTATTTAGATTTGTATTGGTCAATAAGGTCACCATTAACAACTTAGCCACTTGGTGAAATGTGGAGCAGATAAAAAGTGGCCTGCCTAAATTGTGATGAATTTTAAGAGTAAAATATATACCCTATTTCAAACTTAGAAAAAAAATGAATATAAATTGTTTTTATATTGATTACATGTTGAAATGATAAATTTGGGGACATATCAAATTAAATTAAATATATTACTAATATTAATTCTGTTTCTTTTACCTGCTTTAATGTGATTGTTAGGAAATTTTTAATTACATATATAACTCATATTATGTTTCTATTAGAGAGTAATGCTTTATACCAACTGATTCCAGTGAGTTTGGTTTTCATGTGCTTGCTAGAGCAATCCTCATCAATTGGAATACTAATCCCTGCAAAACATCTACCTGAGAGCCCTTTCCAGAACAGAGGGGGAAAAAAATCTAGACTGAAATAAATGTTTGGAGTTTGGGGAGGAGAAATGGGGCATAGAAAATAAATCAAGGAGCCTTCAAAACTTGTTTTGTTTGTTTAAATTTAGAGTAGTACTTAAGTTGTATTTTACTGAAGGTTATCTGCATAACTATACTATTGGAATGCAAGTAACATACAGGTAGTATTATAGGCACAGAATATTCAAAAGCATTCACAGAAAAACTGAGAAATAACAAGCCACATCGGAAAACTGAGCAGAAGGTGAAATACACTATCATCAGTAATTTCCTTATAAACCAACAACAATCTAACAGAATATGAGGGAAAAGCCCGTTCATAACAGAACTTATTAAAATTTTAATACCCGTACGGAGAAAAATTTAAAACTTTACAAAAAATATAAAAGAAGTCTTGAATCAATACATGGGCATCTTCATTTAAAGGCACTAAATTCCTTATGAAGCAACTTAAGTTTGGTACTGGCTCAAGAATTCAGAGCTTTAACTGTAAAATAGAACTGGTAGTTGCAATGAAATAAGGCAAAACCAGACTTGCTGGGGGAAAGAGTACAATTAAACACGTACCTTTTCACATTCTTTTTTTGGGGGGGGACAGCAAAGCAACATTTATTGAGTAACAGCAAAGTCAAAGTACAAGGCTCTGAGGAGGGAGGGGACCCAAGAGAGTTGCTCCATATTCTTTTAATAGTGATAAAGAAGAACATGTGTAGTTATCACTATTAGGTGGTTTGCTTTTCCTATGCATATTAGAATATTTTCTGCTCGTTATTACTCAATTTGCCTTTTTTTCTGTAACACTCTGGATAGCCCTACAATAGAGATCTTCTTTGTAGACTGTACATCGAAGCCACTGTAACCACATGTATATGGGGAGAGTAAGTGGTTCTAAATGTCAAACTTTCTTGATTTTTTTGTCCACCCAAGATTTAAAATTACAAGGAAGGATTTTATCAACTTCTGTGACTGAATTCAGCATCCGCATCTGCACGGCATAGAAATAGTGAGTACAGATACCTTGCCTGATACTCAGTCTCGGGAGTTAAGCATTGAATCACTCGCACTCTCTCTCAAAATAAAATTTAAAAACAAATTTTAAGTTTTGAATGTGCATTAATGTATTCATGTTTGAGCATGGGAATTTTTTTTTTAAGTAGGTTCCATGGCCAGTGTGGAGCCCAATGCAGGGTCAGAACTCATGACCCTAAGATCAAGACCTGAGCAGAAATCAAGAGTTGGATGCTTAACTGAGCCACCCAGGTTTCCTCAGCATGGGAATATTCTTGGAAGTTATGGGCCAAGCAGAGACATGTATTAAGAAAAAGAGGTAAACTGAGGTGCCTGGGTGACAAGATGTGGAGTTCACTTATTTTTTAAGATTTTATTTTTTTTAAGTAATCTCTACATCCAACGTAAGGCTTGAACTCACAACCCTGAGATCAAGAGTTGCATGTTCTACTGACTGGGCCAGCCAGGCATCCCCCGAGTTCTTTTAATTTTGCAATGCCTCATACACATGTTTATCATGCAACACACAAAAAAATGAAGAAAATTACCCCAAAATGGTAATTGTTCAATTTTAAGTTAGGTGTACAAATAAGACATACAAAAACAAAGAGCTTCCCTTAGTACCAGCCATTATTTTTGAAATATATTTGGGAACTACTGATTTTGATAATTATGAAAAGGTAATTCAGATCAACATCCCTACTTTGGACAAGTAAATATGATAAGCAAAATATATTTTACAACTCCTCTTGCAAGTCTCAATAACCTAACTAGTTAGGAAAAGCCCGGACAAAACCTAGATAAGAACAGAGACAGGTTGGCCCAGGACTCAGAGGTGCTCTGTGCGGTTGGTATCTGCTTCCACTAGGAGCAATTTCAAGTCCTTTTCCAAACAGCTACCAGAGTTTTGGTTTTTTTTTAATGTAGTCAGAATAAGCTTATATCCTCTACTCAAACTGTTCAATAGCTTCTCGCCACTCAGGATAAAATCCAAGCAAAACTCTTGCCTTAGAAAGAAGCCTTTCTGTGGCCTGCCCTGCCCCTCCACCTGCGGTTTCTCATCTACGGTGCACCATGTTCCTTCCCCCAACTGTTCTCTCTTCCTTCAGAGGTGGAGCAACCTCCCCCCTCCGCCCTTTAGAGGCAGGAAAACCCAAAAGCTGAATTTGAAAATATAATGATCAAAACTTATTGATTAAAAGACATGTCAGTGAGGTATTGGTGAAAACATTACTGCAGAATCATGTATGTATCATAATCCCATTTATGTAGAAAAATGGGCAACAGTAAATACATATAAAAGCAGAATTAGATACAGAGAAAAAGACTTATCCATGCGTATCTGTGGAGAAGGAAGTATTTGCTTCTGTCTGGAAAAAGTTGTGGAAATGCTCCTGAGTGCTTAACCATGTATGTCAGGAGTATTAGAATTCTGGAGTGTGGACAGGAATGAGAGAACTTTTTTCCTGATGAGTCTTGCATCTTACACTTAATATGCAAAAATTAATTTATAACTGATAGAAAAAAAAAATCAAGAAAAGTTGAAAGTAAACCAATGCACCTAATTATAAGACCTTAAACACACCTCTTATCCTCTCCAAGCCCCCAGATTCCCCATTTCTAAAGGTGGAGACGTTTATGCACATCCTAATTAGCATTTAACATCTAAGGAATGCTGAGGTAGAAGTCAGATGGAGTGCTGAGCCCTTTACACTCACTATTTTGTTAAATCCTTACCCCCCCCCCCAACAAACACTGTCATATATGTAATTATTACTCCTGTCACACATTTGAAATGAAAAGAGATGTAATATGTGAAAATAATCTTGTCAACTGCAAGACAGCACACAAATTTTGGGGCTGATCATCAAGACATTTGAATGTTTTTTATGTAACAGTAAACACACACACACATATCCTTTTCCTAGTTAATATCCTATATCCTTTTCGAACAGGAATTCAGTTTTATGCTCACTAACTGAATTCAACTCCAAAAGCTCAGTCCCTATTCTTTTTACCTGAAGACCCCAAGTGGCTCTGTGTTTCATTTGGCTATCAGAGCAGTATTCAGAGCAGTACTCGTTCTTCACCTTCAAGGTCCCACCCCAGGCCATTACTTTTGAAACGATTGTCTGGACGCTTTACTGAGCCACCCAGCCTTCCCCAGCATGGGAATGTTCTTGAAAGTTATGGGCCAGGCAGAGACATGTATTAAGAAAAAGGGGTACGGGCACCTGGGTGGCTCAGTCGTTAAGCGTCTGCCTTCAGCTCAGGTCATGATCCCAGGGTCCTGGATCGAGCCCCACATCCAGCTCCTTGCTCAGCGGGAAGCCTGCTTCTCCCTCTCCCACTCCCCCTGCTTGTGTTCCCTCTCTCGCTGTGTCTCTATCACATAAATAAATAAAATCCATAAAAAAAAGAAAAAGAAAAAGGGGTAAACTGTCTCCCTGAGGGTCTGGTCCCGTCTCTGCACAGAGGACTGTGGGATATCCTAGTCCAGAAAACAACAACTCTGCCTGGCTTTGCCAGCTCCTGCTATTAGTGAGACATGGTTTGGGGTTGGAATTTTGCAGCATTATCAGACTCCAAAATTCTATTGCTAGCAAATCACAAATAGCAATAGAATCAACTGCAAAGTTTTGATAACCCAAAAGATTTTTCATTAAAGAGAAAAGACCAAAAAACAAAAATATTACGTGTGTATGGGTTTTGTTAAGAACAGTGACTTTTCTACATAGTGACGATAATTAGAAAAAAATGTGATAATGGAACCACACACCAGGGCAAGGAAAAAATGCATTATAAAATAAATGGTTCTAAAAGGCGCAATGATTAGACTGACATATACACCTGAGCCTGGATAGGCATCATCAGTATTATAAATCATTTCCCTCCAACTAACATATGATTTCCAGGTATTGTACTAAAAATCTCAATGTGATTTTAGAAAGAAACTTATTAGAAGTTAAAGTTTACCTATAAGTATGGAGCACTGAAAATGCTTTTTGAAATCACAAAAATAAAAAGAGTACGAAGGGAGACCTGCCAGGTGAAAGGACTCAGTCAGTCTAACATGGAGGAAGAATAGGGTGGAGGGAAGGTGGTTAAAGGCTCAAGAGAGTTTAGAGTTCAGCTCTACCTCTGAAACTGAAAATACACTACATGTTAATTAATTGAATTTTTTTAAAGATTTTATTTATTTGACAGAGAGAGATCACAAGTAGGCAGAGAGGCAGGCAGAGAGAGAGAAAGAGAGAGGCAGAAGCAGGCTCCCCGCTGAGCAGAGAGCCGGATGCGGGGCTGGATCCCAGGACCCTGAGATCATGACCTGAGCCAAAGGCAGAGGCTTAACCCACTGAGCCACAATTAATTGAATTTTAAAATAGCTTGTTTAAAAAAAAAGAAATAAAAATCTAAGTAAATAAATAAATAAGAGTTTTGAGTTGAGGAGAAGAAAGCAGAGCTTTCAAAAGATAACAAGGAAGTTCCATGCTGGGAGAGAAAAGGAGACTCCAACTCTCACTCCGCTCCAAACTGCATCTCACAAGAGCTTAAAGCCTTGAACTCAAGTAAAGAATAAAATGATTTCTATAAAAACCCAAAAGCACGCCTAGTGTATATTCAATAGGATATACTTCTGATTGTGGAAAACTGTGCATTAGCAGAGGCACCCGGCCATCAGCATGGAACACGGTGGGGGGGAGATGGGGGCTTTGGGAGAGAAGTGGGGGCATCACTTTACCCCATTTCTTTGCTTGTCTTTTATTTATGGACAAGCAATATATAAATATTTTCAAATACTGACAAATTTAATGTGAGTTAACTTGCGACACACACCAAGCCTAGTTTACTCAGAAATAAGGGAGAGATGAAAGAGAAGATAGAGGAGGGAAGGGGATCAGAAAAGAGGGGAGGAGAGACAAGGGGAGGAAAGATGAGAGCAGAGGGGAAGTTTTAGGAGGGGAGGAAAGAGGGGAAGGAGGTGGGGAAAGAGGGGAAGGAGGAGGGGAGAGAGGAGAAAAGGGCAGGGAAGAAAGGAAGTCTCAGAGAGGAGGAGTTAAGAGGAGAAACAGCACTAGGAAGCAAGGTGAAACCGGAACATGCAAAGTTTGCTGAACTCTCAGGCCTTGCAGGAAGCCCTCTGACAAGGTTGCCTTCACGTGCTGCTTACTGCACACACCCATATGCTGTGCATTACATAAACCTACCATGTGCACACAGAATAGTATGCTATCAGCACGGTTTAAAATTTTCATCAGGACAGAGTGAGCCAAGTTTTGTAAACTGGGAACTGACCTAAGAAGATGAGGAATGATTTACGGCATTGTTTCTAGGTCTAATTAAACATTTTACATCCATCTTCTTTTACTAAGAACCCACCTACCTGGCTAGGAGCACCAGGAATAACCCCCTTAAGAGGCACAAATTCACCACCAAGGCTTAAAGACAATTCTTTTTCTACCAACATTACTAGTGTGTTTGGGTCACACTGCTGCCTGGACAATCCTGGGGGTGCTGGTGGCAGGCACCCTCCCAGTGTCGATCTTGTGGGGGAAGGTCCCTAGAGTGTCCACCAAGGAGCTACAAAGGAGGGGTACTGTGGTGGAAGCCAGGGAACCCCTCAGAGCTAGGCTGCTGTCTGACTCTCTGGGTTGCCTCTGTAGGGCCCCTCTACTGGTGAAAAGACAGCTTTTCTCATCGAGTTTTACAGTGCACCCCACATAAAGGACAAAACTATCCCCCTGAAAACTCAAGGACATAAAGTGAAAATCTCTAAGATCTCAAATTATGGGTCAACAAGGTCGACAGGAGGAAAAAAAACAGAGATGAGCACTCTCTTGAGCAGTGAGCAATGAAGGTAAACATTCTAGTAAGAAAACAATTAAGATTTGTCCAGAACATGAATACAACAATCCTCAAAAATTGCACTAAGAGTTTGAAACAAGCGAACAAATGCACTTGACCCCATCTGGCGTTGAGGCCACTGTGCTCAACAGAAATTCTACTGGAGGCATTACCTTTCAAACAACTATAGCACCAAACAATATCAAACTAAACTGCGACAAGAAATCAGGAAGGAAATTCTTGAAATTATCCACAAAAGTGAAGTAATGAGGGACACTGGCCACAGCAAATTGTGCTATAAAATGAAGGTATTTAAAACGTTGCCTACTTGTGATCCCCCTCCGTCAAGTAAATAAAATCTTTAAAAAATAAAAAAAATAAAACGTTACACGGAGGCTTGGGTGTTGACAGAGAGCACAGGATCAGAATGAAGAGCTCATCTTACCTGACGCTGGGCAAATTGGATGTTTTCGTGGGTGACGCTCAGCAGGGGAAAAAATCCTCAATCTCACTTAAATTCTTCAAAAAAAAAAAAAAATACCCCAAAACTCTTCTGATAAAAGTCTGCCAAAATCAGGGTGCCTGGGAGGCTCAGTTGGTTAAACGACTCTTGGTCTCGGCTCAGGTTCCGATCTCAGAGTCCTAAGATGGAGCCCTGTCAAGCTCCCTGCTCAGCCGGAAACCTACCTGAAGATTCTCTCCCTCTGCCCCTAGCCCAACTCACGTGGGCACACCGTCTCTCGCTCGCTCTCTCTCTCTCTCACTAAAATAAATAAACCTTAAAAAAAAGATCTGAAAAGATTTTGCACAGCATCAGGAGTTGGGACATGAAAACATGAAGCATTATTGTTAAAACGTCCATAGTACCCAAAGCAATCTACGGATTCGATGCATCCCTATCAAATTACCAACAGCATTTTTCACAGAACTAGAATATTGAAATTTGTATGAAACCGCAGAAGACGGTGAATAAAACGTGAAGCATAAAAATGTCCCCCTAGAGGAAGGTCCGCAGGGTTCTCCTCAGTGATGGAAGCAAGTTGTAGAAACAACGCGCGGACTAGGCCCCCGACTGGGCAGAGGAAGAAATCTGGTCTGTTTCCCCAGCGAGGCAAGATGAGGCAAGGCCGGAGAGAGACAGAGAGGGGCTGCGCTGCTGGGAAGGCCAGACCAGAGTGCCAAATCAGACTGGGAAGGGGGGCAGTGGAGGGACGGATGTCTTGGGCAAGACCACCTGATAACGCATTTCGCCCGTCAGATAGAATGAGCAAGTGGTAGATTTTCGGGATAATCTCAATGAAAACACCTAACGAAATAAATGTGAGCTCACGGTGTGCCTTTACCCAAGTCCTTCCATTCCTCTAGGTCTCAAATTGTCCCATCTCTAAAAATCAGGTAACACCAGCTCTTTGAACACTAAGTACCGACAGCAATAAGTACCAAGTAATAATAACAATAATCACAGCACTGACGATAGTAAGGTCGGACCGGTCAGAGGCTAAGCCGGAGGGAGGCAGGCTGGAGCCCGGGAGTTCTGGGCTCTAAGTGCCCATCGCCTCCGCACTAAACTCGGGTATCTGTATGGGACCTCCTCCCCGGAGCGGGGAAAGGCCAGGTTGCCTAAGAAGGGTTCAGTCAGTGCAGGTTGGAAACGGAAGCCATCAGCAATAACAAAAGTTCCAAGAAACCATACATAAATAAAGCTACAAAAATGATGCTGAGGAAATTTAACAAAACCTTCAATCAATGGACAGACCCCTATTTCTGTATGGCAAGACTGTGTTACTGAAGATGCCAATTTTTATTTCATTTGCAGTTGAGGATAACTACGTTAAAAAAAAATCTCAAAGCATGTGACACTGGTCAAGAGCACCTTCTACAAGGATCATAAAAGTATGCTACAATTCGCACTGCCCAAGACAGTAGCCACTAGGCACAAGTGGCTTTTAAGCGCTGAAGGTGGAACTCGATTTTATTTAGTTTAAAATAAATCCAAATTTAAATACTCATGTGTTGGTCAGCTCAGCCTTGGGGAATCCATTCACGAAATGAAATTAAAGAGTAATCATATTCTAGTATCCAATAAGGAGTTCTCACACTAGATACCAGAATGGAATTATAAAACTACCAAATTCAAACCGTATGGTTTTGGATCAAGTACTGACAGCACTGGAAAAAAGATAAAATGCTGCCGCGAAAATTAGGTATTTGTGGAAAAACTAAAGTGTTAAATCAGCACTTCCCAATTTATACTCAATACATTATACGCAGATTAGATCGCTGAATTATAAACATAATACAGGCATACCTCGTTTTACTGCATTTCACTTTGTTGTGCTTCGCAGATATTGTAGGGTTTTTTTTTTTTAACAAACTAGAGGTTTGTGGCAACCCCGCATCGAACAAGTTTATCAGTGCCACTTTTTCAACAGCAATTGCTCACACTGTCTCTATCTCACAACATTTCTAACTTTTTCATTATTATTATATTTGTTATGGTGACCTGTGATGAGTAATTGTAACTCACTGAAAGCTCAGATGATGGTAAGTATTTTTTGCAGTAAAATCTTTTTAAATTAAGATATGTACATTGGTTTTTTAGACATAATACTATTGCATGCTCATTAGACTACAGTACAGAGTAAACGTAACTTTTATATGCACTGGGAAACCAAAAAATTCATTTGACTCTCTTTATTGTGATATTTGCTTTATTATGGGTGGTCTGGAACCAAATCCGCCAATAGCCTCGAGGTATGCCTGTACAAGATACAACTACTGATCTGCAGAACTTCCATAGTATAGTTCAAGTAAGAAAAAATTAGAAAAATCAAAATGCATAGCATGATTCCTGTTTTTAAAATGAAATAATTCTTAAAGATTACCTGAGTGCTGGTATTGACGGAGAGGAGGAGTCTCTGCAAGGGTTGAGGTAGAAATGAGGATTATAGCTAAGGGAGGGCAGACTTGGAGGGAGGGGGAAGTTTAAGAGGTGTGGGTGTGCATATGCACATATGTAAGTAACTTTGTCTGCTTATCTGATCTGCTTTAACAATGGATGCCTTAAAGGTGGGCTGGCGGGAGCAGAGGCTCCAGAAATCCTCAACGGCTTTTTAAATCTCTTTGTATTCTTTCTCTAGGCATTTGAGCATGTGTAACTCCTCTAATCAAAATCATTTAAATCTAAAATTGCAACGAAATGAATGTCCTTTATTTGCTCTCTTACCTTAGTATCTCCAACTTTAATTTTTCAGGAAGAAAATGGTATCTGCCACAGAGAAGGGTTGTTAACTGTGAGAGTTTATTGAGTGCTTTCTCCAAGTCACACATTGTGCCCTGACCTGAGGATTCCCTTCTGGAATCTTCACAGTCCATGCAGCAGATGTAATCATTACACCACCTCCCTGACAGAGTGCTCACAGAGATCAAGAGTGTACCTTTAAAAAAAAAAAGAAGAAAACAAAAAGAGCGAACCTACTTGAAAATACAGTTGAATAAGTTATTAATAACACAGTCAATAAAAACTTATTTTGCATGTCATATGTATTACACACTGGATTCTTACCATAAGGTAAAAGAAAATGTTACTAAGAAAATCATAAGGAAAATACATTTACTGTACTGTACAGAAAAACAACCGCGCCTAAATGGACCCACACAGTTCAAACCTGTGTTGTTCAAGGGTCAGCTATACTTTGCTTAACTGTAAATCAACCAAACATGCTAAGGGGTTGTATTACCAAGACAGGATTCCAGTTCTAAAGCCATTATTTACCAATTTCATGTTGTTTTTCAATCCAAAATCCACTCACCTGGTACGTTGAGTGCAAGGAACAACGTGTCTCTAATACTCTGTGGTTTAAGGCCCGCTGAGGGCAGTATTGGCACTGACTATGACCAACCATTTTCCAGGGCATTTGGGGTTTTATTTGGGGACGGGACACCCAAATCAGGGATGCTGCCTGAGTCATCCTATATGGGCATGTGCAGCACTTCGTGTGAATGAGAATGGTGGCTCTCTTCTAAAAATCTGTTTTTAGGGGCATCTGACTGGCTCAGTTAGAAGAGCATGCAACTCTTGACCTCAGGGTCATGAATTCAAGCCACATGTGGAATGCAGATTACTTAAATAAATAATAAAACTTAAAAAAATATAATAAAAATATTTTAAAAATTTTAAATGTATAGCAGTCACTTGATTTTAATAATGCAATGCAGATTCATAGTGGATATGATCTAAGTAGAAATCCCAAAATAATAAATTAAAAACTATGAAAACTACTTAGTCAAATCAATTAGTTAGAAACCAATTATATACCTATAACATATATTTATAATATAACAACATATGTTACTGTATGATATACGGTTCACCTATATATATAAATTACATGACTCATATACAACTACATATACACAAAGTCATCCACGAAAGGAAAAAAATCAAATGCACAGGAATAATCCTATCAAAAGTTGTTCTAATCCTATAAGGAGAAACTACAAGTATTTCTTAAGTCATATAAAAGGACACTTGAATGAATAGATGTATATTCCTATTAATTTTGGAGGATGTCATCGATAGAACGTGACAGCTGGTTGACCTATGGGCTGTCCCAGGGCAACTGAAGGCTGCTCGCCTCTCCCTCCCCACAGTGGAAGCTGTTTTCAAGGATGTGGCCTTGACAGACTAAGGTGATGTTGACACCACGTGGATGGTAGACAGACTAAGCCCCCTTAAGGCCTCTGGGTAAACTTGCAGGATTCTGGGCAGGCTCAGATCCACTTTTTTGAGGCTGCCCAAAACAAGTATTGTATTTAAGTTCTCTTGCTGGTTAAAGCTGTACCAATCTGGACTGGCCTGCCTCTTTCTTCCATCCATGCTTGCCTTCCAATTATGGGAAGGCCAGTTTCAGATCTCACATGGGAACTCTTGAGGTTTCAAACCAATAAATACTGAAAGGGAACTGTTGATATTTGTAATGAGGAGGGGTTTTTGTTTTTGTTGTTGTTTTTATGTACATTTCATAGTAATGGCACTAAAAAATCACACAGTCTTTACTGAATTGAACAACGTGGTGTTAAAGTCATCTAGAAATACACTTGAATACATATATATTCTGATAAAATCTGAAACGGCAAGACCAATGAAAGATTTTTACCACACCAGGCACTCACTTGCATTTTAAAGTTGGAATAATTGGCCCAATGTGGTGCGGGCTCACACACTGATTGTCAGGTCAATTGAACCATATTAATAAAAGAAATGCTGGCAAAACAGAAGGATGTGGTGATAAAGTGTGCAGAGTGTCAGTTTGCGGCTCATGAAACTGACGGGGAACGGACTATCCCACCCCAAAATATGCTGTTTGGGCACACTGATTATTTTGAAACAAAGTTACTCAGGAAACAACCAGTACAAGAACACTCTGACCCTCCTTTGTTCCTTGAATGCAGGAAATAAATAGCCCCTGTGAAAAGTATCCTCTTTGTACCAGGAGAGTAGAAAGCATTCTTACCAGAAATAACAAATTTAGAGTGGAGAAGGCTATATAAACAATCTTGTTATTTCCTCATAATCAAGTACCCCAAGCCAAATTTTGTTGTCTTCTCAATTCTTCATCAAATTGTTCCTTTGCTTAAAAAGCTGTCTGCTGGGGCGCCTGGGTGGCTCAGTGGGTTAAGCCTCTGCCTTCGGCTCAGGTCATGATCTCAGGGTCCTGGGATCAAGCCCCGCATCGGGCTCTCTGCTCAGCAGGGAGCCTGCTTCCCCTTCTCTCTCTGCCTGCCTCTCTGCCTACTTGTGCTCTCTCTCCTCTCTGTCAAATAAATAAATAAAAAAAAAAAAAAAAAAAAAAGCTGTCTGCTTTGGTCACTTGAGTTTTACATTCTTTATGGTACAAAATTAAATTCATTTAAAAAATTTATGTTTTTCTTCTGTTTGTTTTCTGTTAATGTAATTATCAACCCAGCCAAAGAACCCAGAAAAGAAAAAGGGAAAATTTTTCTGCCCCTACACAACAAAATGCTGCAGTCTGATGGTTTTTAAAATTTACTTTTAGGACAATAAAATATTAGAGAACATAAAACTACTGACACAGCACAGTTTTAAGGGAGGAGAGAATGTTTCTCTTCAGTTGCAAGGTACAAGAGGTTTTTAGCAGGAGTTTGCAACATACGGCAGTGAAATGGACAGTGAAATGGACACGCATGGTACCCAGAGTGAGCTGTGTTCCCAGAGGATGGTTAATGATCACAGGTGAACTTGCTCAGTTCATCTTGGGAGGGGGGCCGTCCTCTGAAGTAGATACAATGATTATTTGTAGTTCCTGCATTCATGAAGTAGGAAAGTCAGTACACAGAGTTAAGGAGGACTACCACTTTACTTCTGTGTCTGACAAAACACATTCACTGATGGTATCCAGACTTGCTCTTTGACAACTACAGAACTGCCAGGATGAGGGCTATGAGGATGCCTGTTTACCCCACTAGGTTGGATCTCTGTGGTTATGCTGCCAGTGTGTCACTGTGTTCCCAGGAGTGTGGGTGCCAGGGCAAACCTGGGCCAGCTGGCAGCAAAGGCCTATCAAAATGTTCACCTAAAGGTCTACGTGCCAAATTGGAGCTCAAGAACCTGGGTCAGTGTCCAGGGAAGAAAGGGCCCCAAAGCCCAGGCCTGCGCGCTCTACCTTGCAATGTCTAGCCCTTAAAGATCATGATGTGCTCCAACATCTCACTACATCAAAAGCACAGAGAGCATTATCTGTTTTAGGCCCTAAGGATATAGCAGTGAACAAATAGAAAAAATCTGAATATTTACAAAGACAGAACATGTCTGGCATAAGGTAAATATTAAATAGGTATTTGTTAAGTGCAACAAATATATAAGCTATATAGAAAATGAGTATTTTATTTACAGACAAGCAAAAACTCCATCAGAAAGTACAGTGGGGGAAAAAAAAGCTATTTGTGACAGTGATAAAATCTAAAATGCCTAGAATAAAGTCTTCGGAGGCACCTGGCTGGCTCAGTCAGATGAGTGTGCCACTCCAGATCTTGGCGTCATGAGTTGGAGCCCCATGTTGATTGCGGAGATTACTTAAATAAACTTTAACAAACAAAAAAAGAATAAACTCCTCAGCAATATTTGTTCAGGAATGATATAAACACAAACTAAAATTTAATGTAGGATGTGAGAGATTTCAGTACGTGGATATTTATTCCAGCAATTGAAGAGTAGAGCCAAACTAACTCCATTTTGAGAGCAGAGCCTAAACTAACCCCATTTTGTGCTTCACCGCACCCCCCCCCCCAGTTAGTTAAGTCAGGTAATAGGAATGCAGAACCCACCGACCCCGCGCACCATATAGGGTAAAAAGAAACTCAATTGGCCCTCTTTGTATGGCCAGATATCACCTTGCTACTTTCTATGTGCATGTTACAATTTCATTGGCTGAAAACTCCCACAACTGTTGCGCCTTCTGAAAACGGGGCTCTTTTGTTCTCCTGCCGCTGCGCCGGTGGGGTGGAGAGCAGGGAGCCCAAGCTAGCTTGAATAAAGGCTCTCTGCTCTTGCATCGGACTCGGCTCCCTGGTGGTCTTTGGGGATCTAAAATTCTGGGCATGACACAATCATCCTAAAAGGTGATGACGTAGGGCCACTGAGCGAATGGTCAAGAAGGAATTCTTGAGATGTTTTCAGTGCAAAAAGGTACTTTTATTATAGTGCAGGGACAGGACCAATGGGCAGAAAGAGTGCCTGGCAGGCTCAGTCACTACAGCATATGACTCTTAATTTGGGGGTCATGAGTTCAAGCCCCACATTGGGGTTAGAGTTTACTTAAATAACTAATAAAAAAAATTTTTTTTAGAAAAGAGCTGTCCTGGGATTGTGAGGAGTAACTGATTATATACTTTTTAGTTAGTGGGGGTTAGGGATAACGTCTCTAAGGAATTTTAAAGCAAGGTTTCCAGGACCTTGAGGGGGGAGCTATTGTTAAGATAAGATTGCTTTCAGTCTTTAAAGAAACATCAACATTAAGGTAGCCAAGAGTTCTTTGAGGAATATTACGCTCTGCACACCTCAGAGATTTAACAGTGGGCTGCCAGCTGTAAGGAAATTTAATTTTTTAAAAAAGATTTTATTTATTTGAGAGAGATAGAGGGATCATGAGCAGGGGGAAAGGGTAGAGGGAGAAGCAAATTTCCCACTGAGCAGGGAGCCCGATGTGGGACTCAATTCCAGGACCCCAGAGATCATGACCTGAGCTGAAGGCAGGTGCTTAACTGCCTGAGCCACGCAGGTGCCCCAGGAAATGTATTTTTAGCTGCCTTTCTCTTTCCCTTGTTCTCTTCATCATCAATCATATGCACCTAGTAGAGAAGGGGACGCCCATGCCACATGCCATAGCAAATCTGTTCCTGGGTCACCAGGGTCCATTCTGCAGCCTGACATCTGAAAGTCACAGCTACCAGAGTCAAATATATACTCCATCTCTTCAAGAAAAATAATGCCAACAATTTATGGAGAGCTTACAGAAAACCAAGGACCTTTCTATGTGGTTTACACAACAGCCCTGCAGAACAGGTACGTTTGCTATCTGCTTCATACAGATATGGCAGTTGAGGCTAAGAATGTACTGGCCCCACCCTAAGTGACAAAGCCAGGTTCTGAGCCCAGGTCTCCCTGACTGCAAAACATGTACCCTTTACATTCAGTGCGTGGGGCGTGAACCTGCTTAAAACTCTCTCGCCCTCTCCCTCTGCCCCTCCCCCTGCCCCCGCTTGTGTGCCCACACACATGCATGCTGGCCCTCTCTCTCTCTCAAAAACAAAAAATTAGTAAATTTGAAAAAAAAGGTAACTGAAGAACATACTAACCAATCTCCCCAGTGTGGCTCATATATATTTCAAGAGGAAAACTGTAAGTTGTAGGAGACAAGATAATAATAACAACAGTGTTGGGGCGCCTGGGTGGCTCAGTTGGTTAAGTGTCTACCTTTGGCTCAGGTCATGATCCCGGAGTCCTGGGATTGAGCCCTGTGTCGAGCCCTCCCTGCTCAGGGGGAGCCTGCTTCTCCCTCTCCCTCTGCCCCTCTGCCTGCTTGTGCTCACTCTCGCTCTCTCAAATAAATAAAAAAATTTTAAAAATAGTAACAGTGACAAGTTATTGAGTATTTATTCTGTAGCAGATATTATCACTTTATCACAATAACTCTTTAAAAGATTTTATTTATTCGAAAGAGAGCACCACAGCGGAGGAGGGGGGCTACAGAGGAAGAGGGAGAAGCAGGCTCTCCGCTGAGCAGGGAGGCCAATGCCAAGCTCAGGGTCTTGATCCCAGGACCCTGGGATCAGGACCTGAGCCAAAGGAAAACGCTTACCGACTGAACCACCAGGTGCCCTTATCACAATTAACTCTTAAAAGTGGGTACAGTGATTATCCCCATTTTACAGATGAAGAAACGGAGGCTCAGAGGTAACACAATCCATGTTTAAATATCGATCACCTTGTTTGATTTCAGGGCCTTTAAGGTCTCCCCACATGCTACACTGATTTCCCACTGAGACGCTGTGGTTAAGCAGTACAGGGGTCACACAGCCTGATGACTGCACATTCAACTAGAAGGTCAAGAAGAGGTCAAGAGGCTTTGAGGTTGATGGGTAATCGTCCAGGCTTAGAGCAGCCCCTATCAGCTAAAAGCCAATGAACTCACAAGTGAGTCCCAAGAGATAGAAACAAAACATTCTCCAAATGACATTGACCTAAGCAAACCCTCTTCTTACTCTCTGTCCAAAGGCACCTTTCTGAAGTATGCTGGGGAGACAAGAAATGGGTTAGGAGATTCTCAAGCCAAAGCCCACCAGGATTCCCTCTAGCAAACAGCCTTCCTTTCGGATCAGGTCAGCCTTCATTTTCACATTGGCTCTCCATATGCTAGAACTCTGTAGGTTGGAAATGTACTCTACACCAGCATCTGCTCTTGTTGGGTATTGTTCTATTTAATTCAAATGGAACTGTATGTGCAGTCCAGGACATAGGTGGTAAATGAGAGAGGCTTTCAGGGAGTATGTTCATCATCGTATGAAAAAAACTGCGGTGTGATAATGGAATTTAAATATCAGGAACAGGGAGGAATCTCAACGCTTCACAGAAGTGATGAAGAAATCAGGAATTTGAAAAGACAGTCTGTTTATTTCACTACAACGCACACTGAGTACTAACTACATGCTAGGTATTGGGGGCCAGGCTCTTCTACAGCTATTATCTCACACACTCCCCTCCACAATCCTGTAGGGCTGCACTTCTTAGATGCAGTGACTCAGAGGATAATCAAATGACCCAATGTGACCACCAAGGGAGTGAAACAGCTGGGATTCAAACTAATTGGGTCTGGCGCCAAAATGTGAAATCCTTCCTTGGCACCTTAGCTCTTTGGGAGACGTGTTTATCTGTTTAGTAAAAAGAAATCAATCCTGATTTTATGATGCCGCCTCCTCCCTTTCACATGTTCTAGCTACAGTGGCAGGTTGTTTGTAAGTGCAGGACCGACTCGACTTTCAGATGTGTTGAGCTTTCAAAAGAGAGTCTAATTCCTGTAGGTCCACAAGGAGTCTTTAAACAGACTTTCCAAAGTTAAATAAAGTATGACAGATGGCAACATACTGTGAGCAGGATATAATAATGATGTAAATAAAAATAAAAAGGGGTATTTGTTCCACAAAAAAAAAAAACAAAGCAGTTTTAAAGGTTACTCTTCTTAAATCTACATAAAAGAAGATTACAGAGACAGGATCCAAAATTATCTCAATGGGCTGAAATGATAGAACAGTAAATTTAGCAAAGTGAAAGTTAATGTAGTTAAATGTGAACCCAGTATCTGGACCAAAAGGAAGTAAAACAAGCAGAAGTATTGCCTAAGAATGGAATTAAAGATACTTGACTAACCGATAACTGTTTTAAAAAAAAAAAAAAAAAAAAAAAGACATAATTTTCTCCAAGCCCAGAATGAGTCAACAGTGTGACAAAGTTGCTGAGTAGTGATTATGGTTTTGTATTATATCAGAAGCAGCATTCTATGTATAACAAGAGAAATGACAGTCCTATTCTGTGAGGACCAGGCCTTACCTAATGTTTTGACTTAGTGTTTAATTCCACATTCTGAGATGCTAACATGCTAGATTATATCTAGAGATAAACGGTCAGGATGTTAAAGAGTCTGGAATCCTTGGCAATGGAGAAACTGAGGTTATCTGGAAAAGAAAGAAATTAGCACGGGCAGCACTGATGTCTTCAACTATCTAAGGGAATATCATGCAAAAATAATGGTGTGGTTCAAGAGGGACAAACTAGGATCCTAGCTCACTTGGTGAAAATTTTAAGACAGTAGATTTTTGCCTAACATTCAAATAAACTCTATACTAGTTAGAATAGGCCCAAAGTTAACTTCATTAGAGAATGACTTTGAAATCTTTAGAGGTCAGATAACCACTTAACAAAACTGAGAGTGTTACTTTAGAGAGAAGATCAGGCTCGGAATGGAAAATTTCAAAAGAAATTTCTGGTTCTGAGTCTCAGTATTCCTATCAGGCCTGCCCAACAGGTATCTGAGTACTGTCTTCTATGATGTATGGGGTCCCTATCTCATAAAGTAAACTTTATATAACTGCATGGAAAATGAGACACCAGAAAAGAGTAGGTGACAGAGAGATGAGGCTCGAATCACTTTAGCAACTGTGTCTTTAGAAGCACATAGTCTCTTGAACTAGGGATAAGGGTAAGATAACCAGAGAATTATAAAGAGTTACATTCCCTATATTAAGAGCACAGACCGGTACATTAGGTTTGGATTTTGCTAGCTAGAAAATAGGCATCATGTATGTACAAAGATCATGAGAAATGTGGACAACTGTACATGCCTGGCAGAAGTGGTTATGCCTGAGCCACTGAGTGAGGACTGGAGCTAGGAACTTGGAAGGCTAGCATATGATGGCAAAAAGGATTCTTCAGAAGCTGAAGCTGCCTCTGGAAGAAAAGAGAATAGATAAATATTCGAGTAAGTGAGACTTTGCAATACCCCTGAAAAACTGGGAACTAGAGTTAATGAATGGCCCAGGTGCTGATGTCCAAATGTGGAGTAGTTTATTGGCAGGGTATGCACTATGACAGATGGTGTTTGCTTAAGAAAACGTGAGAGGAAGGACAAACAATGACTGGTTACTTCAGGATATAAGGAGTAGAGAACAGGAATTAAAAGTACCTAAAGAAAGGGCGCCTAATGGCTCAGTTGGTTAAGCGTCCAACTCTTGATTTTCGCTCAGGTCATGATCTCAGGGTTGAGAGATCGATTCCCACTTCGGGCTCCATGCTGCATATGAAGCCTGCTCAGGATTCTGTCTCTCCCTCTCCCTCTGCCCGCCCCCCAACTCATGCTCACACATGCTTGCTCGCTCGCTCTCTCTCTCTCACACACACACACACACAGTATCTGAAGAAGAACTGGAGGTAAATAATTATTTCATGGAAGTCTATCATGTTTAGGGAAGTCACTGAGAACCATGGGTATCCATAGCAACCAGTGACACAAACTGAATTCTGGGAATGGACTCTAGTTTTACTTGGGTAGCTTTAGAAAAAGCCTTTCCAAATATGCCAGAAAACCCTACCGAAGCAAAGCTTCCTGGCCCAATGGAGAGACATGTTTTGTGGATCCATGAAATGAAAATAACCCATCATGCTTGTTTATACAGTACAAAATGAAGAGGGGGGCAGTGGACGGGAGCCGGAAGGCAGGTGCACAGACTGAGCCCCACTGTGCATCAGACGCGTGCAAGGCATTTTCACAGATAGCTTCTCATTTAATCCTCACATTGACAATATGATAAATGCATTATCATCTATATTTCACAAGGAAGGAAACGGGCTCACGTACTCTAAGAGACTTGCCTAATAAGTAAGAGGAAGAAAGGTTTCAAATCCAGGTCTCTGTGAGAAGGTCACAGGGGGGCTGAAAATGGAAATAAAGTATGAATGGAAAAAAATGTCTTGGTGGAACATGTAGTGCAGTGGAGAGTATCAGACACAAAAATCCATGGTCCTATAAACAGACAGCAAGAAACTGATTTAAAAACCACACAATGGAGGTAAAATGAAGAGAAATTGGCAGTGCGTCCCAGGCTACTTCCCAGGACCGGAGCTATCATCATGGACCGGTCATAAATGAAGACCATGAAACACAAAGTGTTCTGGTAATCACAGCAGTTGGCAGCTGCATCACTCAGCACCTCGCCTCCTTTTCCCTCCTAGCTCTGAGTAGCAGCAGCCACCCTCCCCCCACAAGGCACTGGCAATCAAACGGGGGGAGGGGGGGACAACCCAAGTGGAAGCTGGGCAAATTCCCAAGGAAGAAAACAAAGACACAGCAATAGATTCAAAGAGTCGGGTCAGAAAAAGCCAAAGGAAGAAGTGAAATGCAGCTTGTAAAGACACAAAGGGACAGAGAACAAATAATCATTGAAGAGAAAATGTGTTTTCCCGGAGTGGCTGCAGAGGGAAGCGATGCAAGTCAGTACACACATATCTGAGTCTAGACGCCAGAGCTTTGAAAAGGGGTCTGGGTGTTTTAGGAAGTAACTTGCCCTAATGCTCCGACAATTACAGTGATTAAGTAATACAGATCCCCAATTACTTCTGCAAGGAAAACAGCAGTGCCGCATAAAGGGAGTACAAGCTGCTGTCTGGGTAAGAGAGACCAGAGCTAGCGTCATGGACCCAGGAACTTGGAGATATTCCATCCAGCCCTCTTATTCTCAGATATGGAAACCAAGATTCAGAGAGGTTCGGGTATGCCATGTTCTCTTTAAAGGCTTATTCAGGATGGTAGAAGCCTGGAAGTGACAGGAAGAGGGAGAACTGGTGCTGTCCAGACCATGAGTGAATACTGAAATTTAAAATTCCTAACCCAAGGACTCCCAGGGCAAGCCCCTCAGACCTTCAGCCTGCAAAGAGGAATATTCTTTCTGAAGATACCATGAAAATGACAAAATGAGAATGACGCTACAACTCTTTTAATTTATCTAGGTGTAAAAAGAGTAAAATTCAAAAATAGCATATAAAAGTTTTAAATGCGGCTGATCGAGACTTCAGTGCAAAAGCAGAGATAAACAAGTCATTGTGAATGTGTTAATATCATCTTGCCTGAACTGCAGATCTTTATATTTTATGATTTATTTGAAGTTTTCTGTTTTTAACTTGCCACACTGTGATTTTCTGAGCCCCGCACATGGAGTGGGAATACTGTAAACAAAAGCAAAGTAAGATAATTTAGGACTGCACAATAAAATGTAAAGAACTCTAATTTCCTATGTGCTCAGGGGAAAAAAAAAAACATGTTCTGATCAAAACCATCATGCCAGCTTGGGTCAGGCGTGGTCAGGCTAAATTGAACTCTAAATTACTCCCAGCAGAGGGGAAAAGTGTTTGCCAGGAAGACACACGCTTGTATTAAACTGCACGCCACCTGCTTCTTCTGACAAAGGTTGTACGTTATGAAACAAGCGTGAAAGCGCGGTTATTTTGGAAAACATCATAATGAAACTCTAATTTCCTGTTATCAATTTTGTCGATTACATTAAAGAGAACATTACTGTGTGGCCTGGCATTCTGGATGTTTCTGCCTTCTGATTGGTCACAAAGACTAGTGCAGCCCAGCAAGTGGGATCTTCTGAGTTTAAAGTAACCATCAGTGATTTCTGAATTAAACTCCAAATTGGTCAAAAGCATGCTGAGCCTGACCCAACAATAATTGGAAGGCAGACATTTTGCAAATGGAAGAAATGGCCAAATCAATGACATTTCAGACACGTTGTCTTGGGCCCAAGGGCCATCTCATGACAAAAAGGTTATAACATCAAAACTGGCAAATGATGCATGGGGATGTTAATGCCCAGTCTTCATAACTGCTCTAGGCTTTACAGAAAAGGGAACTCCAATACTCCCCTGCTAGTGACAGCCTTCGTTCTCAACTACTCTGCCAAATGATTTCCAAACGTCTCTTGCCGTCACTCCCTTTTCTGACTATACTTCAGACTAGATGTCCGGGCATAGTCTTCTTGGTGCCTCTGCATCTGGGATTCAGGTTCTGCTTCTGCTAGACTAGGTTAGGTATGAACCCCATCCCAGTTGGACCAGGTCCTATGACTGCCAATCTTGGTTGGATGGCCTCACTGCTTTCCCCCTTCTGCCACCTTAGGCAGCAGCCCATCCAAGTTGCCAACCAACATGGCAGGGGAAATAAGGCAAGTCTGCCAGTCTTCATATTAAAGCTCCTACTGGGTTGGATTTATTGGTGGCAAAGTTACAGGGTAAAACTGTTATCACAGGCTACCAAGTCACCCTATCATTGTCATCACTCTGGTTTTCCTAGACCTAGCTTCTGATCTCTGAGACCGTATCTCCTGCTTCTTCACAGTCTTGAGGGAAGCACCAAACTTCTGTTCTTCTGAGCTCTTCTTCCAGTGATTCCCGAAAAAAAGCATACTGGGGAATTGGTCCCTGATTCATGTCATCTATATAGACATAACACTTTCTCAGATTTTTCTTCTGATAATTGCACTGGTGGTGTGTGTTAGGGGTCACATTCCCTCTCCCTTTCAATGGGGAAACTGCTTGCTTTTATAAACCTCAGGTACCAGAGTATCCTAGATCTGGTCCCTAGAAAGGCAGAGGCAAATTGCTCTTCGAGATGACCCTGTGTGACCAGCCTGTGACATCTAGGATGTTTCCAGTTGAGGCAAACTTTTTTTTTGAGAGAGCATGCCATGGGGGGTGGGGGGGTAGGGAGGAACAGAAGGAGAGGGGGAGAGAGAAAATCTTAAGCAGACTCCACACCCAGCACAGCGCCTGACACAGGACTAGATCCCACGACCCTGAGATCATGACCTGAGCCGAAATCAAGAATCAGACACTTACCCGACTGAGACACCCAGGTGTCCCAGTTGAGGCAAACTTTTCAGATGCTCCTGGGTGAACAAGATTTTTTGGCAGACAAAGAAGAGAGTAAGTAGTATTTCTGGCAATGAAAAAAGCATATCCCAAGAACAGAGGTTCCAAAGTTCATGATGTGTTCGAGAACTAGCTAATAGTCCTTCATGGCTGGAGCATGGGCGTGGGGGCAACACAGCATTCAAAGTCTCCAAGAAATAACTGAGAAAGGTCAATGGGCTGCTAATGATGAACACACTGAGTGCTGTGTTTTGGTTTAGACCCTCCTCTATAGGCAATGGGAAGCCGCTCATATTTTTGAGGAGAGGAATGGCATGATTAGACTTATGACTGCCTGGGTCATAACAAAGAGGATGCACCGGGGGGAGGAGGAGACTGATGTCAGGTACACCACTTAGGAAATAACGGAGACCAAGGCCAATGTTTAATGAAGGGCAATTCCACAAACCTGAAGGAAGGATGAACTAAGATTCAAAACGACCACATACTAGCTAGGCGACCCTGCAAAAGGTTAACTTTGGGTGCCTCACTTACAAGATGGAGATCTTAATCCTGTCCTGCTTCCTTAACGGAGACGTGGGGAGGACTCCATGACACAATCGAATGCATAATCAACAGAAAAATGTCAGAGAAACAAAAACAACAACTACTACTGATCATGATACTCCCAAGAGTTTATATTAACTGCTTATCAGGTCCCATTCTGGACCCCCTGGCAGTTCTTCCTCTCTTCCACCAAGCCTCAAGCCAGTGGCGATGGCGTGGGAGGACTGCGTGGCTGTAACAAGCTAAGGGAGCGGGTCCCGTCCACTCTGCGCGCTCTTTTCTTCATGTACTTCTCCATACTCGTCCTCCCTTTATCATTCCCGTCCTTCTGACCTTCTGCCTCTCAGGTGGGACTCCTTGCTTACTTCCTGCTGCCAATCCGCAGGCTCTCAGTTTCCCCCGACAGCCCACTGCTTCCTCTCCCCATGTCCCCTCCAGGCCATGCTAAGATCAGGCTCCCTTTTATTCATCCACACCTGTGCCCTGCTCTGCGGCTCTCTGAGCTCGGGAAGAGAGACCATGTTCTCAAACTCCTCCCACCATGTGTGCTCAACAGCAAAAGCCTCAAATAAATGAGGACCTGGTCCCTTGAAACGGCGCTGCTCTGAGGGATAAAGTCTGTGCTGCCTGGCCTGGAATGCCTGTGAGCATCCTGAATATAGGTGTAAGATGACAGGAACACGTGTGAGCAGCACTCCACATACATGATCTCACTTCATCCTGCCAACATCTCAGTGACGCGGGTTACAGACACGCTACAAATGAAGCCAAGGAAATCACAGGTTAGGAAACTGGACGCAGTTCTTCACGGAAGATACATTAGTCCCTGCAGTGTCTATAGCACTTCACGGTACAAGTGCGCACTGGCCATGGCAGGGAGATGGGAGCAGGAAATAGACAGCAGCCCTGATTGCACACATGCAAAATGGTTTTTCTAGCACAACCCACTCAGAAGTGACAATGAGGATGTTTTACCTTTAAAACAACATAATATGACTCTATAATACGAGTTTCTTACGTCATGAATGAAAGAAAATTAACCCAAACCGGGTTCAGCAAAAGCAGAGCTCACCGGCCCACATACCTGCCGAGTCCGGGGGGTAAGGCGGACTTCCAGCGTGGCTCGATTCAGGGCTACGCTGACAGAGGTCGGCAGGACCATTTCTGGGTTCTGCCCTCTGCTGTGCTGGCTGCAGTGTCTGGAGAACATGTTCGTGAGATGGTGGCCATAGCTCTCAAATCGTCATCTCTTGGTTCAAGACCAGCTGGAAAGAGAGCATCTTTCCAAGATGGCCCAGACGTTGTATCTCACTGGCTGTTATTTCACTGTATGCCCAAATCTGAATAATTACTATTGTCATAAGGGTCAGATGGGATGTGGCTGATGGTTCAGTCCACCGTCAACATGCTCTACCAACTGAGTTGTGGGATGGGGTGTCACCTGAGCCAAATGAACAAAGAATGGGGGAAAGGCAGAGTCTCAAATGGCTATTTCCTATTAATGTAAATGGATGCGTGTGGCCAAAAAATAACAAAAGTCCTGTATATGTCTCTATTAAATAAATGTCCCAGAGAGGGGATTAATAAATATTAAAGACTAATAATTCATACCATCTACTGAATCCTTGCTATTTACCAGGCACCACGTTAAGCATTTACAAGTATTATCTCAACATACCTCACCACCACCCTCTGAGGTTAAGTACTAGTAGGATCTAAATCTTACAAATGAGAAAAATGAGGCCAAGAGCAGTGAAGTCACTAGTCCAAGGTCTCCTAGCTAGTAAATGGAGGAACAAAGATATCAACTCAGGACACTGACACACTTTAACACTTTCCAGGTTAATGTATGTTAGTTTAAGAGAGTTCTGATGGAGAAAGAGAATCATGCTCACGGGAATCAAAGTCTTTACAAGGAGATGGAACAAAGTTCCATGTGTAAGGGTTAGGAAAAGACCCTGCTTAATGGTTGGGATAATCTGGCCAGTAGGTAACAAAACCGTGGAAATGTATTATCTTACCTCTCCAGAAGTCTTGAGGCAGGTAGTTCCAGAGTTGGAGCTCCTCTCTACGATCTGCTATTCAGCCGTTGGTCTGTCCCCTCATAGCTGCAAGATGGCTGCAGCAGCTCCAAGCATCCCATCTTTATGGAACTCTGTCCACACACAAAAAGTGAAATTGCCCCTTCAGTGTCTCCTTTTTATCAAGAAGAAAAACCCTTCCTGGGAGTCCCACAGCTGACACCCTCTTACAGCTCACGGACATGTACTGGGCTACAGGCTTTGCCCTGAACCAGTCTCTGCTCGAGGGGAATGGGGGTCCTCCCTTCAGAAGGAGTAAGCCCATCTTCTCAGCACCAGGGCCAGGAAGAGGGCGAGGGAGGTGAAGAATCTTGGGTAACAAAAATAAAGGAGGCACGGACTCTCCAGGCAATGCACTCACAACAACCCTCTGAGTGCCTCTTAAATTGTGTGCACCTCCAGTGATCTTGAGAAGGCGGGCATCTTTAGGTTTTGTGCCCAAGGTGATTCAGTCACTTTACCTAGTCCCAGCCCTGCTCAGCATCCTGCCTCCTCCCCATACTTGAACAAAGTCAGGAGTCCTTTCAGAATAAAAGATGGGGAAGATGGCCGTCACAATGACAATCCATGTTTCAGTATCAGCCACACTTCTGTCATGTCTCAGCCACGAAGCAAGCACATGACACCCTACTCTAACTTCCAATGTTGGGCTTTTAACGTCTCTGGGGCTTTTCACTGGAAGATCTTCAAGGTTCCTCCTAGCTTTGAAGTCTGGGGTATCTTCTTAGATACTTTTAAATCAGATGACATTTATGGCCCTAGCTGCTGAAAAAGCTGAACAATAAAGAGACCGCAACTGATTCCTTCTCCATTACCACCTCTCTCATTCCCCCACCACCAACACACACATAGCAATAAATCAAAGAGCAGGGGCGCCTGGCTGGCTCAGTGGGAAGAGCATGTTACTTTATCTCAGGGTTGTGAGTTCAAGCCCCACGTTGGGTGTAGAGATTACTTAAAAAAAAAATCATACAGCGGTTAGTAGTATATTTGCCAGATGGAGAACTGCAGTGGACACTATGGGGCACTGCCCAGCTTACCCACTTCCAGGACCGAAATACTCGTTCCCCCAACTGTTGGGAGAGTTGGTGACTGATTTTTCTCAGCTGAGTCAATTTCCAGAGACTTCTTACAGCTACAGAGATAAAATGCTCCCCCAAATCCCATCTCTTCCTCTCGGGCAGCCTACTCAATGAGTAGTGGAGGTGGAGAGGGTTCTTAGGGAATGGGATATGAGGGGTGGTAGGAGGAAAGCTGCGGGAAGGGTGGTAATGGTCCTGGCTCTTACCCCAATTTGGGACAAACGCTCCATGATTTTCTGAAGTCTTGGGCTGAAACCTTCATTTTGATTGCACCAAGTCTCCTTCTGCTCAATCTTCCTTCCATCACACCTCCACAGGTGTCGATCCTGGGAACATTCACAGGTAGGGACACCTTCATGGCTCAGCTGGTTAAGTGTCTGCCTTTGTCTCAGGTCATGATCTCGGGATCCTAGAATCAAGTCCTGCTTTGGGCTCTCTGCTCAGCAGGGAGGCTGCTTCTCCCTCTCCCCTGGCTTGTAAGCTCATGCTAGCACTAGCTCGTGCGCTCTTTCTCTTGCTCATTCTCTCAAATAAATAAAATCTTAAAAAAACAAAAAAAAAGAACACTTCCTGCATACAATTCCCAACCTCAGGGTTTGCTTTCCAGAGAACCCAAACTGTAATGGCGGGAACTACAGACTTTTTGTGGAAACCGGGAGCTTTTCTTTTTTTCTGCTTCTTTCATTTTTGGTCACAAATACTTATATAGGTATCACCTTTAAGTAAAATAGCACATAGTAAACACACACAGTTGAACCTTTGTGTTAAAGGAATAATGACATTCCCTAAATTATTTTTGTAGGATTAACTTGCTCTGAATAGTAGTGCCTGGAGTAAAAACCACATGACACAAATCTGGAGCAATTTTTCTCTTTGAGTACAGGATGAATTTCTCATTTTCAAATGAATGCCTTAAATTGGAGTCCTGGTCCTAAGAGTCTGTATTCAACTACTTGGAAGAATGGTTCCCTTCTTGGGTTCCTTATAGAGATATGGAGGAAAAAATCCTTGTCATTGAAAACATTTTTTCCTAATGCATTTGTGTTGTAAGTTCCTGACTCAAAATTAAGCAGCATTTCCTAGGTCTCCTTGACCCGAGTGTTTATTAATACATATTTTCTATTAATTTCAAAATCATATACTTTATTGGGCTTGAAATTGGTCCTGAGAGGGATTCAAACAGCAAGTGAGCAAGCCTTTGGCCCACGGGTCCTGCGTCTGTATGTCTAACCAGAGGAGCTCAGGCTGACTGCTGAATTCCTTACGCTGGAACCTAAGCAAGAATGAGATTTCCAGTGACTGCCCTTAATGTTTGATCAAAGTGACAAGACTGTAGTAGATTCATTAAATTTTCAGTTGCTATTCTGATCAATCATAAATAATCTATTTCATTTGCATGACAGAAATAACAGGCTGTCCAAACACTGTGATTCATCATCCAGTTTCTTGCTCTCTTACTCATTTCAGTTATCAGATGAGAACAAGACCTCACTATTTTACAGATAGCAATAATTGAAAACTGATTGGGAAATCTGTTTAATTTTTTTTAATAGAGTATCTATAGGTAGGACCTAGATAAACTTTTGTCTCAGTAAGAGCATTATCCTCCTAAATGGTCATTCTCGCGTCAGGATCTTCAGACACTCTTGTCCTCACAATGGCCGAGGTGCTCGTTTTAAAGCCTAATTTCACCTAATAAAGAAATTGATGCCAGAAATGGGATGAAACTTATTAACAAAAACATGTAGCACTGCCTTAGTGGTCAGGCAGCTTGATGACATCAACAAGCTGGATAATTAGAGATCTATTTCATTCAATGGCAAACGTTTGGTACCATCAGTGCATTAACTTAATTCAAAAAAGATAGTGAGCTTACCTTAGTTGGCATTATAATGGATGAGGATGAAATGCAAAATGTTAGCGGTGTGTGTTAGGTTCTGTTGACTCTGTTTGGCAAGATAGTACATGAGAAAGATGACCTAAGAAAGAAGTGGTTGGTTTCTAAGAAGAAACGAAAAGATAAAGGAGTATCCAAAAAATAGGGGGGGGGAGGACTTGCAAAGTTGGAAAAACCATTTGGTTGTACAGCACAAATGATAAAGAAACTGCATAAAACGGGCTTAAAGACTAGTCAAGCTTCTCAAAGTGACTCCGGACAGAGACCAAATTAAGAGGGTGGTCTTTTCACATGTTCTAAATATTTTTAACCATAAATTGAGAGAGGTCTGGGGGTAAAGAAAGAAAGAAGGGATATTTGAGAATTATGTCCAGAAAAAACTTTGCACTTACGGCACGTAGAACTCACTACATATAAATAGATTCCTAAATTTGGAGATAATTATACTGTTAAAGAAACTATAAGCCTAGACTGAAGTGCCCTGGACTATTGCAGACAAAAAACAAACCTGGGTCCTCCAACTTCCCATGAGTGGGAGGTCAATTTCAAAGGCTCTGCAGCACCAAAAGAGCTTTCTCCCCACAATGCATTTCAGATGTGACCAAGAAGAACAACAATGAACAAGAAACACCCCCATCCCCAAGGGCAGATCCGTAAGCCATGCAGATCAACGAAAGGGAGTTCTCTCAGAGTGCAGAATCAGAGTCTCAGCAAGGAACTTTCCCAGGACCAAGGGTAGAGAACCTTCGCAGCACCTTCCCAGAGGGATTTCAAAATTATCACAGCCTGGGGCGCCTGGGTGGCTCAGCCCGTTAAGTGTCAGCCCTTGGCTCAGGTCATGATCACAGGGTCCTGGGATGGAGCCCTAATCAGGCTTCCTGGTCAGCAGGAAGTCTGCTTCTCCTTCTCACATTCCTCTGCTCGTGTTCCCTCTCTCTCGCTGTATCTTTCTCTGTCGAATAAATAAAATCTTTAAAAAAAATTATCATAGCCTAATGATGGTTCTGTGTCTCCCATTCGTCCCCTTTCTAAATGAGAATTGTGTTAATTTTTGCTGTGGTTAAAAAGCCTGCATGGGGGCGCCTGGGTGGCTCAGTAGGTTAAGCAACTGCATTCGGCTCAGGTCATGATCTCTGGGTCCTGGGATCAAGCCCAAATCAGGCTCCCTGCTCAGCAGGAGGCCTACTTCTCCCTCTGCCTCTGCCCCTCCCCCCTGCTCGTTCTCCCTCTCTATTAAATAAAATCTTAAAAATAAATAAATAAAAAGCCTGCATGTATTAGTAGCTTGTGACAACACGCATTCATTTCTCACTTATAGGTTTGGGGGTCAGCTGTGGCTCACTGTGGTTCAGCTCCAAGCTATGGGTGGCACTGTGGTCTGCTCAGCACGTCTAACTGAGGGATGCAGGGCAAAGGAGCAGCAGTTACCAAGGACATGCTCTCATCCTGGGGCAGGAAAAGAGCACGAGAGTAAAAGCTAAGCCACACAAACACATTTTGAAACCTCTAATCCAGCAGGCATTAAGTTGTATCTGCTCACATTCCATTAGCCAAAACAAGGCACAAACAAAATCAGTGGGTGGGGATGTCCATAGGGAACTATTGTTAAGGACTGGAATGAAAGAGGAAATTGTGAACGCCAATTACAATTTGCCACCGAAATGTTTATTGCAGTTACTTGCATATTCGGTATGGGTTAGTGTGGGTAGGTGACCTATCTTTTAACCCATAGGTTGTCAGACAAAAAGAGATCACATCTCAACCAGATTGAGAATACTATATATCATCCTGAGAGCCTGGACTTGCAACTAGAGACAGTGAGTAGATAGAATTTTGGGCTGTATCCCTTAAGGAGTGGTGGATTGTCTTCTACGAGTAGAAAGAGAAATGAACCAGTTTAAAGACTAAAAGAAAGACTCGCGAAGACAATGCTAAGTGTCAGAGTAAATATAATTCACCCAATCATTTATCCATTCTTGTTGAACTTGCACATGTGAGACCAGTCTCCCGACACGTCTCCAATTTCAAAATTAAATTTTTTTTTAAAGGTTTTACTTACTTAATCATTTGAGAGAGAGTGAGCACTTGAGAGAGAGCATGAAGTGGGGGAAAGGCAGAGGGAGAGGGAGAAGCAGGCTCTCTGCTGAGCAGGGAACCCAATGTGGGGCTCAATCCCAGGACCCGAGGATCATGACATGAGTCTAAGGCAGACGCTTAACCAACTGAGCCACCCAGGCACCCCAAAAGATTTTATTTATTTATTTTTTTAAAGAATTTATTTATTTATTTGTCAGAGAGAGAGAGAGAGAGAGAGATCACAAGTAGGCAGAGAGGCAGGCAGAGGCAGAGGGAGAAGCAGGCTCCCTGCCGAGCAAGGAGCCCGATGTGGGACTCGATCCCAGGACCCTGGGATCATGACCTGAGCCGAAGGCAGCCGCTTAACCAACTGAGCCACCCAGGCGTCCCCCAAAAGATTTTATTTTTAAGTAATCTCTCCACCCAACGTGAGGCTCAAACTTACAACCCTGAGATCAAGAGTCACATGCTCTACTGACTGAGCCAACCGGGTGCCCCATCAAAATTAAATTCTAGGAACATCTTAAATGTACTCTAGAACAAGTCCCAAATTGTAGGTACTGCTTTTCTAAGCACTTCTACTACTCAGTTATTCATCTGTTTTCATATGTTTACTGGTTATTTGTACTTTAATCGTCTCCCAATTATTTAGTTGTAGCTATCAATTAGGGAAGGCTAGATGTTTGTAACACAAACACCTCCCAAATCTCAGTAGCCTGTATAAAGAAAAGCTGGTTTCTCACTCAAAACAGTATGTTCACCACAGGTCAGAGAGCCCTTCCTCACTTCAGGACCCAAGCTGATGGAGCCACCACTATTTGGAAATCACAACAGTGATGGTTGTCATGCTGACAGAATATAGAATTTGGTGAAGTATGCACTTGACTCATAATTCTCCTCCCTAAGAAGGGATATATGTTAATTTGGCTCAGATTTCCTTTGTTGAGGCAGGCCACATAGCCCTGTCCAGTTCAAAAGTGCTAGGGAGTATGATCTTCCAGAAAGAAGGGAACTTCCTACTAGGGAAGAATAATAAAGGCCTGACTAGTGTGGTCTAACCTCCTGGTTGACAAATACATGTTCCCTCCCCTTTTTCTTTCCCCCTTCTCTAAGGGAGATAACCTTAACTACCATCTACTCATTGCTTCAAGCTCAAAGTCAAGAATCTCAAGTCACAGGGTATTCTCTACATCAAAGATCCACATGTCCAATATACAATGGTGAAATAGGCATAGGGCTATTTTCAGCCACATTCCACTCTGGGAAAGAAGCAGCATGGAAGCTATCAGTCCCTGGCCCACAGCAACAATGACATCTCATTGGGCAAATGCCTGGATGGGCCCTTGGCTCCGGCTTAGAGAACTGTCCCAAGAACAGGCCCTGGTTTTTCTTCCTTCAAGTAGTTTCTCTGCCTGCCCCTTGTTTCCCTGTGGTTTTTGACTCCACCATCCTACAGGTTCTTCTTTTTTTTTTTTTTAAAGTAGCCTCCACACCCAGGGTGGAGCCCAATGCTGGGCCTGAACCCACCACTCCAAGATCAAGACCCAAGCTGAGATCAGGAGTCAGACACTTAACTGTCTGAGCCATCCAGGCACCCCAATGTTCTTCCTTTTAAACTGTGCTTCTTGTCCATTGATGGAGTTGAGTTGGTATGAGGAAACTACCTTCCTTGGAAATCCAGCAGCTTTTATAGACTGCTTCTCATCCAAAAGAGCTTGAGGTCCCAAATAACATTGTAAGCCTCAGTCACAAACTCTTTAGTCCAAACTCCTGGTCTCTTTGGCGGTACAATTTTTTTTTTTTTTTTCCCCAAAACTTAACTTGGCTTCTTAGCAACTGCATTCCAGTCAGCTCTATGGGCTAATAACCGTATCTCCACCTTTTTTCTAGATCTCTCTCTCCTTAAGTCTGAGTACCTTCAATCCATCAGTCTTCTACAGAAAAGTCACACCCTTAGTCCTTTGTTCCTGAGCCATTTTACCCAAATGGCAAAGGATATATCACACACTTAGTTGACACTTTAGGAATGTTAATCTACTGAGTATTTTTTCCTTTTTTAAGATTTTATTTTTAAGTAATCTCTACTCCCAACAAGGAGCTCAAACCCACAACCCCAAGATCAAGAGTTGCACTCTTCACCAACTGAACTAGCCAGACGGCCGCCCCTCTATTGAGTATTTTTAATAATGGGTGTGAAGATTATACCCTTAATTTGATATTTGCACTGAGATAAAAGGTTAAAAGGATTTAGAGATTTTAACAATGGTATGGAGGAGGACATATCTTTTGATTTTTCCTTGGTGTAATTCTTGAAATTAAATCTGCCTTTATTGCTCAAAAACTTTATTTCACACCGTTTGAAGTTTAAACTCATTTTTAAGCCTGAAGTCCCACCAATTTCTAAACTCTCAATTGTCTTTCCTTTATGTCAACTATCAGCTAATTATCTTATCTAAGCTCATTTATTTCATAATTGGAGAAATGTAGACAAAAGTTAGCCATACTTGTTTTTTTGTTTTGTTTTGTTTTGTTTTTGACAGAGAGAGAGAGATCACAAGTAGGCAGAGAGGCAGGCAGAGAGAGAGGGCGAAGCAGGCTCCCCGCGGAGCAGAGAGCCCGATGTGGGGCTCGATCCCAGGACCGAGACCATGACCTGTGCCGAAGGCAGGGGCTTTAACCCACTGAGCCACCCAGGCGCCCCAGTTAGCCATACTTGAAACTAATATTCTGTTTTTCAACCTCCTTCCCAAAAACTACAGGCTCATTATATCTGCCTTTCAGGCTACTATAGATCAGTTTTACCAAAACTTTTTCCACTATTTGACTTGTTCTCACTGACCTAGATTCTGATGGTTTCCTCACTGCCAAAAACACCACCTTTGAATCAATGCCATATATTTCAAAGATTTTGTTGCAGCGGCACCCCTATTCTGATGCTGATACTAATTTCTGTATGTGTCAGGATAGGCAAGGTTAAGCCATGGTGTCTAAAACCCTATTTCAGTGGTTTAAAACAAAGATTTCTTTTTCATGCACAATGTATTTCAATCTTGGGTTGGTTGGGAGCAGCCACTATCCAGAATATCTGTGGTTGCTGTCAAAGAAGGTAAATAGAACATGGCAAATTAATATCAAGGTTTAAAGCTTCTGCCTGTGACAGATTTCACTGACCCAAAACAAATCATATGGCCACGTCTGAGTTTGCCAGGACGGTAAAGCATTAATTCTCGTACAGGGAAGCAAAACAGATAATTGTAAACAGTCTATTACAATACCCTTTACCTACTTTTTCCTGTTGTGTTATCATTTCCTTATTCATTTACTGGGGCAATATGCAGATTGGTAATATTAACCCTGTGTCTCATGTTTTATCCAACCTTGCCAGTTGTCTTTTAACTTCGCTTATAATAATGATGAATTTTGCCATGCAGAAATTTTCATTTTGATGGAAGTATGCCAGATTACTTCTTTCTTCCTTCCTTTCTTCCTCCCTAATCCTTTCTTTCTTTTGGGGCATAAATTATGGCTTCTGGATTTCAGATAGTTCTTGGGAAAGTCTTAACAACTTCAAATATTATAAGATGATCTGCTATAGATTCTTCTCTAATATTTGTACTTATAAATGTTTGGATCTTCGTGGGGCGCCTGGGTGGCTCTGTTGGTTAAGTGTCTGCCTTGGGCTCTGGTCATGATCCGGGGTCCTGGGCTCGAGCCCCATGTTGGGCTCCCTGCTCAGAGGGGAGTCTGCTTCTCCCTCTCCCTCTGACCCTCAGTCTTGCTCAAGCTTTCCCTCTCTCTCTCTCTTTCTCTCTCAAAAAAATAAATAAAGTCTTTGGGAAAAAAATGTTTGGATCTTCAATACAAGTGGACTTTTTTTGTGCATGCGTGGGGTAAGATTGTAACTTTCCTTTCTTTTCCCCAAATAAGGTAATTGATAGACAATTTTATCAGTACTATTTGTTGGGGAAAACACCTCTCATGCCCGCCTGATAGGTAGTTAGACAAACAGATAACATGGCAAAAGGAGAGGGATCCCACAGGCCTAGCGCTTTCTGAAGAAAACGGTACTGTATGTATCGCCGCCCAGCATCCACGCCTCATCTTCATATCTATTATTCAAGCCTGGAATTGAAAAGCACATTTTGTGGCAGTCCTTTCCTATGGCTGCTTTGAGATTTCCCCTGCTCTAGTTCGTTAGTCAATATGATGTCTTCTAATTTTTTTTTTTTTACCTTGCATAAATTACTCAAAATGTCTGATCTCCTAAAAGCAGTCTTTCTTATTTTTCAAAGCTACTATGGATTTATTCTTTACGAAACATTTTATGCCTAGTATTTCAATAGGATTTTGGAGAGAGGAAGAGGTAAAAACATATACTCAGGATGCTATCTCAAACCCCTGATCAATTTCCTCCAAGACCCTTCACTAGTGGATTTGAACCTCAGATAGGAATATTCCCTGGGTTCTTTTCCCCCATGGATTTCTCTTAGGCCTATTCCTTCAGTTCACCAAATATGCCCAGGCATGCTTATGTCCGAGAAATGGGCAATCCAAGGCTAGGACTCCTATTTCCCCACTACTCTATCAAAATTAGCATTTCAATCTAGCTCCCCAATTATACTAGGCATTATACCTGGAGCCTGAGTATAAGAATGGAAAAGGAAATGCTTAGCTTGGATTTCTTCCAAAAGCAGAGGCACAGAGAAGAATCAGCATGTAGGTAATGATCCCTAGGTCCTGGAGAGGACAGGGAAGAATGAAAACAGGGAAAGGTGAAAAACCGAACCGAGGCTTTGTTAATAAGCTACTCATGGCTGTAGTCAAGCACGGCTTGATCCTGTGGGGATCCTCTGAGAATGTCTCTCCTAACTGTCCACTTAAGGGACAACACAGGTGAATATATCCACTGGATCCCTTCTTTCACTGCTCAAAGGTTGCACCTCGTGGGTAGTGGCTCATCCACACCTCCAGCACTGCAATTAAAGGGGCCAGGTTTAGAAACTCAAAATAGAAGATGCCTGGTTATATTTGAATTTCGGATAAACCATAAATGTATTTAGTATAAGTTTGTTCCATACATCGTTTGAGACACACTAGAAATTGTTTTCTATCTGAAATATGAATTGAACTGTGGGTCCTGTATTTTATCTGCTAACCCCATCTGAGAGACAACCAAACAGATAGGCAAGCAAGCTGCTGAAGGCTTACCACTCAGCAGCAGCAGCAGGCCTGCCAGCAAAAAGCCGAGTTACACGGTGCAACAGAGGGGAGTCCCTCTGAGGCCGGCAGCTGGTTTCCATGGCAATAATGGAGTTGACAAGGGGCGCCCGGGTGGCTCAGTGGGTTAAAGCCTCTGCCTTCGGCTCAGGTCATGATCTCAGGGTCCTGGGATCGAGTCCCGTATCGGGCTCTCTGCTCAGCGGGGAGCCTGCTTCCCACCCCCACCCACCCCCCGCCTGCCTCTCTGCCTACTTGTGATCTCTCTCTGTCAAATAAATAAATAAAATCTTAAAAAAAAAAAAAATTTAAAAAAAAATAATGGAGTTGAAAAGTTAGTCCCAGAGATGAGGCACAATTGGTGTCTATGCCAGTTAAAGGTGAAAATCCGGGGCGCCTGGGTGGCTCAGTCAGTTAAACCTCTGCCTTCGGCTCAGGTCGTGACCCCGGAGTCCTGGGATGGAGCCCGCATGGGGTTCTCTGCTCACTGGGGAGCTTGCTTCTCCCTCTCCTCCCCACTCGTGTGCTCTCTCTCACTATCTCTCTCTCCTAAATAAATAAAAATCTTAAAAAAATAAAATTAAAATTAAAAAAAGGGGGGCGCCTGGGTAGCTCAGTTGGTTAAGTGACTGCCTTCGGCTCAGGTCATGATCCTGGAGTCCCGGGATCGAGTCCCACATCGGGCTCCCAGCTCCACGGAGAGTCTGCTTCTCCCTCTGACCTTCTTCCCTCTCATGCTGTCTCTAACTCTCTCTCTAATAAATAAATACATCTTTAAAAAAAAAAAAAGGTGAAAGTCCTTGGGGCAACTGACTGGCTCAGTGGGAACAGCACGTGACTCTTGATCTCGGGGGTTGTGACTTTGAGCCCCATTTTGGGTGTAGGGATTGCTAAAAAGTAAATAAATAAAAAATAATAATAAAGGTGAAAATCCTAATTAAGCAACTAAAATGACTAAATTGAATAGGATAGGAAAAATCCAACGTCATACTAGGGCAAGCACTGTGCTGACAACTGTAGAAGGTGGAAGATGGAGACAAGGGGTCTCACTGCTGGTGGTCTAGTTAGGCAGACAATATAGAGAACTCCCCTGTGAACCACCTGAGGCCAGGGATAGGCTGGACTCATCTCTGTGTCTGTCACCCAGTATCTAGAATATACCTGGCCCAGAGAAGGCCAGTAAATGTTTGGTTAATTAACATATAAATAAATGAATGAATAAAGGACAAGATATAAAGGAAAGAGAAAAGTACCTCGAAAGAAGAAAGAAAAAGAAGTAGGAATGAATGCTGAAAGCCTTAAAGTTTGATTCCTAATTTAGAGAGATCCTGAAGTTCCAAGAAAAGAATTTTTGAAGTGAGGAAATAAGTTACCATTTACCTAAGTATTTAAAATACAGCATTAAATAAGGCTTTTTAAGTGGAATCTTTACAATATATCTATCTGTAATGCAGCCCACACCAAGAGATTCTGAGGGATTATCCCCGATAACCATAATCAGAAAACATTAACTCTTATCTCCAGAAATTTCCTGGATAATTATATGCAATTGTGAACATCTTTTTTTTCAGATAACGTTAATTCCTCTTACAAATTTACTCTGTATTAATAAACTCAATATTTACAAAATGCTACCAAATCAATACTAGTGGGACCAGTGAAGAGGATTCGTCTAACAGATACTCATTCATAAAGGAAAGTATGAAGGTGTGATTAGCCAGATGTACCCCTCCCCTCAAAAGACATCCACGTAAAAAAAAAAAAGGTTGTACACATCATAATCCCTAAACCTTGAAAATATGCTACCCAGTGTTATTGGTTGAACTCTGTCCCCATGAAAAGATATGTTGAAGTCCTAACCCCAAGTATCTCATAATGGGATGTTACTTGGAAATAGGGTCTTTTCTGAGATAAACAAATTAAAATGAGGTGGGCCCTCATCCAATCTGACTAGTATCCTCATAAAAAGGGGAAATTTAGACACAGAGATAATAGGAAGACTGCAGGAAAAGGACACCCATGTGACTGCAGTCAGGTGACTTAGAGCACAGACCAGCACCAGATAGCCAGGAAAAAGGACTTCCGTCCTATAAACACTAGGAACAGATTTCAGCCAACAAACTAAATGAATCTGGAAGCAGATTCCTCAGACACCTTCATTTGGACCTTATGAAATTCTAATCAGAAGATCCAGTTGATCCATGTTGTGCCAACTTTCAACTGACAGAACTGTGAGATCATAAATAATGAAGGTTTCTCTTTTATTGCAGTAAAATATATATAACATTTACCATTTTAAGCATTTATTTCAGTAGTATTCAATACATTTACGCTGTTGTGCAACTATCACCACTATCCGTCTTCAGAACTTTCATTAAACAGTAACTTCCCATTCTCCCCTCCTTGCCCGCCCCATGCTGTGTCGCTGCATATTTGACTACTCTAAGGTACTACATGTAAATGGAATCGTACAATATTTGTCCTCTTGTGTCTGGTTTCTTTCACATAGCATGATGTCTTCAATGTTAAGTGGGTCTTTTTAACCCACTAAAACAACCCAAATTATTCTAAGAGTTTTGTTGGCAAAATGAGAATGTCCATTAGGTCTGCATTCTTATACCGGAACCGCTTGTGCCTCACATCCTGTAGGCCTACCTTTCTACTCCAGTCCTTGCTGCGGTGACCAGTCTGTTCAGCCACCTTGTGATATCTCTGGCTCCTGGCCCCAGGGCTTTTAGATGCCATCACAGCAGGGGCGTGTGTGGAAACCTGCTTGGCACTCGCACACGTTCAAACATAGAATGTCTATGAAGTGAGCGCCGCGTAAGGCAGCCAATGACCAGTGGACCAGCGGGAGCTGGTGGATAAATGCTCCTTTCATCCACCTTCTAGAAGATAATTGTGCAATGTATTCTGCTGTCTCCTCAGGGGGTCCCGCAAGCACTGAGACTCTAGTGACCCAGTGGTAATTCCTTCCACGGTTCGCTCTTCTCTCATCTTCCACTCCTATTCTCCGAGACCACCTCCCCAAAGAACACATCATGCGAGCCCCCTGTCCCAGGCTCTGGATTCTGGGGGTAAACCCTGCTTATTAAGAAGATCATGAAAACCACACTTGCTCATTGTGAACAATTTTGGAAAGACGGAAAAGTGAAAGGAAAACAATCCACAATCCCACCAGCCAGAAACGGTCACTGTTAATCCTTGAGGCCATGTGCTTCCAGACTGTTTTAGGAGTACTTCATCGATCTGCGTAGTAACCAACATCTTTGGATTCCCAGACTAAGGTGACTATCTTGGTGACTAACATGAACTGACATTCCTGACTTCAGTATGGCCAAAGGATAATGTGTAATTAGCACCCTGAGCAGGATCTGGAAGGGACAGTTTCACATTGAGAATTCAGGTCCTGTTAACATCTTTTATCTGAAAGGTCTAGATTTTATTTGGTCTTTATGAGAGAAGTTTCCACTTGTCATTATATTCCTTCATACTTTAGTTTTAAGAATTTATTAAGGTGGTAAAAGACCTTTTCTAGAGCACTGAACATGGTGTTCTGACAGCAATTTTCCGTTCTTTTTCCTGCCTGTTTTATACAACTGAAACCCAAAAGGGACATTTGCCAAACATTGTAATTCAAAAATACAGTTTTAACTCCCATGACTGCATTGGTATGAGGATAATTTGGAAGGAGTACATCCCTCAGGATAATGTGAAATTAAACTCTCAACCATGATGATGGCATAATCCTTTCATTAAGGAGCAAACAAGATGGAGTCATTAAGAAAAAAGATGGAAAACATGGGGAAAGCAAAGCATTTTTGAGGGACTAAAACAACAAAACTTTTCTCATTTTGCCTTTCTGGAAATCTTCCATGTTATACAAAAGGTATTTTCAGAAGGAGATTTTCCCTGGAGGTGCTACCACAGCAAGGCCGGTGAATACAGAAGCAGGAAGGCTCCGGCTCAGAGGCCAAGGCCCAGCACCGGCTGGTGGATGAAGACGACCAGCTGGAAAGCCAGTATTTCAAATCCCCAGACGCCCAGCACCTTTTCACTGAGTGCAGGGGTTTTCTCAACTTCTATCGGAAACAAAGTGGGAGAAATTCACAGTCTCCTTCGTCTGAAATCATGGCAGGAAAACGAAGCACCCCCCTGGGGCAATAGGAGGAAAATGGAGCTGCTGCCAGGAGACCATAGCTGCTTTTTCTTTCACACCAAAGCCACTCTCCCTTGGGTAAAAAATGTGTCCATGATGTTGATATATGGCTAATAAAGTGTATCATTAATAATTCAAGAAAATAAAATAAAACTCATTCTGGAGTGAAAAACTGTCCACTTCATAGGATTTGTGCAAAATAAATAGTAATGCTGTGAAAGACATGAACAAATGGACAATAATTTATTCAGAAGGCACTTCTGTGTGGTTTTTTTTTTTTTTTTTTGCCCTTTTAGTAAAAGTATTTTTTTGTTATGTGTGTAGTTTACACTAAAGCGAGTGTCAGAATGAAAGACACTTGTGTTTATTGGTTGTTACGCTTTCTGGAAGTTTTTTTTAAGGTTTTCCTTATGTTTTGTGTCCCCAAAGTCATTCTGTTGCCTGTCCTATTAACACTCACACCATTTACAATTTACATTTACGATTACAAAAACGATCTCTGCTTCCAGTTTTTACTTGTCATGTGGTCCAGAACAGCTGATTTGCACAGCAGGTAACAACACAGAGTTCTTCTCCACATACTTGTTTCCAGGGGGGAATTCGGTGGAGTTTCCTGGCCCACTACCCTCTCAGGGTTCGGTCTATCATACTATCTCCAAAGACAGCTCCATAGCAACCAGAGCATGGAGACCGCTTTGCCTCCTTCGTACCACCTTCTCAGATCCTCCGTGGGAGCAAAATTATTACACCTGGGAAGCACTGCCTACAGGACCTGGAGTCCAGGCAGTGCTGGGAGCCAACCACCACAGCCTTCCTTTGCTCAGTGAATTGACCCAGCCCAATAGAGCTTATGGCTCTTCAGAGAAAAAAAAGTGACAGCGATGCCAATATGGCAGCTATGCAAACTATCAAAACGCAAGGATTGACAGCAACATCTATCATTGTGTCTATTTCAAGCCTTCAAATCAGAATGAAAGATTACAGAGGAAGTGAGCCTTAAGGGAAGAGAAGGAATTTGTAGAGACTCTACACATTTGGAGTAGGGTAGGAGAGGGAAAGAGGTTGAAAGAGGAGAAAGAGGGACAGAGGAGGGTAGGGGGAGAAATGAGGTAGGAGGAAGGAGGAGAGAAGTGGGGAGGGAGGGAGAGAAGCATAAGACTGGATGTATCAGGACATATTAAAAGGTATTGGGGGCTCCAGGCTGGCTCAGTCGGTAGAGCACGCAACTCTTGATCTCAGGGTGGTGAGTTTAAGCTCCCTGTTGGGGGTAGAGACTACTTAAAGAATAAAATAAATAAATAATAAAAACTACTGTAGTGGTACATCAAAAGACACTATCAACAAAGTGAAAAGGCAACCCATGGAATGGGAGAAAATATTTGTAAATCATGTACCCGGTAAGGGCTTAATATCCAGAATATATAAAGAACTTGTACAACATCCAAAAAACAAATGACCTAATTAAAAAATGGGCAAAGAACTTGAACAGACCTTCCTCCAAAGAAGATATATACGAACGCCCAGTAAGCACCTGAAAAGATGTCTAAACCATCACTGAGCATTGAGGAAATACAAATCAAAGCCACAATGAAATACCGCTTCACACCCAGTAGGATGGCTATTACAAAAAAAAAAAAAAAAAAAAGGGAATAAATAACAGGTGTTGGTGAGGATGTGTGGAAATTGGAGCCCTTGTGCACTCCTGGTAAGAATGTAAAATGGCACAGCCACCACAGAAAACAATATGGTGGTTCCTCAAACCATTAAATACAGAATTACCATATGATTGAGCAATTCTAATTCACAGTATATGCCCATAAGAATTGAAAGCAGGAACTTGAACAGACCTTTGAACACCCACATTCATACCAGCGTTGTTCACAATAGCCAAAAGGTGGAAGCAACCCAAATGTCCATTGACTGATGAATGATTAAAGAAAATAGGGTGTATACATACAATAGATTATTACTCAACCTTAAAAAGGAAGGAAATTCTGAAGCATGCTACAACATAAAGGAACCTTGAGGACGTTATGCTCAGTGAAATAAGCCAGTCACAAAAGGATAAATATTCCATGATTCCACTTACATAAGGTACCCAGAGGAGTCCAGTTCATTGAGACAGAAAGTAGAATGGTGGTTGCCAGGGGCTGGAGGGCCGGAGGAACAGGGAATTCGTGTTTACTGGGTACAGAGTGCCAGTTCTGCAAGATGACAAAAGTTCTAGAGGCGGCTGATGGTGAAGGTGATGGCTGCACAAGGCTGTGGGTGTAACAATGCCACTGAGCTGTATGCTTAGAAACGGTTGAGATGGTAAACGTTACATCTATTTTACCACAAGTTTGAAAATCTACAAATATAAAAAAGCAACACAGAAATAAGTCTCACTGAAGTATGCTTATGGAAATGGAAGAGGAGATTAGGTCGAAACTTCAGCAAGCTCAGGAGATGCATTTTTTAACTTTTATCCAAAAGGAACCAAGCAATGTCGTGTTTAAAAAATTCATCTCTGATCCTTTTTCGGTAACCAGTCCCAACCACTCGTCTGATAAAGTTATAGTTACATATAAATTACATTTCAATGAAAAAAATTTTTTAAGTCTATTGCAGTAGCACAAAGTATGAAAGGGAAAAAAGAAGACCCCCGATCTCTGGAAGGAAGAACCCACAGATCCCAGATAAACCCGACAGTAATCCCATGGGCACACACTGGAAGAATACATAAATCTGTGACTGTTTCGTGGCTATGTATGGGTGGTATTTTAATGTCAAATCATTTTCAAGAAATTACATGCAAACAGCAACAATCACTCCATCAGAAATTCCCATTTCTGGTCCTGGCTCAAAAGGACCAGATTAAAAATTCAAAGAGTATCCTGCTCTGCTTGGTAGGTGTGGTATTTGGGAGTACCTATTCCACTACCCCAGATGATTTTTACCCTCAGCACCTATCTTCCATGAACTGCAAACACAGAATTTTATTAACAAGCTTAATCAACCAAACACCAAGGTCAACATTCTCTCAGTGGCTGACAAGAGAAGCTGATAAATCCTAATTTCCCTGTGCTTGTAGTGCCAAGTACTGCCCTTCCAAATATGCTAATTATGCTAAAAATGAGGGGAAGGCTTCCACCCCAGTCCCTCAGTTTTGGCCCCTGCCCATCAGAAACCCCCTAGCCATAGATTATGCTAGTTGACCTTAAGCAGTATTTCTTCTCTATCTATCTATCTATCTATCTCCTTCTGTTACTGGCCATAAAAGAACTTCAAATGACTACTGGGGTCACTTCCCCCAAAGAAGTCTGCCCAGTCCTCCAAATGCTCCCTCCCTACTCCATAGTAGCTTCTTACAGCAAATCCACTTCAGAGGAGGCTGAAGCCCGACTTGCTGTCCACAGAGGTAAGCCCACTGACCAACAGGAGGGATGGGAAAAGGGAATTCCTGATGGAACCATGCTTTCAACACCTGAGCTTCCTGTACACACCCATGGCAATGAAGTAGTCATCATGGGAATAGATGAGCACTTCAGAATTTAGAGGGACGTCCACAGTATATCATTTTGGTGGGAAACTTACATTGTTTATCTGGAGCCTCCCAAGTAAGGGAGGGAGCCCAGTGAATGCATACTCACTGTTTCCCACTCTAAGGAAGCATATTTTCAGGACAACACGATAGCATGTGGGGCCTGGACCCACTAAACTATAGAACGAATGGGTAAGAATCAGGATAATAATGAAAGCAATAATCTCCTACAGCTATAAAAAGAAGCTCTCATGTTTCAGATATTCTGCTGCTTTTACCTTATAAGTTTTATGTCTGCTGCTAGACTGTTTTTCCTACTGCTGTTTATAGGTCAATTTATAAATCATAAAACGTACTACCTCCTCCATACGATGTTTCATGTCAGTAGTAACTCCCATAATTCCTTCATAATTTTCACTAAAGATGGAGACTTTTTTTCCACTGCCTTCCTAGGCAGGATGCCCTGGGGCCTTCAATTACTGGTGTAAAATCCCAAGAGATCAGATTCCTGTTTCAGACTGTCACTGTTTAATGCCAAATGATAGGCTGAAAGAAACATTCACTCCAACTCGTTCTTATCACCGTTTACACAGAAGGTAAAGGGAAAAATGTAAACATGGAAATTCTTTACTTGTGGCAATTAATAGGACTGTAAATTCTATAGTTGTGGCTCAAAACAGGACACATACAATTGTGATTATTTAAGAACTCTGGAATCTATTCATCCTTTGGAAATATATCACCTTCTGAATAAAAGTAAGCTGGTTGAATTCCAAGTCTGTCTGTTCCTACCAGCATCCTTCTCAGGACTAAAAAGAGCAAACAGTTTTTAGCACCGTGTATGAGGTCAAAGCTTACAAGTGGACTGTTCTCTAAGAATTCTCCTGATGAGACTGAAGGCGTATCCGCAGTGCATTCTATATGTGTGTGGCATGACTTTCAGCTATCAGGGCCACCGGCTACAGACTGGCTGCCGGCAGACCTGACTGAACAGGAGCAGCCGCGGAGAAACTTGCACTTGTAACAAATCCAACCAGCCTGCAGGAGCAGCCACAGGAGAAACTTGCACTTGTAACTAATCCAACCAGCCTGCAGCCTTGCGTCCAGCTCTGCTTGTTCTTGGAATGGGTACACTTTAGAAAGTACGCTTGATACAAAAAGGCGAAGCCTCAGTAAGAAAGGTCAATTACTGAAATAGATCAGTGCTTCTCCACCTGGCTGCACATAAGAATTGCCTGGGGGTGGGGGTTTTGAAAAAAATGCCAAAGCCTGGGCCTCATCCCAGATGGATTAAATTAGAATCTCTAGGGGTGGGACCCAGGTAACAATATTTTATCAACACTCCCCTCTTGTGAGGTTAAGAGCTTGAGAGGTTGAGAACCACAACTTTAGATGTTACCCAAAAGCCTTACTTAGGGGAATAGAGCAGACACCTATGACCTAGTTCTTAAAAGGTTGTCTGGGGAAACCAACATTTAACGGGTGCTTAGTAACAGACATGCAAAAAAGCAGTACGTTTTGTTTTTTAAAGTAAACCACGTTTCCAACTAAAAGCAGCTGCTTTTAAAATCTTAGGGATGACTTTCCTTTGAGCTCTGTAAATTGGCCTACTTCTTCCTTATATAACTGTCTATAGAATTTTGTTACCATACACACTAAAAAAATGACAGGTTTCTCTTTTATACTATTCACACTAGCAGTTATTTTATTAACACAAGGTTGAGTGTCTACCTCAATTTTTCATGATTTTTCAGCTTCCCTCAAATGGTCTAGGCTCCCAATTTCAAGTAAAAAAAAAATGCCATAATTAATTAATTAACTTAATGCAAAACAAGACATGACCAAAAGTAAAGTAAATATGACTGAGAAAGATTTCCCCCTCAATCTCCCCTCTCATTCCTCCTGCTGAATTAGCCCAACCCTTGGACCCTAAGCGGATTTCCAGGCTCCCGAACCTTCAAGCCCTGGCAAAAAGGCACTCTGCAGCGACGACTTGCTACATGGACACAACAGCAGGCACTCTACAAAGCCATTTACCACTGCAGTTTCCCCGGACAAATTAACACTAACCCACTTCCCTGTGTTCTTAGAAAGGTTCACTGTATGCAAGAAGATGTGCATTGAAGCCTCATCCCGTTAGCTGAGAGAGCTCACAGTAGTAAAAAACCACTTTTAGTAGTGGAGACCTTCAAGCTGATTCTTAAAGGTAAGTGCTCAGCAGGTGGAGCAGAGCGGGAGTGTAGTTTCCGGTGACCAGGGGAGCCATTTATTCTAGGTCACCGAATCAGGGCAGAGACGAGAAATAAGACGGCATGTTCAAACAACAGCATGGCTGCAAAGTAACATGCAGAGGAGGAGTGGGGGGTACGGTGAGAGAAAAGGTTGCAGAGGTGGGCAGGGAGTGGACGGAGATGAACATAAAGGAACCAGGGAAGAGTGAAGACCGCTACGACAGAGATGGCAGGCAGAAGCTGAGGAAGCTAAACCGAGGCAGTAGCATTAAGCCTGGAGAGGGACTCATAGTTTCGTGGTATCAAGTACATGGAATGGACGGGACTGAGCAAGGGAGATGATGCCAACGGGGAAGTGTCTAGCCTTTAGCACGTCTTCCCGGTGCCCGGCTGGAGGGGAAGAGCTATGCACCTCCCTGCTACCCACTCCCAGCAACAGAAACCTGGCCAAAGACCAGTTTAGGGTAGGGGTGCCAGGTAAAATGCAGGATCCTCAGTTAAATTTGCATTTCAGATAAATAACAAATTTTTTAGTATGCAATATGTAGGACACACTTAAACCAAAGAAAGGTCAGTGAACAGGTGGCTTGTAGCAAGGTGGGAGCAGCCTTGAGCTGAGAGATGACTTTTCCACAAGAACCAGAAACAGTCAACAAAAGACCCTGCTCTTGAGCGCTCACAGTGATGTCTTCGTTTACTGTACCATATATATGTTAGAATTTTCCCATTTCAATCTGAGGCTGAGTAATTTACTTCATGTTGCCATAGTGAAATATTCAACTTGGGCTTAAGAAGCAGTGCTGTGGAAGTGAGGAGAAAATAGAATCTTCCTGACAGCACATTTATGTGCCAATTTGTTTTTCAAGATATTCTGGTCATATTTAGACCTAGGAAATCATGATTTCCTAAAAATGTACTCAGTTGGATTGATGTTCTTTACTATCCATCTAATTCTGAAAATGTTAATGTTCGTGGCTCATTCGATTTCCTTCTCATTAAAGTGGCATTTTTCTTCTTAGCAATTCTGACTTACGTATGGACTGGGGAAATGAATTTTTATAGGAGGAGGAGGAAGTTGCTAGGCTGACAAGAAAAACTTCTTTTCTCACAACGTGTTCTGCTTTTCTAGAGAAATACTACCTAGTTATTGTCACCGAAGTATCTCCAAGTGAAAATAGACACTTCTTTTCCATTTGTTTAGAGCAGGGATAGCGGAGAAGATAGGACATTAAATTTTGTATCAAGTAACTACACACAGAGCAGGCTGCTGCAGGAACCTGCTGCTTACTTGCAGCCATGGGGGGCGCATCTGGCCCCGTGCTCCCTGTGCGATCCCTGGGGGGGGGGCAGGGAGCCCAACCCCCTACGGATCCCCACCTCCCCCCCCTTATTTCGCCCCCCAACGGCGTCCCCGGATGCAAGGAGCATGAGAGGGTGGCCACACAGTGGCAGATGAATGATGCGTAGCTGGTGCTCCAACAGTGAGAGGACAGCGCTCACTAGCTCATCTGGCTGCTCGAGTGCAACCTCCTGGCCTGCAAGCACGACTAGCATGACTGCGACCTGGGACCGCTGCGGGCATGTGGACTACGTGATGCACGAAGGGGTCTGAGCCGGAGCAGAGCTGCTCCCGTGGAAAAAGAGGCGAAGAGACGGGAGAAGGAGGTGGCTCCGAGCTGGACCGGCCCCCACCTTGCACACCAGTTGAGAAATAAAAGTCTCCAGGCCCCTCAGCCTGCGGGGGGGGGGACCCACATATATATAAAAAAGAACAAGAGACTCTACAATAAAAACTATATTTTTAAGTAATCTCTACGCCCAATGTGAGGTTTAAACTCATGACCCCGAGATCAAGAGTCACATGCTCCACCACCAACTCAGCCAGCCAGGCGCACACTCCTACCAACAAAAACTACTGATTGGTGGGAGGCTCCGGTGGCTCAGTCGGTTAAGCGTCAGCCTTTGGCTCAGGTCATGATCCCAGGCTCCTGGGATCCAGTATGGCATCGGGATCCCCACTTGGTGGGGAGCCTGCTTCTCCCTCTGTCCGCGCTGCCTGCTCTGCCTGCCACTTTCCCTGCTTATATTTTTTCTCTCTCTCTGACAAATAAATAAAATCTTTAAAACAAAAATAAAAAAAACAAAACCACTGATTGGCATCTCTAAGGCTACCATAAGTCGTATGTTGCAAGAATGGGAGAATGGTCCTTAGAATTGATCCATTTGTGTAGGCTGGGTGGCAAAGAAGAGTCATAGAGAGTGGGATTCTGGAATTGGAGCTTAGGGAGTAGGTAAGATTTCGTTGTGTCACCTAGAAAGTAGGAAGAAGGACATTCCAAGAAAGCAGTTTGGGCAGATACACAGAGGCAGGACGTCACTGCCTGTGAAGAGGGTACATTCAGGTTGAACCTACCTGAACAAGGGGGCTATGCTGAGGAATCAGAGGCAGTCAGTTTGAATAAAGGTGTGATATAACAGAGGGTCTTGGAAATTATACAGCAAGTTCTTGCCAGAAGGAACCAACAACATCCAGTATTCTCCTGAGATGATTCTGGCAGTGTGTTATGGATAAAGGATTAGAGGCAAGAGATGGGGGAGGGAAAGGAGGACTCTAGCTGGATGGAACAGCTGTGGGGCTCAACGATGACAGAAGGGAGTCTGCTCAACCACGCCTTTTTGGAGCAGTGACTGAATCATCACTGCCTTTTGCTCTTTCTAGAGGGCAGGGGTCAGCAAACTGCATGAATAAAGGGCCAGAAAGTAAATAGTTTAGGCTTTGTGAGCCATAAGGCCATCTCTGTTCCAACAACTCAACCCTGCCATTGTATCAAGAGAAGCAGCCATAGATAATACCATAAACAAATGGGCGGTTGGTCTTCCAATCAAATTTTATTTACGAAACCAGGTCGTGGGGTAGATTTGACCTGTGGGCCAGAGTTTGCCTACTCCTGCTCTAAGGCATCAGGTGAGTGCAGGTTTACAAAGCTGCTAGAGAACATAGAGAGAAAGTACAGCTCTATAATTCTAGTTGCCTCTTTTCCTTGCTATAAGAACAGCTAAACTCCTTAGACTATAAACAACCCATGTGGGAAGGAAAAGTTCTTTCTTGGATTGTTCTTCTCTGGAGTGGAATTAGTGCTATTATCATTGTGAATATATTGTTCTCTAGTCATCTGTCTCATTATTTTTATGACTCATGTCCCGAAGATGGAGGCAATAAATGGAATGATCTTCATAGAATGTGAACATAATGGGGGGGGCGCGACTTGGCATGTGTGATGGAAATTATCCAAATCTATCTTGAAATATTAGGGCAATACAAAAATAGGACCACATTTATCATTGTGGTGTCAGGGAGATTTCTAAAGGTAGATCTGTCAAAACGCATGGATATTTTTATTCAGGTTCTCTCCTTTGGTTTCAGTAACTCCCAATCCAGGAAAAAACGCCAAGTAGAGAAGGCAGAGGTCAGTAGAAAGAGATAAGGATCTAGGTATAGGAGAAAACAAAAAGGAAGAGAGAGAGAGAATGAGGAAGAAAGGAAGGTAAAGGGGATAAAAGATAGTGAGATTAGTGGAAGAGCACAAAAGGGGGCTTCCGGTTTCTGGTCTGGCTCAAGGCTGTCAGTAGTTCCATGTGCATACTGGGAATGCTTATATAAGAAAGCTAGCAGAGGGAATGGTGTGAATATATACAATTCTAGAACTTTCCTTCCATTCATCTCAGTCTAGTAGGTACCTGTCCCAGCCTCTGTGTTAGGCCCTGGGTATACAAAGATGGCTATTACCAATCAGTTTACAGTCTAGTATAAAGAGGTAAACCAATCTCCAAGCCATTACAATATACAGTAAGAGTAAGGCACCCATCAACTGTACTTCTTAGTTACTAACTTAGAGAAATTCTAGCACACCTGCACAATAGAAATATATCAGTATATTAGCGAAAAATTGTCAATAACTGAAAAGTTCACCAGTAGAGGAATAGATACATATGTATATACCCCACCCAGACATGTTGAGTGAAAAAAACAAGTTCCAGCATGTACGGAGAACATATTTTTGTGAAAATCATGCACACAAAATACCACATTTTGAGTGTTTCACCACATATGAGATGTTCTAGAATGATTAATATTTAACTCGTAACAATGATTACTTCTTTGGAAGAATACTGTTGGTGGTAGTCATACAGATATTTTTATAAGAACATATTACGAATGGAATTTATTTTTTTATTTAAATTCAGTTAGCCAAGAATAGTACTTTAAAACTGATTTTTAAAAAGTAGAGCTACAGGGCGCCTGGGTGGCTCAGGGGGTTAAAGCCTCTGCCTTCGGCTCAGGTCATGATCTCAGGGTCCTGGGATCAAGCCCCACATCGGGCTCTCTGCTCAGCAGGGAGCCTGCTTCCCCCTCTCTCTCTGCTTGCCTCTCTGCCTACTTGTGATCTCTCTCTGTCAAATAAATAAATAAAATCTTTAAAAAAAAAAAAAAAGTAGAGCTACAGGTAAGATACAGGTAATTATGAAAGGAGTCCTTCAAAAAATGACTACAGGGGTGTGTGGGTGGCTCAGTTGGTTAAGTGTCTGACTCTTGATCTCAGCTCAGGTCATGATTTCAGGGTTGTGAGATCAAGCCCGGCATTGAGCCTTCAGCCACACTGGGCATGGAGCCTGCTTAAGATTCTCTCTCTCCCTCTCCACATCCTCCTCCTCTTCCTCTCTCTCTCTCTCCTCCTCCTCAAAAAAAAAAAAAAAATGACTACACATCTTCCTCGACTTCTGATGGGTTCCATGATATGCTGAAATATCCTAAGTCAAAAATGCACTTAAGGCATGTAACCTCCGAACATCATAGCTTAGCCTAGCCTGCCTTAAAAGTGCTCAGAATATTGAGCCAACAGTTGGGCAAAATCATCTAACACAAAGCCTGCTTTATAATGAAGTGTTGAGTATCTCACGCGACTGACTGAACGCTGTACTTAAAGTGGAAAGCAGAATGGCTGTGTGGGGACAGAATGGCTGTCAGTGTAAGTTGTTGACCCTTGTGATGGTGTAGCTGACTGGGAGCTGTGGCTCAAAGCCCCCGTCCGGCATCATGAGAGGGGATCAGACTGCGTATCGCTAGCCCAGGAAAAGATCCAAATTCAAAATTCCAAGTATGGTTTTTCCTGAATGCATATGACATTCACACTATTGTAGAGTCAAAAAATCCTAAGTCAAGGGGCGCCTGGGTGGCTCAGTGGGGTAAGCCTCTGCCTTCGGCTCAGGTCATGGTCTCAGGGTCCTGGGATGGAGCCCCGCATCGGGCTCTCTGCTCAGCCGGGAGCCTGCTTCCCCCTCTCCCTCTGCCTGGCTCTCTGCCTACTTGTGATCTCTTTCTCTCTGTCAAATAAATAAATAAAATCTTAAAAAAAAAAAATCCTAAGTCAAACCACCTGGTCTTTTGTATGAGATCAGAGAGGCCAGTGCTGCCAAGGAAAATGCACAGAGCATTAGGTCAGACAGACCCAGCTCCAAAGACTGACACCTCTTAAATGTAACCCATGAACATTTAACTTCCTGAGTCGTGGTTCCTTCATTTGTGGAAGATGAATACTAATATCCATCCTTTGCATCCTACTTCACATCAACCCATTTTTTTATGGCATTTATTGTTACCTGAAATAAATTTGTTCATTTATTTGTGCTCCTACTGCCCAACCCTCCCATCACACCTTGTGAGAGTACAGCCCCGACCTGCCTTCTTGATCATAATGTCATAGGCAATCGAATGGTAGTTAACGCATGCAAAAGGATCCACAGCAAGCTTAATTTAACCTCGGGGCCATTGCATACATTCATCCCTTTGCCTGTAAAACACTTCCTCCCATCTCCTCAGGGCTGGTTCTTTCCTGCCGCTCAGGTCTCAGCTACAATGTCATCCCCACAAAGATATCTTCCCTGACAACCTTAGCTAGCACTGCCTTCCATGTCATCACTTTCTAACACATGCCACTGCTTCATTTTCTTCATAGCACTTACAATTAGAAATTATTTATCGATTTACTTATTATTAATGTATTACGGTTCTATTTTGTGTCTCCCCCAACTAAAATGGAAGCTACCATTAGATCTAGGGCTTTATATATCCTATTTGACAAGTATAGCCCCAATACTTAAAATGCTTGAGACAGAGTAGGTGCTAAATATTGAATGAATGAATGAACGAACAAATGAAGGCCTACAAACAAGCCAATCTAGCTATAAGGGACATTAACAAGAGAAAGCATGATAGAAGACAAAGATACAAAAGATTTAGAACATGTGGAGTTTTGCAGATTTCGCTAGTTTGTGTGTGTGTGTGTGTGTGTGTGTGTGTGTGTGTAATCTCCACACCCAATGTGGGGCTCGAACTCACAATCCTGAGATCAAGAGTTGCATGCTCTTTGGGGCACCTGGGTGGCTCAGTGGGTTTAGCCTCTGCCTTCAGCTCAGGTCATGATCGCAGGCAGGGTCCTGGGATCGAGCCCCACATTGAGCTCTCTGCTCAGCGGGGAGCCTGCTTCTCCCTCTCCCTCTGCTTGCCTCTCTGCCTACTTGCGATCTCTTTCTCTCTGTCAAATAAATAAATAAAATCTTAAAAAAAAAAAAGTCACATGCTCTTCCAACAGAGCCAGCCAGGGACCCCTGTAGGTCATGCTAAATAGTATTTTTCTTTAATTTTGCTGCTCTCTCTGTGCTCATCAATATAGAGATCTATTTTAGAATTATCAGAATGTTGTAGATACCCATCACTATTCTCCTTGTCCAAGTCACCAACATTTGTTAGCTGGACTAATGCCCTAGCTTTTAATATGATCCTGATTTCCTATTCTTCCTCTTTATTCATAAATACCCAGCATGTGTCATGCCTTAAATTAGGTGCTAAGGATACAAAGAAAAAGCAAATGATCATCCTTCCCCTCAGAGGACTCAGAGCAGTGTCAAAGATAATGTACCTATGGCAAACACAGTTATCAGCTGTAAGGTCCAAGAACAGAAATACCCTATGAAAAATACAAGCAAAGTGTTAGAGAAACGGAAAGTTTTTTGAGCAAGGAGTCCTGGCTGGGCTTCATAAAAGGAGCATTTCTGCGGGACCTAGAAGGATTTATAGCCTTTTGCAGAGATGATAAGGGTAACGAATGCCGACAGAGGGACCAGCAAGAGAAAAAGCCTGAGACTGGGAAACAAGAAGGGCTGTCGCAGAATCAGTGAACAGCACACTCTGATTCAAGCAGAAGTACAAGAGATAAGTTGTAAAAGTAGGTGAGGAGGCTCAAAGAGAGTAAGGGTTGGAAGAGAAAGTGGGGTAGAGAGGGGTACACAAATAATGACATAAAAGAGAGCTCCGCTGATGTTGGGCATTGGAGTTAGTAGTGAAGCCAGTTGGGGGGGTCTGTGTGTCGGGATAACTCTCTCTGGGGTTAACCACAGTGGAAAATGGCACAGCCATTAAAATGACAGGTCAAGGGGTGCCTGGCTGGCTCAGTCAGTAGAGCATTCAACTCCTGATCTCAGGGGTTGGGAGTTAAAGCCTCACACTGAGTGTCAAGCTTACTTAAAAAAATTGAAAGTAAGGGGCACCTGGGTGGCTCAGTGGGTTAAAGCCTCTACCTTTGGCTCAGGTCATGATCTTGGGGTCCTGGGATCGAGCCCCGCATCGGGCTCTCTGCTCAGCAGGGAACCTGCTTCCCCCTCTCTCTCTGCCTGCCTCTGCCTGCTTGTGATCTGTCAAAATAAATTTTAAAAAAATCTTAAAAGGAAAATTGAAAGTAAAATACAAAAAAGTTATAGGTCAAAGAGGCAAGGAGGAGTAACAGCAGAGACATGGCTAAAATAGCCAATTCATGGGTGGAGGCTGCATTAGGTGGCAAATGAAATCTGAACTAAGTGGTGGTCTGAGAGACTAGCAAAGGGATAGGATACCACTGGGAGTCCAAGGCCTTGTGCATATTCAGTACAAGTGAGGTAGTAGGAGCTCTGAGAAAACAGAAGGTTTGGATTTCAGAGTCTGAGAACCTGAAGATGGAGCATTTCTAAGTGATAATGACATTTAAGGTGTGGGATTGCATATGCATAAATGAAGTATAGTAGAGATCAAGTTTCTGAAAGTTGAAGGTGTTATAAATTTGCCTAGGTTGAATAAGATTTGAAAGATGAGTTATATAAATCAATTAGGCAAGAAAGAGTTAATGTAACTTCCCAAAGGGCAAATTCTTAGTAAGTAATTTGTGCATGAGTGAATCTTGACTTAATTTACTTTATTCCTATTTTAGGGATCTATCAGTTATAGAACTTTCAAAGACATGCAATTGTCAGTTATGTCTTACTTTTTTGTAAAACGTAGCTCAGAATATTCCTTTAAAGTATAATAGAATGTAAATTACAGATTATACATTAACTGTACTGCTTTCTTGGAATTTCTAATCCGGGTGATTTGGGGAGGGGTTAATCTGCTCCCAGTGAGCTACAAGAGTTTAAGCAGATCCTGTAATAAACATCATCACTGAACCATTAGAGTCACAATCATTAGGGAATTATTATTTATTTGGTTTGATAGTTGATGATAGTAACATGTTATTTACTACTGAGAATAGCAAACACCTTATTTAATATTTTATTCCACGGCCCTTTTTTTAAGCAGGTCCCACGCCCAGTGTGGAGCTCATCTCGGGGTTTGAACTCACAACCTTGAGCTGAGATCAAGAGTCCAACGCTGAGGGGCACCTGGGTGGCTCAGTCATTAGGCGTCTGCCTTCGGCTCAGGTCATGATCCCAGAGTCCTGGGATCGAGCCCCATGTCGGGCTCCCTGCTCAGCAGGAAGCCTGCTTCTCTCTCTCCCATTCCCCTTGCTAGTGTTCCCTCTCTCACTGTTTCTCTGTCAAATAAATAAATAAAATCTTAAAAAAAAGAAGAGTCCAGCGCTGAACCTACTGAGCTACCCAGGTGCCCCGAATATAGGCATTTTTCATCTGTAATGTTCCCAGTAGGACTAAAATGATTGGAGAAACTTTCCTCAAATGATTGACACTTTAGGTGAGTTGTTTATCACTTGACATTACCAGGAGTTTAGGGAAAAAACCCTCAGTCTAACTTTTATAATTACATTAATTGAACATGACTCAATAGCATGGATTACTCATACTGTCATAACCCTAAAGTAAAGTTTCTGGCAGTATCCAAAAGACTGAGGCAAATGTAGACAAATAGCTTGAGTTTTAAAAGATTCCATGAAGTCATCAAACATCTATTGTGGGTTTCTCAAGGTTTCTCAGATATAGTGGTGTGACTTAACCATAAATTGAAATAATTAACATCTCTTTGACCTTGGCAGCACGTTAGTGGTGGTCTTTGCAAAAATACAAATTGTGTTTTCACAGTGTTTCCTCTCTTATAACATAAAAGAAGCCTTCCTTTCAAAGTGCAGCCATTTTTAGGGCCTTCTAAGGCAGCTGAAGACAACCAAGGCCACCTAGGCCTCCATCTCCCAATATTTCCTCCAAAAACAAAAAGGACAAGAAGGAAAAAACAAGCCTACACAAAAACCAAGCAAAGAGAAAAGCGAGGAAATAGCAACCAGGCCTAACCTAAGATGGATCCAAAAAACTGGGACAAAGCATAAATCCATCCTCAGGCTGAAAATTACTTAAAAAACAGGTATCTGAACATAGATGATAGGGAGAGGACTTTAAGTACATGCAATTTGAAGAAGCACTCTCCAAAACCCATAGCTTCTAAGAGAGATAAAAGGTAAAAGCTAGGGAAAAGCATCCACTGGCAATTGGTTGGTGAAGTGGCAAAGAATCAAGAGAAAAATTTAGGGTCATCTAAGACAAGAGACCCATAAAATCACAGAAAACACAACCTCCCTGCACCAACCGAAATAAACAAATCCACTAAAGTATCTGGACTCTGCTATACTGACAGAAGTGTGTGTCATTAAACTAGAAATCCTATAAACTGCACACCACCACAAAAATGAACAAGATGATGATCAGCTGGTCCGTACAGAATTTTGCAAAAAACTTAAAAATTAAATGCAATATATACCAACTGAGGTAACCCCAACTCCAGAAAAGCAATCATGAAGCGAAAAAATATCGGGGCACCTGGGTGGCTGTGAGTTAAGCATCTGCCTTCGGCTCCGGTCATGATCTTGGGGTCCTGGGATGGAACCCCGCACTGGGCTCCTTGCTAATGGACACTCTACTTCTCCCTTTCCCTCTGCCCTGCCCACCGCTCATGCTCTCTCTTATTCTCTCTCTCAAATAAGTAAATAAAATCTTTAAAAAATACATTAATGCAAGATAATACTCCAAGTGAAATTAAATAGACACGAATGGGCAGGTGCTGACATTTTTTAAAAAAACACCTTAAATCAGAAATGCAAACGGTAAAAACAGAAATGGACAAAATACAGGAAGAAATGAAAAGAATACGTTGAACTCAGAAAAAGAAGTGGAAGAAAAAAACAGTTATTTTACAAACGAAGAATAAATTACAAGGTGCCCAAGTGAGAACAGACCTTAGTAAAAATTTAATAAGGGACACTGAAGAATATTAAGGGGCAGGAAAACAAACAACAGAATGAAAATGTAATAGGAAAGCAAAATAGGCAGAGAAGATAACAGAACTAGAAGGCAAGCAAAGAAGAAATGACATTATTGCAGTCCCAGTGAAACGATGATCAATAGAATAAATTATAATCCAAGAAAATTTTCCAGAACATTACCTATCCGTTGAAAATGTACCATCGGTGGGGCTCCTGGGTGGCTCAGCTGGTAATCTCGGGGTCCTGGGATCATGTCCTGCATTAGGCTCCCTGCTCAGAAGCGAGCCTGCTCCTCCTCCTTCCACTTTCCCTGCTTGTGCTCTCTCTTTCTCTCTGTCAAATAAATAAATAAAATCTTAAAAAAAAAAAAAAAAAAAGAAAATGCACAATCGGAGTGCCTTGGTGGCTCAGTCGGTTAAACATTTGCCTTCAGCTCAGGTCATGATCTCAGGGTCTTGGGATCCAGCCCACATTGGGCTCCCTACTCAATGGGGAGTCTGTTTCTCCTTCTCCCTTTGCCCCTTTCCTCCCCGATTGTGCACTCTCTCTCTCATGCTCTCTCTCAAATAATTAAGTGAAGTATAAAAAAAAAAAAAGAAAATGCACAATCAACTCCAAGATACAGTCTTTCATCTATTAGATTTCAAAGATAAAGATAAAATCTTAAAGGCCACCAGGTAAAAAGATCAATTACCATATAAAGGTGAAAGAACTGGACTGGTATCAGACATTCAAAAACAAAATAATAAAACAAAACAAAAAACCCAATATATAAGCAAGGCAAAAATGGAGCAGCATTTATAAATATTCAGTGAAAGGAAACATGAACCAAGGATTTTTATATCCAACAAAGCTGCCTTCAAGTATCAAGGCTATTAACACACACACACACACACACACAGTTTTCAACATATAAAAGCTTAGGGAATTCTGTACCCATAAGCCCTTTTTGAGGAATCTACTAGAACAAATGTTGGCAAATTATGCTCATAGACCATATCCAACCTCTCCCGTTTTGTATGGGGACTGAGCTAAGAAGTTTCTGCATTTTTATTTATTTTTTTAAAGATTCTATTTATTTATTTGACAGAGAGAGAGATCACAAGTAGGCAGAGAGGCAGGCAGAGAGGCAGGCAGAGAGAGAGGGGGAAGCAGGCTCCCTGCTGAGCAGAGAGCCCGATGCGGGGCTCGATCCCAGGACCCTGAGATCATGACCTGAGCCGACGGCAGAGGCTTTAACCCACTGAGCCACCCAGGCGCCCCAGTTTCTGCATTTTTAAATGGCTAAAAGAAAATCAAGAGAATAACAATTTTTTGCAGCCTGCGAAAATTATAAGCAAGTCAAATTTCAGTGTTTACAGATAGAGTTTTATGGAAATACAGCTACACGCGGTTGTTTATGGTCTACAGTCGCTTCCAGGCTACAACAGAGCTGAGTACTGTGGCAGAGACCACATGACATGCAAAGCCTAATATATTCATTATCTGGCCTGCTAGAAAAAAAGTTTGCCAACTCCTGTACTGGAAGATAAGCTTCTTCCAGCCAAGAGATACCTGTGCAAATCTGGCAAAATGACTGACAGCAGAGCATTTTGGTATGTAGATAAGTAAGTGGATGGAAGGATGGATGGATGATATAAAGAACAAAACAAATTTGGGACAAAGAGAGCGAAAACTCATGTATAAATGTCGTATGTTTTGACAAAGTAAAAGCAATGCAACCAATAAATGGGATAAGGGAAAGTGAAAGAGCAAAACAGAATAAGGAATAGGTGGAAATTATGATACTAATAAAAAAAATGATAAACCAGACCCTAAACAAGAAAACAAGAGACTGTGTATTTAAAAAGGTATAAATACTGGGGCACCTGGCTGGCTCAGTCAGTAGAGCACATAACTCTTGATCTCAGGGTCTTGAGTTCAAGCCCCATTTTGGGTGTAGAGATTACTTAAAAAGAAAATTTTTTTTTTGAAAAAAAAAAGGTATAAATACCCAGATAACCACTAGGACAAAAATGTAAACTCTTCTAAATACGTAAAATATGTGTTAAAATCAAGAGCAAAGGATACACATTTTATAAAGGAACATAGAAAATAAAATACACGTGATTATAAAAGGTTGTGACAAAATGTAAAATAGACACCTATTTCAAAAAATTAAATGGAAATGGGCTTTCCTTGATTAGTAAAACAATTTTCAATTTTGCACACACAGCAAAAGCCAACTCTCTTATATATAAGAGACACACCTCAAACAGTGATTCAAAAAGGCTAAAATAGAAATAAAGGACAGGACAAAACTATACCAGACAAATAGAAACATGAATAATAGAAAAATAGAAACAGAAAAAGAGCAGATATCCTGGTATCACCAAAGTAAAATTCAAGTCTCAAAGCAAACAGACAAAAGAAGGACAACTTTTATATTAAAGACCACTATGCAGAATGATAGAACATTTAAGAGTATTTATTACCAGGGGCACCTGGGTGGCACAGATGGTTAAGTGACTCTTGATTTCAGCTCAGGTCATGATCTCAGAGTCCTGAGATGGAGCCTGGTGTGGGGCTCCACAATGAGCATAGAGTCTGCTTAAGATTCTCTCTCTGTCTTCCTCTGCCCTTCCCCCCCCAAAATTAATAATAATAAAAAAGTATTTATTACCAAATAATAATACCAACATCCTTAATGAAGTAAAAACTACAGAAGCTGCAAGGAGACAGAAACAGAAATACAATAAGAACATTTCGCTCACTACAAGTCAAATCAAGTGGACAAAACACTTAAAACAGCATAAGCAACAGGATAGAACTTATAAATATATGTAAAACTCTAAACTCTGATCTTACAGAACATGACTTTTCAATTGTGCATGGCATATTCACAAAGTTGAATCATAAAGTTGCTCATAAAGTTGTGAGAAAACATCAATAAACTTCACAAAGGAGAAATATTACAAACAACACTCTCTGATCATGAAGCAGTTAAAGCAGAAATTACTAATAAAAACGAAAAGTATTCCAAGTTGTCATGTAAAGAAAACTGATACTTGCAATCCTTCCACCATTAGCCAATACAAGAACACCACCAAAATCACAGGCACTTGCAATGTGCCAGGCATAAGGATTCAGAAATAATCAACTATGTTCCTTGCCATCAGGAGCATTTAGTCTGGCTGAAGGAAAAGAAAGAGGGACACCTGGCTGGCTCAGTCAGGGGAATCCAGGGTTGTGGGTTCAAGCCCCACGTGGGGTGCAGAGATTACTTAAATAAATAAAAATTTTAAAAATCTTAAAACAAAAGGAAAAGAAAAATAAACAATTATCATACAATATAGTAAAGCTTACAACCAGAGGTGTTTTTTACAGTGTCAGGTACTATGTAGATATAACCTCTTTTTTTAATAATTTTTTAAAATTTTTATTTATTTATTTGAGAGCGAGCGAGAGAGCACGAGCAGGGCCCGGGCAGAGAGAGCAGCAGACTCCCCACTGAGCAGGGAACCAGCCGCAGGGCTCAAGCCCAGGACGCTGGGATCATGATCTGAGCCTAACACAGACGCTTAAGCACTGAGCCACCCAGACGCCCCTCGATATAATCTCTTTATGAATATCCCTATTTTTAGGAAAGAAACACTTTATATTTAGCAGAAAGGGGCCATGATGACATACAAACTGACTCTCAAGCGGTTCAGAAAGATTGAGTAGATGAAGAAGACAATTAAGTAAAATGTAAAATGCAAAAGTGAAATCTGGGTAAAAGGTATAGTTTCAAATCATTTCCAAAGAAAAAGTTTAAAAATAAAAAAAGCAGCGGCGCCTGGGTGGCTCCGTTAAGCATCTGCCTTCAGCTCAGGTCATGATCTCAGGGTTCTGGGATCTAGCCCCGCGTTGGGCTCTCTGCTCAGCAGGGAGCCTGCTTCCCCCTCTCCTCCCCATTGGTGCGCTCTCGCCCTCTCTGCCTCTCTCAAATAACTACATAAAATCTTAAAAAGATAAAAATACAAAAAAAATCACCTCTATAGCAAGGCATTTCCTCCAATAAAAATTAGTATCTGATAGTAAAGAGAGAAAAATATCTGAAAACTTTCAGTTTTTAATTTATCTCCATATGGTTCGGTCTACTTAAATCTTCCCTACGTTTTATTCTTCCTTGCATTGTTGCATACATAGTTAAAATACCCGTTTTTAGACCTTGTCCAAATATTTGCAAATAGTTCCTGTTACTTTCAAATTCTCTTCTCGCTATTTTGAACTTTTGTTATTTAAGCTAACATTCCACAATACGAACTCAAATTTTAAAACTATGTATTTTAGAAAACTCTTTGAAATTTAGAAATTACATGGTTCACCCTGCTAACTACAAAACCCGTGTCCTTGAAGAGCTTAATTTTTGAGGCGGAAGGACAGGGGAATAGAGTATACGGAAAACGGAATCGTCGTAGTTTCTAGGGAAATCAGGTACTGAGTTCTAGAGGGCTGTAGAGCTAGCTCTATTGTGACAGACACGTCAGAACAAAAAATGGTAAAAACAAAAGAAACGGCATTTCCTCGTAAACAACACAGCAGGCTTATGAAGAAAATAAAAGCTTCTTTACTCCCCCCCCCCTTTTTTTTTACTCACCCAGAACAAACTTCTCCCCAAACGTAGCCAGGACTGCTAGAGTTCCCCGAGACCAACGGTCCCATCAGGAAGATCAATGGTCTCGCCAAGAGGAACAAGGATCTCGTCAGGAGGAACAAGGATCTCGTCAGGAGGACCAACGGTCGATCGGCTTTTGCTTCTGCATTCAACGCACGAAAAGTCCCACCCCGCTTAGGCGGGGCTTAGATCCGGTCACGTGGCTGAGTCCCCACCAATGAAATGTGGAGGGGTGCGAACCACTTCCGGGTGGGGCCCCACACCCTCCCCCATTTTTAGGCTACAGGAAAGCTTATTTTGTTTCAAAAGTAAGGAACATGGTCTACCCGTTCTCTTGTACTGCTGGACTTAAAGAGAACAAGCTGGCCCCTAAAATTCATGGGATGCAATGTAACATTTTCTCTTCCCTCGTTTGCAATCCAGAGGCAAGTACGAATTCTGAGGTCGAAGAGGCTTGCAGAGCCACGTGGTGGAGGAGACCTCTGACTGCTTGGAATGTGAAATGTGCAATGAGTCAATATCATTTGTTAATCCTCCTCACCTCCCCCACTGAGTACACCTTAGCATGGTTTTGAAGATTAAGTGACCCCAGTGCCTGGTACATATTGTTCGAGAAGTGGTTACTATTATTCTTGGTTTGGAAGAGATTTTTTCAGCTTCAGAGACATTTGCTAGCTGTATAATTCAAGGACAATTCTATGGCTTCCTCAAGCTACCTTTCTCATATGAAAATGGAGAAAGCCCACTTAGCAAATGTTTCCTAATACATACCAAATACATATATATATATTTGGACACAATTATCCCCTAATATATACCAAAGAGTCATCTAGGTTCAGAGGACAGAAAATTAAACACGATCTATAAGGTCCCTGCTTTCATGGTATTTATATTCTAGTATGGTGCAATGTAAACATAAAAACAAATAATTACAGAGAATAAAATAATACATGATCTGCCTAATATTGGACAAAAAGGAGCTCATTATTGAACTTTCTATAAAATCAGTTAGGGAATGGTAGGGATTGGGGTCACCCCCACCCAAAGCTCGTGAACCGAGGGGGGAGTGTGGTCCCTTAAAGTAAAATTAAGGGGTCTGTAATATGCTGAATTGCAAAACGGTCCCCAAGTTCCTGCCTCGATATACATATGCTCCGTAATTTTTTCCCGTTGAATGTGGGCGGGGCCTGTGAATATGATGTGATATCACTCCTGTGATTATGTTATGTGGCAAAGATGAAAGGATTTTTCAGATGTAAGTAAGGTCCCTGATCTATTGATAATGAGTCACTCAAAAGGGAGGACATGCTAAGTGGGCCTGACCTAAGCAGGTGAGCCCTTTTAAAAAGGAGCTAGGCCTTCCTTGAAGTCAGAGTCCCCTAAGAGCAGAGATGTTTGCTTCTGGCCTGGAAGAAACCAACCAGCAGGTTATAAACTGCCTATAGAGGGGGGAAACCACTAGCAGCCAAGGTCCTCTGTCCTACTCCAGCAAGGAAGTAAATCCGGTTAACAACCTAAATGAGTTTGGAAAAGAACCCCAAGCTTCAGATTAGCATACAGCCTAGTGGACACACATGACTGCAGCATTATGAGCCCCTGAGCAAAAGATTCAGTTCCGACTGCTGACCCATGGAAAATGTGACATGATAAACGTATATTGCTTTAAGCCACTAAGTGTGAAATAATTTCTTATGCAAAAATAGAAAATGTAGGCCTCTTCTCTTGTTTGGGGCAATCTGAAATATCAAACACGTCCTCCAAGCCCGTTGCCTGTGTAGGTGTTCCGGGTGGCTGCCTAAAGGAGCTGATATCTAAGCTGAGGCATAAGGTGAGAAGCAGTTATCCAGGCAAAGAGGAATGTAAGTGTGTCAGGAAGAGAGAAGCCTCATCCCCACCTGAGATATCACAAAATGCTTTTCGAAAAAGCTGAGACTTACCATAGTGGCGACAAAGGGAAAGAAAACCCCTCCCCCCACCATTACAGCTTCCTTGGCAAAACATCCTACTGAAAGTGTCCCAGAGCACATTTCCTTGACCCCACCAGCTTTTAGGCTTTTTGCAGAGGGCAGTGAAATAATTCATCACCAACAGAAGTTTAAAAACAGTTCATTCAGTACTAGAAGGTATTACGCTAAGCAAAATAAGTCAATCAGAGAAAGACAATTATCATATGATCTCTCTGATATGAGGAATTTGAGAGGCAGGGCGGGGGGTCATGGGGGGTAGAGAGGGAAAAAATGAAACAAGATGGGATCGGGAGGGAGACAAACCATAAGAGACTCTTGATCTCAGGAAACAAACTGAGGGTTGCTGGGGGGGGGGGAAAGGGGGAGGGATTGGGTGGCTGGGTGATGGACATTGGGGACTGTATGTGCTCTGGTGAGTGCTGTGAATTGTGTAAGACCGATGATTCACAGACCTGCACCCCTGAAGCAAATAATACATTATATGTTAATAAAAACAAATAAAATAAATTAAAAAAAAAAAAACAGTCCATTCCGCAGGGAGAGAAAAAAAAATTTCTGTCACCTGGCTTGGAGACCAAACAACTTAGATGACTGAATTATTTTCCTTAGGAAGAGACCAACTGACACTTCAAGAGAAGCAGCATTAGCTATTTGCTTCTACCTCTAAAGAAGAAAAAAGTTTCAAAAAAAAAAAAAGAAAAAAGTTTCATTTTTACAGTTGATATATTCCCTCTGAGTGGGGAGACATTTCATCACCTCATTTCATGTTGTGATTTAATTTCATTTCTCCTATATTAATTAAATGATATTTAACTCCTCCCTCAGTGTGTATAGTGAAGGGAGATTCTAGCTTGACCTCTTGATACCTGAGGTCAGAGGACCAGAATCTGGATGTGGACTCTGTAGCTTTTTTTTTTTTTTTTTTAATATTTATTTATTTATTTGAGAGAGAGAGCAAGTGAGAGAGGGCAGAGGTGGGGAGGCAGAGGGAGAGAAAGAGAATCTCAAGCAGATTCCAGGCTGAGCATGGAGCCGCAGGTGGGGCTCGATCTCATGACCCTGAGATCATGACCTGAGCTGACACCAAGAGTCGGATGCTTAACCAACTGAGCCTCCAGGTGCCCCATTTTTTTGCTTGTTTGTTTGTTTTATTAGAGAGAGAGGGTGGGGGGATCAGATGGAGAGGGAGAGAGAGACTCATAAGCAGGCTTCATCTCCAGCATGGAGTCCAACTTGGGGCTTGATCTCACAATCCTGAGACCACAACCTGAGCTGAAATCAAGAGTCAGAAGCCTAACCGACTGAGCCATCCAGGCGCTCCTGTAGCTTATTTTTTTATATATTTATTATTATTGAGGTATAGGTCACATACCATTAAATTTACCATTTTAATATGTCCATGTCAGTGGTGTTCAGTATATTTACTATGTCATAAAACTATTATTACTGTCTAATTCTAGAACTTCCTACCAAACCCCCGCCCCCCCCAAAAACGTGTACCAATTAGCAGTCAATCCCAATTCTTTTTTTTTTTTTTAAGATTTTATTTATTTGACAGAGAGAGAGAGAGCACGAGCAGGGTGAGAGGCAGAGGGAGAAGCAGTGTCTCCACTGAGCAGGAAGCCCAATGCAGGACTTGATACTGGGACTCCGGAATCATGACCTGAGCCGAAGGCAGAGGCTTAACCGACTGAGCCACCCAGGCGCCCCTCAATCCCAATTCTTAATCCCCCCTCCCTACTTTCTCTATTACCTGGCAACCATTATTAAGCTTCCTGTCTGTATGGATTTGCCTATTCTGGATATTTCATATAAATTGAATTAATATTATCCTTTTGTTTCTGACTCGTTTCACTTAGCATAATGTTTTAAAGGTTCATCTTTGCTGCAGCATGTATCAGTAGTTCACTCCTTATTATGGCTAAATAATATTCCATTCTGTAGATACACCATTTTTTGTTTATCCTTTCACCCATTGATGGACATCTGTGGTGTTTTCACTTTCACTGGCTATCGTGGATAATATGCTATGAACATTTGTGAACATATTTTTGTGTGAAAATATATTTTCTTTTTTTTAAATAAAGATTTTTATTTATTTATTTGACAGAGAGAGAGAGAGAGAGATCACAAGTAGGCAGAGAGGCAGGCAGAGGGAGAGGGGGAAGCAGGCTCCCTGCTGAGCAGAGAGCCCGATGTGGGGCTTGATCCCAGGACCCTGAGATCATGACCTGAGCCGAAGGCAGAGGCTTTAACCCACTGAGCCACCCAGGTGCCCTGAAAATATATTTTCAATTACCTTGGGTATATATCTGGGAGTTTCTTTGCTGGGTCATATGGTAATTATATGTATAACATTTTGATGAGCTCCCAAACTATTTTCCACGTAGGCTGCACCATTTCACATTCTCACCAGCAACATATGAGGGTTCCAATTTCTTCTCATCTTTGCCAATACTTATTATTTTCCAGTTTCTTTTTTTAATTAACTGTTCTAGTAGGTGTTTACTTTGGCTTATTGGCCATTTCCATATCTTCTTTGAAGCAATGTCCATTAAAATCCTTTGCCCAAGTCCTAATGGGGCTGTTTACTTTTTTGTTGATGAGGTACAGGAGTTTTTTATATATTCTGGCTATTAATCCCTTATCACATATATGATTTACAAATATTTCTCCCATTTGTGGGTTGTCTTTACTCTCTTGATAATGTTCTTCAGTGCACAAAAGTTTTTATTTATTTATTTTTTTAAAGATTTTGCTTATTTATTTCAGAGAGAGAGCACAAGCAGAGGGAGAAGCAGGCTCCCCACTGAGCAAGGAGCCCAATGCAGGACTCAATCCCAGGACCCTGGGATCATGACCTGAGCCAAAGGCAGATGCTTAACTGACTGAGCCACCCAGGCATCCCTTCAATGCACAAAAGTTTTTAATTTTATCAAGTCTAATGTATGTATTTTTTCTTTTTATGTCTGTAATTCTGGTGTCAAATTCAGGAAACCATTGCCAAATCCAAAGTCATTCAGATTCACCCCTATGTTTACTTCTAAGAGTTTTATAGTTTTAGCTCTTACATTGAGGTTAGTGATCTTTTTTTTTTTTTAATTAAGTAGGCTCTTCACCCAATGTGGGGCTTAAACTTATGACCCTGAGATCAAGAGTTGCACCTCCACCCACTGAGCCAGTTGGGTGCCCCAATTTCTGATCTATTTTTAATTAATTTTTTATTATAGTGTGAGATAGGGGACCAAACTCATTCTCTTGCATATGGATATCTAATTGTTCCTGTGTCATTTCTTGAAAAGACTATTTCCTTCCCCATTGGATGATTGTCTTGGTTACTATAGTTTTGTAGCATGTTTTGAAATTGGGAAGTTTGAGTCTTCCAGCTTTGCTCTTTTTTGGTGATCCTGGGTCCCTTGCATTTCCATGTGAATTTTCGGATTATCTTGACCATAGCTTCTCTCTTTTTTTTTTTTTTGGCTGGGTGCAGTACACTTTATTGGTGGTACATGACAAGGTAGGGCTTCCCAACCCCTCTCCTTCTTTAGGGGGTCTGGGATGGAAACTGTGTAGAGTTTGGGAGATTCTCAGTGAGCTGGGGGATGATGAGTTGGGGCAAGGACTCCCCAGCAGCTGAGGGCCTCTCTCTTCCTCTTGCTCTGCTAGTGAGGCGGATAGAGGCCCCCTCCCTGGGCCCCAGCCCTCCTTCCTGCCCGCCGCGTTCCTTTTGCCTTGGCAGAGGAATGATGAAACGACCGGCTGTCCCGTTTGAATACAGAAAGAAAACAAACCTCCCCTTTAGATTTAATGCTCTCCTGAGATGTACCTCCCTTTAGATTTAATATTCCCAGAGATTAGCACTCTCCTGGGAAGTTCCCGTATAGACTATACTCCCACGTGTAGTGGAGCTGAAATGACCGTGAAAATTTCCTGATACCATTCCCCCCCCATCACCTGTGTCCATAAAAGCTCGCCCCTAACCCTGTTCGGGGTTCAGTCTTTTGGGAATTATCCCACTGAGTCCGCCGGCATAATAAAACTGGATTTCCCTGGTCTTCGTGTGTGCCGTTTGGATTTCCTCGGTCGCTTCATTTTCCGCTACACTAGGGCTAGTCGTCCAGGGGACTCTTACTCCTTGGGGGCCATGTGGACCACAAGGTCTACCACCTGGCTACTGTAGCCAAATTCATTGTCATACCAGGAAATAAGCTGGACAAAGTGGTCATTGAGGGCAATGCCAGCCCCAGCATCGAAGGTGGAAGAGTGACTGTCACTTTTAAAGTCACGGGATACAACCTATTCCTCAGTGTAGCCCAGGATGCTCTTGAGGGGGGTCCTCTGATGCCTGTTTCACCACCTTCTCGATATCATCGTATTTGCCAGGTTTCTCCCAATGGCAGGTCAGATCAATGACTGACATGTTGGGGGTGGGGACACAGAAGGCCATGCTAGTGAGCTTCCCTTCAGCTCAGGGATGACCTCGCTTATAGTCTTGGCTGTGCCAGTAGGTCCCCAGATGATGTTCTGGGCAGCCCCTCAGCCATCATGCCACAGCTTCCCAGAGGGGCCATCCGTGGTCTTCTGGGTAGCAGTGGTGGCACGGACTATGGTCATGAGACCCTGCATGATGCTGAAGTTGTCATGGATAACTTGGCAAGAGGGGCCAAAGAGTTGGTAGTGCGGGAGGCATTGCTGACAATTTCGAGGGAGTTGTCATGCTTCTTCCTCATGATTCACACCCATCGCAAATATGGGGACATCAGCATAAGCGGCAGAGATGATGACCCCCTTGACCCCACCCTTCAAGTGAGCCCCAGCCTTCTCCATGGTGTTGAAGACCCTAGTGGACTCCACGACAGACTCAGCACCAACCTCACCCCATTTGATGTTGGCGGGCTCTCACTCCTGGAAGATGGAGATGGACTTTCCATTGATGACCAATTTTCTGTTCTCAGTCTTGACTGTGCCATTGAATTTGCCAAGGGTGGAATCACACTGGAACATGTAGACCATGTAGATGAGGTTAATGAAGGGGTCATTGATGGTGACAGTATCCACTTAGCCAGAGTTAAAAGCAGCCCTGGTGACCAGGTGCTCAGTACTTCCAGATCCATGTACTCTGACCTTCACCATCATGTCTCGGGGACACGGCTGGCACTGCATCAGAAGACGTGGCTGTCTGTCACACAGGGAGGAAGAGAGAAACTTGACTGCAGCTTCTCGAAGTAAACTGAGCTCATAGCCACAAGCCCCAATTCCTTGTCATTTAGTAGTGCGTTTCATTTTCGAGAAGGTCGAAGTGAGGGCTGGAGCAGAGCACAGGGCTACCAGTTCTAGGCCCTCAGGACTTCAGTGGGTCTGGGCAGCAGAGTTCACAAAGGGAGGAGCAAGGCTCTGAACCACACTTCTCAAGCTATCACGACTCATCCAGTGATCTGGTTGCAAAGTAGGTTCCCATTTAGTAGGTCTGGGGGCCTGAAACTTTCTTTTTTTTTTTTTTTTTAAGATTTTATTTGTTTATTTTAGAGAGAGAGAGAGCAAGTAGGGGGAGGAGCACAAGGACAGAGAGAGAGAGAGAGAGAATCTCCAGCAGCCTCCAGGCTGAGCACAGAACCTGACATGGGTCCCCATCCTAGGACCCCAAGATCACGACCTGAGCGGAAACCAAGCATCAGATGCCCAACCGACTGAGCCACCTAGGCGCCCCTGAAACTTTATTTCTAATTAGCTCCTAGGAGACACCAATGCTGCTGGTCCCTGAACCACACTTTGGAAAACAAGGCACAATTGCCCTTAGCTTCTGTCCAGTAGTCCAGAGTAGGAAGCCGAGACATCACTTGGATCTATCATTCAGACTGTTCCTTATACAAAAAGAAATTGGGCTGGGGGTGGGGGGAGAAAGAACAAGAAAGCTAGGCCTCTGTGGGGGACAAAAGGGTCTTAGTGAAGTCCACAGGACTAGGTAGAGGCAAACACTAGAAATTCTGGTTTCAGACTCTTGATCAAGTTTTCATTTCTGCAACCTGTGGCTGCCTCCAATGTCAATCACCTTCCATTCTGCCCCAGAGCACCTGTCCTTCCCGCAGTCTCGAGCCAATTTCTCCCTCTTTCGCAGCTTGCTTTTGGTGTATTTGCTTAAGATAAACATTAGAATTAAAAAGGAGCATTTGAATGTGTTGAGTGTTCACACGATTTACCATCTGCATTCCCTTGGGACTATCTCTGGGCACAGAATGAGGGGAGAGACCATATGTATGTATGCAAAATAGTTAAATTCCATCTTTTCCAAAGCATACAAAATTATACATGCTATGTGAAGGCAGAACTCTAAATTGGTCCCCAAGATTCCCCACCGCCTGGTGGTGTATGTACACTTCCTGTATAACCCAGAGATTGTGAATATGATAAATTTCACTCCTGTGAGTCAGTTATGTTCTATGAATAGTTGATTTTTTACAAGAGTAGAATCTCTGAGTGGTCCTGACCTAATCACAGGAGCCCTTTAAATCTAAAGTTAGAGACCGAGAAGTCAGAGATTTGAAACACAAGACGGCTTTGATATACTATTGCTTGCTTAAAGATGGAATTGAGATCCAAGTCCAACAAGGACAAGGAACGAAATTCTGCCAACAAGAACACAGCTGGACTTCTGACTTGTAGAACTGTGACTCAACTGTGTTTCTGTTTCACCTTCACTGTCAGGGAACTCAGAGTCAAATCTGAGGCAGAAATGTTAAAAGTTTTAGCTGTCGTTACAGTCTCTACATCTATTTTCAGTGTTTTTCTCTTAGTCATGGCTTCCTGCATTTTTGTGTATTTTGCCTGATTTTCTTATTCTTAATTATGTTTAACATTCACTTTTATGTAATCTTTTTTTAGTCTCATTAGAAAAGCAATATGTGCTCATTGTGGAAAATGTGGAAAATACAGTTAGGCCCAAGAAGAAGGAAAAATGAAGCATTAGAATTCACTTCAGCTGGAGAAAACAACTATTAATGTTTTAATGTATTCTTTCCAGCCTTTTTCCCTATACCCATATGTGCATTTTTACATAATGAGATCGTGTCATATTATTACTCATATTCTTATCGGAAGCTACCTCTAAACAGTTGAGGAATAAACGAGATAGAAATTAACATGTATTCAGTGGTTTGAAGGTATTTTTTAAAAGATTTTCTTTTTAAGTAACCTCTACCCCCAATGTGGGACTCGAACTTACAACCCTGAGATCAAGCATTGCATGCTCTATCGCCTGAGCCAGCCAGGTACTCCTGAAGGTCTTTTTTTTTTTTTTTCTTTTTTTATGAGAATTTGGTTGGTTAGGTCAGCAGATCTCACCTCTTTGTTTCTTTCTTTCTGTTTCTCCTGTGTCACTCGGCATCAAGGGTCCCCAAGAACATGCCCAGGTGCAATAATTTGGTAGGATGACTCACAGGACTCAGGAGAGACTCACAGCTGTGACTTACTACAGTGAAAAGCTACAAAAGCAAAACCAGCAACGGGAGAAGTAGCTCGGGTGCCAAGTCTAGAGGAAACCTGGCACAGGCTGGCAAGAGTTCTCTCCCAGTGGAGTCACAGAGGATGCACGTAATTTCTCCAGCATGGAATTGTGACAACACATAACATGTAAAGTATTGTCTACCAGGGAAGCTCATTAGAGACTCGGTATTCAAAGTTTGTAAGAGGCTAGTATTGTAGTCAGCCTTCGCCTCGCGTGTACCAGAATTCCAGACTCCCAGAAGGAAAGCAGATGTTCAGCCTCAACCATAGTGCTTGTACGGTTGAGGCCCAGCCAATGGCACACGCTGCAAGCAGCCCGAAGGGAGCAGTTTCAAGCCTGCTACGTTAAACTTGTCTTGCCCATCGCCTAAGTACCACATTCCCAAAGTCCTCCTGCAGTTCCGTGTAATCGTCAATGCCCTGGTTACACGTTCTCTCTCCCATAGAGTAAATCAGAGGGTGGGTGTCTTAGCTCTAGCTGCCGTAACCGAGTACAGCAGAGTGGGCAGTTTAAGCAACACAAGATTTCTCATGTTTCTGGAGGCTAGGAAGTCCAAGATCAAGGTGATGGCAGACCCAGAGTCTGGCTCTACCCTCGTGAACTAATTACGTCCCAAAGCCCCCAGTTCCTGATATCATCATGTTGGAGATTAGGAGTTAAACATATGAAATCTGGGGAGATATAAATATGCAGTCCATAACAATGGATGAGAATCACCTCTCTAAATATACATTTTTTTTTAGATTTTATTTATTTATTTATTTGACAGAGAGATAGCGCAGGTAGGCAGAGCAGCAGGCAGAGGGAGAGGGAGAAGCAGGCTCCCCGCTGAGCAGGAAACCTAATACGGGGCTCGATCCCAGTACCCTGGGATCATGACCTGAGCCGAAGGCAGACGCTTAACCCACTGAGCCACCCAGGCGCCCCTCTCTATATACATTTTTAAAGTCAACCCTGAGCAAATGTCTACGAAAGCTATAATTAGGGTGGAGAAGCTGATCGCGAAAGACCAATACCAGGCTGAAAACTGATCCTTTGGTGTCCCTCCCGGAGAGTCTGGGTCTGGAGGGCTGCCTCTATTTCCCCAAGGCTTCTTTTTGCCTTTCCCAGCACCACCAGACCCAAAATTCGTCAGCAGAGGCCAGGCACAGGGCCCTATGTTGTGCCGGATGGGTAGGATCGAGAGCTGCGTCGAAGAGCCTTGCACAAAGAGGAGCAGGCCATCATCTCAGAGGCCCTGTCCCCTTTGACCCAGGCCCATGTCGAGTAGCTTTTTCTGAGGTGACAGAAGCAAAGGACTGCCTTTGTCTCTGCGGTTAGGTTTCTGTGATTTTGCGGGCTCCAAAAATCAGTCTCTTGTATGGCAAATCTTATTTTGGGGAGAGCTGACAGGGATGGATTTCGCACAGGTGTTTTTATTTTTTCCGGGCACAAGAGTGGCTTTTACTCTGGGATTAAGGTGTGCCTTTGGGGAAAAATCAAAACACAAAAACAAAAAAGCACGTGCCTTTGAAAGGAGAGGGGAGCCACTGGATGATAGGGTGCCTTTGCAAGGGTACCTTGAATCAGTAAAAGCCACCCTTGCCGGGCTTAGCAGCGCTGGGGGCGCAGAGCTTGGGGACTCTACAGTGCCCTTGAGCAGATTGGCAGAAAAATGCTCCCTCTGGGAGCAAGTAGCTCCGTGTCATGGTGCCAGGTTCAGTGAGCAGCCCTGTGGATGGATTTCAATGGCTACTCACTTGCTTCCCTGGGCACCTTTTGTGCTAACACAATTGAGAACAAATAGGTATGCTGGGAAGGTTGGCTGATGCGGGGCATTATCTTCCTTTATCCTCTTATTTCAAAAGAATCAAAAAGCCCTGTCCTATAACTTGTCTTCCGAATCAGCTGAACAAGCCTTTGCCTCCACGCGGGTTATTTGGAGTTTGCTCTCACGACGGGAATAACACAGAAGGGGTACTCGGGGCAGGGGAGTAGCATGGATCCTCATTAGTTGATTTCATCGTGGAATCTACATAACTCATTATTGAATCATTGTGCTCAAGGGTTCTCATAGCCACCTTTGAAATATGATGATCAATTAGCTTGAATGTTGAGACATGGAGAATAACATTTTAGGATGGAAAAGCTGTTTTACCTGTTACGATTTTTTTTTTTTTTAAGATTTTATCTATTTGTCAGAGAGAGAGAGCACACACAGGGGGAGCGGCAGGCAGAGGGAGAAGCAGGCTTCCCTGCTGAGCAGGGAGCCCGATGTGGGACTTGACCCCAGGACCCGGGGATCATGACCCAAGCCGAAGGCAGACACTTAACTGACTGAGCCACCCAGGCATCCCATCTGTTACGATTATTGACATAATTTAAGAGCCTCTGTTTTGTCATCTGTAAAACGCAGGGTGAACCAATGTCAGTGTCCCCTTCAACCCTTTTTCTCCCCTACTTCCTCACATTTACACAGATGTTGAGATTACAAAGCACTTTCATTTCCAGGGTCTTGTCTGCCCCTCAACAGAATGAGGTCAAATAAAAAGCCTCAGCTTCCAGCAGGCCCGGATACACTTGCTCATGGGTTTTAAACCCGATCTCCAAGATTCTCCCCTCTCCGTTGTCCATATTACAAATAGGACACAAGGAGGACCTTTTGGAAAAACCAAGCGAATGTGAAAATCACATCGAGTGGCAACTGGGTCTGGTTTTTCTCTGGGCAAACAACATGGGGAAAGGGAGCCTTTAACTGGATGAATCTAGCATGTTCGGTTGAGTTTCACACACAAAGGAATCTGTACTGTATGACTGCTGCTTACTTGCCTCTGCCTCTTTACCTATAATTGTATAAAAACCGGCAGTCCTATAACAGAGGATCTAAAAATAGGGAACACAGCGCAGAAAGAGAAATGTTAAATCATATTACCCAAAGCACTTAAGTTCTTATTCTTTAGTATTACAATCTTCTGTGAAAACATTTCATTGTCTGCCAGATTTTGCAAAGTCAGAATACACTGCTGTGAATGAAATACAAGCTGGCACGCTGAGAAGTTCTCCTCCTGAAAAATAATTGCCCGGATTCCTCCTGTATGTCTTAAGTAAGATTCTTTGGGTTGCAACTAACTGAAACTGCTACTTTAAACTACCACAAGCCAGAACCCGGGAATGTGATTCGTAAGCGACTGAGGCAGCTCATGGAGTCCAAGGGCAGGGGGACGGCCGGACATCCCAAACATAAAGCAGGCACTGGAAAGCACTCAGGAGACCCAGGCTTCTATTCGCTACTGTTGCTTTAATTCTGCTTCTCTCGAGGCATGTTCGACTCACTATCCTGGCATCCACAAGGTGGAAGGTGGGTTACATGCTCCTATCTCGGCTACGGCTATGGATAGGAGGACTGGGGTTGGAAATACATCAAAGCTGTGCCAATAAGGGGCGCCTGAGTAGCTCAGTCGGTTAAGCATCTGTCTTCGGCTCAGGTCATGATCTTGGGGTCCTGGGATTGAGCCCCGCTTTCGACTCCCCGCTTGTCAGGGAGTCTGCTTCTCCCTCTACCCCTCCTCCTGCTCATGCTCTCGCTCTCAAATAAATAAATAATCTTAAAAAAAAAAACAAAAAAGAAGTTGTGCCAATAGGATTGTCTTGGAGACCTACTATGAGTTGCTCCTACGAGCTGTATGAACTAAGACCGTGCGACCTTGCGAGAAAACTTGTCAGCCTTCCTCCTTTTCTCTTGTGTGCTCACTGCATCTGCTCATCTTCGCTTCTGTTTGCACGTCCCTTCACGCATTCTCATTCTCCGTCTCTGCCGTTCTCTACAGGACAGTTTGGAGGGCTTCAGTGTCCACACAGCCTGTCGTGGCCCATCCAGGCCACTCGCACGTACGTGTCTTCAGGCCAGGCCAGTGGCAGAGACTGACTAGTGTCTCTCGATCCCCATTGCAACTTCTAGGGAAAGAGAGAGACTGGGTTGTTGTGAGGATCAAAGGGGTTGATGTGGCCCCCTGCCTCGCCCACAGAAGCACACTGTATGCATTAGCTAGTCTTCAAGACCTTCCTGGGGGGTTCTCTGCCCAGTCTGTATCCCATTAGCCTTGCTCCCTTGGCCCCAGCTAGAGTAAATCACTTCTACCCCACTCCTGCTGTTGAACTCTGTATGTATGTTTCTGCTTTGATTGTACATGTTCCATATTATAGTACAGTTATTTATTGGCATGCCTGTCTCTCATTCTAGACTGTAAGCTCCTTGGGCTTCTGAGCCACGTGCTTCTCCCTTTGAAGCCATTCATGGAGATGAGGTAAAATGCTTGCTGAACTGAAGGTAAGACCGGGCTACCGTGCCTTGTTGACTTCCAACCAGCCAATTAGAAGGCAGACTTCCAAATTAGAGGTTATCTCTGAGCAATTAATTAATGTGGGGCAGATGTGTCCTGGGCCACTTCTGCGGCTCACCAGGGGAGGAGGATTTTAGTCAAGATGGACTTCATAGGAAGAAGGTGTGACTCTGAGTCAAGCCTCTTCTGGCTCTGCAAGGGGACCTTGGAGTGGGAATGCTGGGGTCCGATGCCCATGGTGTATACACGGTGTGTCCCTAGTGATCCACACGGAAGCATCTCCGCAGTGATACGGGCCCCGTTGCTGGTAATGCAGGGATTACGTCCTCAGCCTCCATCCTTGTCTCTGGCGTCTTCCTTATACTCCCTGTTCCCTTTGCATGCTTCTGCCCCCAGCCCTCATGATCCTTTCCCCTTCCCCTGCCACCCAGCCACTCTTCCCCGTACCCTCTCACATTTGGGCACTGGGGTCTGTTGGTTGTAGGTGTACGGATATCTATTTCCAGCGATTTTGGTTTTATGATGTACAGGTCTTCAAAGCTCACTGGCACCTTTTTTCTAAGATTGATGTTGACACAAGTCCACATAAATTAATGTTCTCATCTCAACTCATTTGCCTTGAGGGAGTAAATTTGTATGCAAAACAGAACGAAGGAGGAGGTAGGAGGAACGGGAAGAAAGGGGAGTTAAAGAATATCTTTTCCCCGTTTAACCTGCCCACAACCCAGGAAGATAAAGAGGGCAGGGTTGTTGCTTTTTTTGTTATCGACTCCAGTAAATAAATGAAAAGAAGCAGCAGCGTAGAGAAGTCATTTGCTAATAAGGAACGCGGTTAGGTTGGAAAACCTGGAGTTTCTCATCCCTCTTCCAGTGCTTTTCCCATCCCACCAACATGTTTTTCAAATATGCTGCCTCTTTAAAAATAAGATAACCTCCTCCACACCATGCCACCACCAGGTCTTAATAATTTAGACCAGGGGTCAGCTAACCATGGCCTGTATGCCAAATCCAGCAAGCCACCTCTTTCGGTATTGCCTATGAGCTAAGAATTTTTTTGTTTACAATTTTTAATGGTTAAAGAATCGGAAGAATAATATTTCATGGCTCAGGAAAATTATAAGACATTGAAATTTTTATGTCTATAAATAGTTTTGATGAGACACAGCTATGCCCACTCATTTATTGTATTGTTTGTGGTTGCTTTGATGCTACAATGGCAGGATTACAGGGCTGGGGCAGAGACAGAATGGCCTGCAAAGGCTGAGGACAGGAGCTTCCCTTATCCGGGGTTTTGCTCTGGGCCCTTTCAGTTTCCCGAGGTCAATCATGGTCCGGTACCACGTGATCCTTCCTCTGCAGCGTCAGAAGGTCGACAATAGCCTGACGCTGCGTCACGCTGCCTACGTCATTCACCTCACTGCGTCTCATCCCCCGGGCATTTTGTCATCTCGCATCCTCTTAAGAAGGGTGAGTGGGTGGCTCAGTGGGTTGAAGCCTCTGCTTTCGGCTCAGGTCATGATCTCAGGATTCTGGGATCGAGTCCCGCGTCGGGCTCTCTGCTCAGCGGGGAGCCTGCTTCCCCCTCTCTCTCTCTGCCTGCCTCTCTCCCTACTTGTGATCTCTCTGTCAAATAAATAAAATAAAATCTTTAAAAAAAAAAAAAGAAGGGTGAGTACAGTAACGTATTTTGAGAGAGACCACATTCACATAGCTTTTATTACGGTATAATTGTCCTTAATAATTTTATTAATTGTTAATCTCTTATTGTGCTTAATTTATACATTTATTACAGGTCTGTATATATAGGAAAAAACAATCTATATAGGGTTTGGTACTATCTGCGGTTTCAGGCATCCACTGGGGGTGTGCTGGAAAGTATCCCCGGTGGGGCCGGGACTGGTGTATCTACAGTCTGACTCCTCGCAGAAATACTTTTCTGACCACTGATTTAGGTCCTTGCTACCCAAAGTGTTACCTAAGTGCTGACCTATGCACCATGTTGGAAATGTAGACTATTAGGCACCTTCCAGACCTATGGACTCAGCAGCTGCATTTTAATAAAGCACCCCCCCAGGCCCCCATGATTCATATGCATATTAAAGGCTCGAGAGGCTCAGGTCTGGAAGGCAATTGATGAAGGCTTTTTCTTATTCTACAAGCAGCGTCTGTTACTGAAAAGGGAAGGAGCCTTAGTGCCAGACAGGTAGGAATTTAAATTGTTTTCCACTGCTGTGTGGCTTCAGCTTCCTCACCTGTAAAGTGAGGATAAGCGTGTGTTTCTCATAAATTTGTTTTGGATTGGATGGTATATGCGTTTCCTAGGGCCACCTGAACTAATTACCACAAGCTAGGTGGCTGAAAACACCAGGAATTTCTTCTCTCACAGATCTGGAGGCCGGAAGTCCAAAATCACGGGGTCTGCAGGGCCTTGCTCCCTCTGCAGGCTCGAGCGGGAATCTTTCCTTCCTCCTTCCCGCTTCAGGGGGTCGCAAGTGTTCCTTAGCTGTGGCGGCATAACTTCAATCCCTGCCTCTGTCCGCCTTCCCACAAGCCTTCCTCTCGGTGTCCTCTCCTCTCCTTACAAGGATGACAGTCATTAAATCAGGAGCTCACCCTAATTCCAGTATCATATCATCTTGAGATCCTTAATAACATCTGCAAAGACCTTATTTTAAAATCAGGTCAAATTCTGAGGTTCTGGATGGGAAAAGAATTTCGGGGGCTACTATTCAACCCGCCACAGATGACATCAATATAGGTCAAATGTCTGGCGCGTTGTGAGCACTTACATGTTTCTTCTGCCCTTTTTCCCCTCTTATTCAAATGACTCAAGGGTCACAAATTGAGTGGGGAATTGTTATAGGAAGCTAGTTCTTCCCCATTTTGACAGAGGGCATCTCCTCCGCTAGGATACACAGAAGATACTTTCAAGACCTGTGTTCTGGAGGCAAACCGGTTGTTTTTCCCTCTCTACACTTTGGGTTAAGAATTCCTTTCAAGGGGCACCTGGGTGGCTCAGTGGGTTAAAGCCTCTGCCTTCAGCTCAGGTCATGATCTCAGGGTCCTGGGATGGAGCCCCGCATCGGGCTGTCTGCTCGACAGGGACTCTGCTTCCCCCTGCCTCTCTGCCTACTTGTGATCGCTCTCTCTCTGTCAAATAAATAAATAAAATCTTAAAAAAAAAAAGAATTCCTTTCAAGCAAAGGAACACATGCAAGGAACCATAGGCAAGAGGAGCCTCCCAGAGCAACTACGATAGGTACTCAAGGTCTCACTGTCTCCTCTGCGGCTGCTCTGCCTGCCTCGGCAAGGGATTCATATTCTCTGTGAAATTCCTGTAGGCCATGGCTTTCTGTCGTACCCCTGAAGGAGAGCTTTTCCTTTACCCTGAGACCCATGTATATCTCAAGAGAAGGCGAGAAGAATATTACACTTCAACTTTCTCATGAGCAAATCTTGACAGGTATTTGGGGGTGAATCAAATTTGGGGTCTCCTAGCTAATGCCGTTATTGGCAATTTTCAGATCGACCAGGTGGTGGGACCAACTATTCAGCCAATTCCACCTCCCCATTTGCCATTGCTTTTGTATGTATATCTGCAACATCTTTCCGAAGTTCTGGGTCACAGTGAACTCTTGTATTGCACCATTATACAGATCTGGTCTATTCCGTATTAATGATGCAATTAGCTACCAGTAGTGTGCATTACGGCTTTGTGAATTTCCTGTAAACCGTCTCCCTCAGAGAAGATCTGTGGAAATCTCCTTGGTACCCAACAACCAAGTGCTGTAATTCTCAACGCAGTACCTGTCTTGGAACTGAAACAAATCAATAGCTAAATGTGACTGCAGCTAGATCACTAACTCAATCTTCTGGTCTCCAAGCGAGAAAGAGGTGCAAACTTTAATACTGAGGAGGCTGCCGAACCAAGAGTGGGAGCTGTATTATTGGCAAGAAGAAACCTGCTAGGAAGGGGAGATCCTAGTTTGGAAGAGCGTTTTTGTATTTTTCAAATTTATCTTTTTTAGAAAGGATTGTTTGGTACTTATTTTCTGATCCTGTTTTAGAGATTGATAAAGGGTGTTGACTCATAGCCATCAGAACTCTTTGTTCCGCATGTAGCAGTTTAAAGAGAATATACTTTATTTTCCTGCTGAAGAACTTGGAGGAGCAAGGTATGTTGCTCCAAAAATAGGAAGATTGCCTTTGAAGAACTAAACTTTAAGCTCCACATACATTGTATTAAAGCAAAGTCACCTTAAAGGGAAGATTCTCAGCTTTGGCTGCATATTAGAATCACCTGGGGAACTTTTAAAAATACTGACGCCCCAGGCTGGCTACCAGACATTGTTATTTAATTGGGCCAGGGTGGGGCCCAGGTGTTTTATTAAAAGCTCCCTAAGGGATTCTACAGCACCATCGAGGTTGCGAATTGCCTTAAAGAAACACAATAGCTTTTAAGGCTTCAGGATTTTGCTCATACCACGGAATGCTGCTGAAGTAAGAATGTGTCAGGCATAAGTTGGGGGAAGGGTATGGTTAGCTAAGGAAATCGGGGGGTGGGGGGGTGGGGGGGGAAAGCTTGTTGTAGAGCCCTTCTCTGATCACCGGTTTAAAATCCCTGCCCTCCCTCCCCCCCCGCCCCCCGAAATCTCTATCTCCCTTCCCTGCTTCGTCTCCCTTTTTGTTATTGTCCATCTGAAATAGGAGTTCCATGAGAATAGTTTGGCTTGGGACCTGTTTTGTTCACACTTTCATGCCTAATGCCTATTAGGGAGAGCCTAGTATATGGTAGACACTTATATATGTTGAATGAATGGGCAAATGCATAAATAAATGAAAGCAATGTCAGAAGCAAGTTTTCCTATTTCTTTAGCAAGCAGTTCCTACTGCTAAAGGCTTACAAAAGGTTATCTTTAGCTGACTCCATAAAACATCACAAAGTACTCATTTGATTAAGGTTTGGATTCAAATATATGTTTGCCAGAGGAGAGAAAGAATATACTGTCCTTAAAATGATCTAGGTCCTGTGACAGTACTAAGTCTCCCCGTATATTAAATTGACATTCAGATTATACTTTGAATTATAGGTAGAACTACCTATAGGGAGAAAAGGAGGACAAGGAACTAGTTGTGCCAACTACTTGATTCCTGCGACATATTTTTCATTGTACATTAATAAATTAGCATTTGCATTTTAGACATTATTCTTGTGAGCTTGATTAACACAAGTGCACTCTTGAGCGGTGAGTGGATTCACCTCTGCCCTCCATATGTGACTCATTCAGGTTTCTGAGTCCTCAGTGCCAAGTGTTAGACCTTGGACCAGAGCAAATTCACCAAGGTCATGAGGATAACCCTGTGAAGCCATTTCCACCTCCACCCAGAAGAGACCTTTAACATTTCAAAATTCATACCACGTTTTAATGAACACAAAAATCTCTCATTGTCCTTGACTGTGACTTCACATTTCTAGGTGAAGTCTAGGTGATGATCACTTCATAATGTTTTTTCTCGGACGACGCAAACTGCCCCCTTCTCCACCCTCACGCCCACCCCCCAGTGATTCGGGTTTGTCCACTTGGTTGAAAATCACGGCTCCGATAGAGCCCTCCCCCAGCACCCTGGCAGGGTTGACTAGGCCTCTGGCCTTGGCTGTGACAGGCAGGCCCTCGGGATAGTGGACCAACATTTGCATCTTCATTACTTCTGGGCATCACTCTTAGCTGCTGGAACCGAGGATCCTTTTTAGAATAGACTTATTTGAAGACTGTGCTCATTCCTCCTTAGTCTTGAGTGTTCTGAACCCCGAATAAACAGGACGAAACAAAACAAAAGCCAGAAGGCATTTCTGCTGGTCTGCTCTACAGACTGACTGCTCTCCCTGGGGTTGGGGGAAGGGAAGGGAACTTGAGCCCTAGGTTGAAGACACTCCGACAGCAAGGAGCATCTCCCTGGTCTGCCCTCAGTCACACGCGTGCGCGCGGTCCCTGGTCTGCCCTCAGTCACACGCGTGCGCGCGGTCCCTGGTCTGCCCTCAGTCACACGCGTGCGCGCGGTCCCTGGTCTGCCCTCAGTCACACGCGTGCGCGCGGTCCCTGGTCTGCCCTCAGTCACACGCGTGCACGCAGTTCCTCAGCACAGTCTCGGGGCTTCCCAAGCTTTCATTTCACGTAGCTGTCCTCAGATTGTGACGTCGTCAGGAGCTTTAACATTAATGGCAACGATGACAGCAACAACAACACAATTGAAAGGCTTCGTCTTTCTGGACCTCATTGGCTTGGATGCTCCCCACAAGTACGGTGTTTCGGTTTCTGGTGGGTGCTCAGGGAAGGACAGTTTGTCCGCTAGCAGAGTCTCTGTCGTGGGGGACCTTTCTGGGTTTTGTTCCCCCTCGGTGATGGCATTTTCCTCCCGTTACTGAGTCCTTGGCTCCCCTTCTATTTACCCTCTTCTTCATTTCCCTAGAACTGCTGCTCCATCGTTAATATGCGTAAGAATCACCTGGGGATTTTGTTACACCTGAGATTCTGATGTAGGCCGGGCGCCATTCTGCATTCCTAACAGACTCGCTAAGGACAATGGTGCAGGTACACACAGCACGTGGAATGTGGCTACGGGGACTGAGGAACTGAATTTTAAATTTTATTTAATTTTAATTAATTTAAATGTCAATAGTCACTCGGGGCTGGTGGCTACATATTAGACACTGCGGCTCTGAAGGAGGGACCAACCAGCAGACTTTTTCTGGGAAAGGCCAAATAGTAAATGCCTTAGGCTTTGTGGGTCATATGAACTCTGTTACAAGTATTCAACTCTGCCATTGTTATGTGGAAAAAGAAAGAAATCCATAGACAGTACGTATATATAAGCCAATGGGCACGGCTGTATTGTACTAAAGCTTTATTGACGGTGGGCTAGATTTGGCCTGTAGGCGTGGTTTGCAGACCTCTGCTTTAGAGTATAATTTGGTGATGTTAAAAGACAGATTTAAAAAATAACCTGAAGCATATTCCTGAGACTGAAATAAATGCCTTTCTTTAAATTTAAATCTGAATGCATGAAACATTAGTTTTGCTTTTAATCCATAAAAACTCCATAAGCAAATTGTCTTTTAAAAATTGAAACTTAATGTCCTATGTTATTGTATAAAATTATTGCCCACGAATGTTTATTACTGTGAGTCTGTTGGGTAGCTAGCTGTTCCGTACACACACACACACACACACACACACACACACGTATACACACACACACATACTTTCTGTATGCTTTTTCTTTTTTTTGGTCTTGAAATCTTCAATACATTGTCATTCCTACAATGTTAGCAGGCTCTGCGTGCTAATTATGCAGTGAAACACTTCTGAAATACTAACCTCCCAACTTGATGGTCGTGGCAGTGAAGTTACTTTCTCTTGGTGTACTCTGTTGACACAAGAAAAATGTGTGTAGTCGGTTCCTGTTACTCTAAATGCATTTCTTTTTTGTTGTTGATTTTTGCGATAGCTGCCTGAACTAATATTTCATATATTTTTTATTAAGTTGGCAATATTTTTCCAGTTATGCTATCCATCTTGAAATGATGAACGTCATGCTGGGGCATTGTTAGTTTGCATCATTAACCATGAGAAACAGTGAGGAGTTATGGAGTAATCTCTCATTGTGCTAAGTACAAAATGTTTTTCTCTAAAATGAGCAATTTAAAGATAATCACATTTTATAGATGCAAACGATTTCACATTTCTTATGAACACAATCTGTGTTCAAAAATCATTATTGTGCCAGTTTAATAAGCCATTACACTGAAATGGCTGTAAATGTGTTTGGTGCAGATGATAAATATTAATGGGACACTGGTCACAAGTCACACGTCTGGTCTAGTAAGGTATAGTTGAGAACTATGGTATCACCAAGATGTCTTTAATTGAGGAGTATGCTGGCACTTCAAGGGGTGAGATCCTGCAAAAGAATTGACATTATCTAACCATTGCCCCCAAAGGCAGTCAGTGGTCCAAATCGGTTTCCAAAGATGATGCAGGGAAGTTGTGTTGTGTTGGGGCTGATACCGATATCCGAGGCATGCACATTCCGGTGGAAGTGACAAGGTAGCAGGTACCTGGGGGGGGGTGCTTGGCTGGCTCAGTCCATAGAACATGCAACTCCATCTCGGAGTTGTAAGTTCAAGCCCCACATTGGGTGTAAGATTACTTAGAAATAAATTTTTTTAAAGATTTTTATTTATTTATTTGACAGAGAAAGTGAGAGCGAGTGTGTACAAGCACAGGGAGGGGCAGAGAGGGAGGGAGAAGCAGGCTCCCCACTGAGCAAGGTGCCCTATGCAGGTCAATCCCAGGACCCGAGGATTGTGACCCAAGCTGAAGGCAGACACTTAACCAACTGAGCCACCCAGGCGCCCCTTAAGAATAAAATCTTAAAAAAGAAAAGAAAAGGTAGCAGGCACCTGGGCAAAGGAGATACTTGTAGCCAGGAAGTTACTGCGCCCTGGTTAACTCGGCAGGGGAAGGGTGGCCGCCTTCTCAGAACCTAAGCCTTGTATGCTGTGGTTCAAAATCTTTCCAGTGAAAAGGTTAAGTAGATATCACTAGAGACTCGGCGTGTCACATGGGATCCAGCGTAAAGACCCCATGAGTACTTGTGGCTCTATCCTAGGCCTCGTCGATCCTAGCTTTAGGGCACATAACTACTCTAGTCCCCAGTTGCTTGTGGAGCTGAGGCTTCTAATATCTTGCCAGGATGGAAATAAGGCAAAAATAATGTAGTTTTCAAAACCCAGGACAAGACCTGTTGGGGAATTTTTATGTTGCAAGCTCCTGTACCCCTTTAAAACTCAGAACGAATATCTTCTCATCGTTAGCATGCTCTAACCCTCCTTCTCTTAGCCATCCTCTTCTCCTTGCTCTCCCACAGCACTTTGGGTGTAGCTCTGTACCCCGTCACAGTACTGGTGCTGCCTTGCAGTTGACTTTATGTAGTTTTCTCCAACATTTGGCCTTGAACTTCTTGAAGGCAAAGACCATCAAGTCCACCTCTGTATCCTCAGCACCGACCCGGTGTCTGACTAAGGTAGATAGTAATCAAGACAAAAAGAAGTTTAAATTTGAGTATCAAAAGCCAAATGATAATTATTAAAAAATAATCTTTTTATGAAAGTAAACCAGGGACACCTGGGTGGCTCAGTCGGTTAAGCGTCTCAGCTCAGGTCATGATCCCAGGGTCCTGGGGTCAAGCCCCATGTCGGGCTCTCTGCTCATTGGGGAGCCTGCTGTTCCCTGTCCCTGCTGCCCTGCCTACTTGTGCTCTCTCTCTCTGTCAAATAAATAAATAAAATCTTTAAAAAAATAAACACATGTAAAAAAAATAAAAGTAAACCATTTAATTGAAGAATATTTTCAAAATGCATTAAAAAGGGGTATGATACTTTTTATAAATCTGAAATTACTTTCAACACAGATTAAGCCTGCTTTTCCACTTTCTTATCAGGAGCATTTCATTCTGTTATAGCTTAATAAAAATGTGTTTTTTTTGTTTTTTTTTTTTAATGTGTTCTTTTTTAACTGCTGTGATAGAGATATTGGTGCTTACCAAGCATTCCCCTTTGGCCCTGTGCCTTTCCCATCCTCTCTGCTGTTAGATAGGACTACATGATTAATTCTGGCCATTGGGCATAAGAAAAAAGGACAAAAATCAGGAATAAACTTCTGGGCCAAAGTGTAGAAGAGTCAGCATGTGCCATCCACCAATTTATTTCTTTTTCTGCTCAGTGATGGGGTCATTCTGTGGTGGATTTTCCATCAGCCTTTGTCTCACAGTGACTATGCGGTGCTGAGATTCCTGCTACTCCATGCTGAACAAGGAGCACAAGTGAGAAATAGACCTTTATTTTGGTAAAGCCACTAGGATTTCCAGGTTACTTTGTGATGGCAGAATAACCTCTTCTCACTAATATAGGTATATTGAATAGTATTATATGGATAGATCATGGTTTGACAATTCCTGATAATTTTAAGTTAAATTCTTAGAAATGAAATTACTGGGTAAAAGATTTTGGAGCTTTTTAGGGCTCGAGTATATTTGGTAAAATTTCCCCTCAGAAAGCTAATGCCGATTTGTAGTCTCGTTAGTAGTACCTGTGAGAGCTGGTTTCACCATGCCTCACCAAATTGGGCATTATTGTTCTTTAGAATACTTGCAAATGCGATACGGGAAAAATCATATTGGCTTCAAATCTGGTTCATTTTAATAACAAAATGGCCATAATACTGACAGATTTTCATTGAAACTGTCTCTTAATGGGTCTTGATTGCATGAGCCTCAGTGACTTGAGGACGGAGGTAGAACCTACCTAGAACAATGACTTTTGGAAATGAAATAGAGATGAATCTGCCAATATAACCAATGTTATGCCAGGCAACAATAACGGAATTGAATCATTACATTTTTTCCTGGAATTTTTTCTTTTAGCCTGTCCAGACATTTATTCCTAAAGTATGAGGGAAAAAATACAGGATGACTGATTTTGTGAAACACCAGAGGTTCTAGGACAGCTCCTTGCTATAGACTCTGCTTATGAAAAACCAAAAAGATTCCTGACTCTTCTACTGAGTCCGACCCCGGTGACTGAATAAACATACCTTGAAATGGTGGAGAGTCCAAAAATGGATATATTCCCATTAAATGAACGAGGTCATGAATGAGCTGTGTTTTGAATGCCTAGGTACATAGTAAATAGTCATTAAGTGCTTGGAGAAAGGAAGGAAGGGAGGAAAAGGGAAGGAGAAAAGTAATGTGTCGTATCATAGCTAAAATAAGAAGGGAATGGAGACATCATCCTGTGTAAGCTCTTCCTTTTAAAGTCAACTCAGAGTAATGAAGTCAGTTCTCTAACGTCTCAAGCTTAGAGCTAAGAAGTAGTTAGAGTGGGACCCAAATCCGGGTCTTTCAGCTCCCATCCAGGGCTTCTGTAGCATTGAATAGTTGGCTGGTATTCCTCTGCCACCTAGGTAAATTTGGTTGAGAAGCATTCACTCAATAGTTATTATTTTTTTAATTTAATTTTTAAAAAATGATTTTATTTATTTATTTGATAGAGATAGCGAGAGGGGAAACACAAGCGTGGGGGAGTTCGAGACGAAGAAGCAGGCTGGAGAGGGAGAAACAGGCTCCCCACTGAGCAGGGAGCCCAACACAGGGCTCGATCCCAGGACGCTGGGATCATGATCTGAGCCAAAGGCAGACGCCCAATGACTGAGCCACCCAGGTGCCCCCACTCAATAGTTATTGAACACCTATATATAGGACATCATGGTAGATTCTGTGAATTCTTTGGGGTCTCCCCATCCAACGGCGGAGACAGATGTGAAATCACACAATGAGCTTGATAGAAACTTATGCAGGATGGTGTTGAAAAAAGCCAATGGGGTAGAGAGGCATTCTAACTGGGCATTAGGGAAGGCTTATTTGAGGAGCTGGCTTTTGCATTGAGCTTCCAAAGATTTCAATAGCAAGAGGAGGCAAGGAGAGGTACTTTAAAGTAAGAAAATGCTAAAATAAACAAAACTTTTAAAAATAATGCCCATGGCAAACCCTCCATGTTAGGGTGATGGTAGAGCTCAGTGAGTAGGAGTTGATTTGGGTTTTAGCTATATTGTTTACTGGTTTTTCTGACCTTGTAATTTGGCTGAATTAATCAGCTCAGTTCAAAGGAGCAATCCTACCTTCCTTCAGTTGTGGTTTCACCTTATATAAACAGGGCCTTATTTAAGTAGATCCAAATATTAAAAACAATTTCTGCCAAAAATAGGACTGCATTCAATCAATGATTTGTGAACAAAATTCCTTATTATTTACCTTCCCCCCTTATCATAGAAACTGATAATATCAAAATCTATTCCATTTCTTTATAAAACCATTTCTCAAACATAAGCGGCTATATATTAAAAAAAAGACAGAAAAAAATCATAAAAGATTAGATTCTGAGAAATCACATGCAATTTTCATGAAATGCTATAGAAATAGCCTCCAATACTAGCAGATCACAAGAAGAGAAAAATGTGTGTGTGTGTTTTTAAATTTAGGAAGCTGAATAAAATGTGCTTAGATGTTAAATTGAAATTCAATTTCTTTCAATGATGTTTTTCTTTATAATCATTCACAGGGCAGCAGGGCAATGCTAACTACGATGGTTAATTTTACGTGTCAACTTCACTGGGCCACAGGGTGCCCAGATATTTGGTCAAACATTATTTTCTGGGTGTTTCTATGAGGATGTTTTTGCATAAGATTAATATTTAAACTGCCAGACTGAGTAAAGCAGATATCTCTCCCTAGAGTGGGTGAGCCTCATTCAATACATTGAACAAAAAGACTGATCCTTCCCTGAGTAAGAAAGAACTCCTCCTGCCTGACTGCCTTCGAATTAGGACACATTTTTCTCCTGCCCTCTGGCTCAGACTGAAGCATGGGCTCTTCTCGGGTCTCTAGCCTGCTGGCCTTCTGACCATAACTACACCATCAGCTCTCCTGGGCCTCCCGCTTGCCAAGTCACCCTGCCCTTCTTGGGACTTGTCAGTCTCCATAATCATGTGGGCCAATTCCTTATAAGAAATCTCTTTATATGTATATATCCTGTTGGTTCTGTTTCTCTGGCAAACCCTGAATAATGCCCTAATTTTCCTCATTAACCATTAACATAAAATATTTTGTCCTGAGCTTAAAGTTTTAGCTAGGAAAAAATGTGCCTTTATTAAAACGAGACATGTAAATATAATTATACCAAGCCTGGGTATGAAGACTTTCATGAACCATTGCTTCTTTAATAGTGTTTCCTACTAAACGCTATACATACCATAGACTTATCTAGAAACTCTATCCATCTTAAGTCCAGAGACAGGGGTTTAAATCCTCCCTCTGCTGATGATATGCTATGTGATCCTGAATAACTCTCTTTAAATTGACTCATAGTTGTTTTCAGATATTTCCAATAAAATTTTAAAAGATGTCCCTCTGCAGAGTTGTTGGGAGGATTCAATAAATGAATGTATATATAGTGTACACTGGTGGCACCTGGCCCATTACCAAGTTTTACCACCTCTGCTGGGGGTTGCCCATGGGCAGGGGTTGGCAGGCATGGGAGGTGGAATAAACTCTGAAGTGTAATTGTTTCTCCAGGGTTCCTCTTGACATCAGTATGAAACTGGGACTTTACCTGAAATGGCACCCTGGTGTGGCTTCCTTCCCCTTCCCTGTCCTGCTTCCTCCAACTCGCCTACTCTTTTCTCCTGGGAATGCTTCCTTAAGAAATCACGCGTACTCAAATCCTTAGTTCAGAATGTGTTTCTGGAAGAACCTGACCTAGGACAGTATGTGAGTGCAAGTGCTCTGTAAGCTATAAATAGGACAATCGTATGTCCTGGTCCTGGTTTGCCTGTGACAGTCCCACTATATGCCCGTTATCCTGGTCTGCTTATTAATAGCGCCCCCTTTCGCTTACAAAAACATAAATCTTGTGGTCACCTTTAGTGTAAAGCACTCTAGAGATGCTTGAGAAAATAGGAAGTGAAAATAATGGTCACAAGAACAATAGAACTCAGTCAAGCAAGTCATTTACCTAATTTCTCCTAAATCATGAGTTGTTTGAATTGGCATCACGTAGAAATTTCGAGATTATGAGTACTGTGATTTTTCTAAAATAACATTCAGAGGGTGGTATGCTTCTTATTACCTATAGGTTGGATATGAGAATAAGAATGTACTTTGAAAACTAATATGCTTTAAAAGTGGATATCAGCAAAAGTATTTATTGGTAAAATTACTTAGAAATTTTTTTTTAATTACTTAGAAATTTGAAAAACAGTACAGATTCCGATGAATCATCTTTAAAACCATATATTCTGTGTAAAATAAACTCACTGTAAAAGAAAAAAGAAATCAACAGTCATATTAATAACCATGGTAACAATTTTTTATTCTCAACATTCTTAGGTTTTACTTCTAAGTAGGTTTCAGGGCACCTGACTGGCTCGGTTGGTAGAGCGTGTGATTCTTGATCTCAGGGTTATGATTTGAAGCCCCACGTTGGACATAGAGCATACTTAAAAAAAAAAGTAATAATAAATAATAGGTTTCACTTCCAAATAGACATCAAAAGAGACACCTCAAAGCCTTAGGCCACTCACACAAGAGCATAGAAAGTTCGTTTGGGAGACAGGACAGTGCCCTGTGGCTTTGTGTCGATGTTTTTTTTGATAGTTGGTAGCTAACATGTTAACAAGGGTCGAGATACTTGCGTGGACATAGGGGCACCTGGGTGGCCCGGTTGGTTAACTGTCCGCGACTCTTGATTTCTGCTCAGGTCATGAACTCAGGGTCATGAAATCAAGCCCCTCCTTGGGCTTCACGCTCAGTGGGAAGTCTGCTTGAGATTCTCTCTCTCCCTTTCCCTCTGCTCGCTTGCACTCTCTTTGTCTCTCTCTCTCTCTAAAAAGAAATAAAATAAATCTTAAAAAAAAAAAGATCCTTGCGTGGACCTAAGTTGCTATATCAACATTTTCCCAGCTGATTGACTGAACGAGACATAAAGCTTATTTCTCTTAAATTAAAAGTCTAGTATAGACTGATTAACATTTCTTTCCTGTAATTTAGAGCCATGATGGGCATCACGGCTCTAAATTACATTAAGGCAGATTGCTTAAGTCTCTGTATTGTAATATAGGAATTTGTGCTAAGTATCTTTAAGGAAACTATTGCAATTAAGTGTGAAAAGAGACCTTATTATATCTTCTCTAGCAATTATTAGCCTCTTAATATACTTAAAATTGTGACTTGCTAATGAGGTATTTATTTGTTCAAAAAAGTTCTTTAACATTTATATAATGATCACCTATTATGGGCCAGACACCATGCTGGGACCATAGCAGTGAATAAGACAAACACAGTCTCTTTCCTCATGGAGCTCCTAGTCAAGGAAATATGCCTACTAAAATTGTCGCTTTGTCATTCTGTGTGTGTGTGTGTGTGTGTGTGTGTGTGTGTGTGTGTGTGTGTTTAAAATGTAGGGGCCTGGGCACCTGGGTGGCTCAGTCGGTTAAGCGTCTGCCTTCAGCTCAGGTCATGATCCCAAGGTCCTGGGATCAAGTCCCGGATCGGGCTCCTTGCTCAGGGAGGAACCTGCTTCTCCCTCTGCCTGCCACTCCCCCTGCTTGTACTCTCTCTCTGACAAATAACTAAATAAAATCTTAAAAAAATAAAAAATAATAATAAAATTTAGGGGGCTTACTTTTAGCTTTAAAACTGTCACCATCTGAAATTGATTTATTCATTTTATGGCCTTGTACTGCTTTTTGTGCCCACAGGCGTGGCGACCACGTGAGAGAGGGAGTCCCGTCTGTCTGTCTGTCTGTCTGCCCTTGGGTTCCTGCTCTGAGAACAGGGCCAAGGCAGAGTCAGTGCTTGATTTGCATTTGTTGAGGAACTGAAGGAGTGAGAAGAATAATAGAATGGAATCTTAAGAATTCTAAAATACTTAAATCATAGAATATTTGAGTCGGAAGGAGCCCTTGGAAATCATTTAGTCACGCCCATTCGTTTGGCAACTGGGTAAATCGAGTCTCAGGAGGACAAGTGATTTGCTCCACATCTGAGGCTCCAGGGCTGCCACTCGGTCAGGAGAGGGACCTGCTGTGTGTATCCGGTGATGAGTGGCTGTCAAGGCTGCTTCTCCCCTTGACACGTGGCCGAGGGAAGCAGGGACAGGAGGCGCAGACACACAGAAGGTTAAGTGACTAAAAGCAGGGAGGTTCAGAGGAGACGGAGCTGGTGGTGGGTGGGCAGTGGCACGGGAAGGCTCCCCGAGCATGAAGAGATTGAGTGGCTTGAAGAGGAGGTGAACCCCAAATCTGATGGCCAGCCCATGCGAGGGTAATATAATTGGACAAACTTATTATGGAATGATAATTGGATGAGCGTTTCACTTCTACAGAGACTGTAAGTCCTGGTCCCAGTATGGTGTTCTGATAAAATAGCTAGTGTTTCACTCACTGCCGACATGCTTGGTTTTAATCTCATACCTCCAGGGTAAATTGTATTAGTTAGGAATCCAAAAAAGCACTGGCATTGGGGTGCCTGGATGGCTCAGTGGGAGGACCAGGTGACTCTTCATCTGAGGGTCGTGAGTTCGAGCCCCACGTTGGGTACGGAGATTACTTAAATAATTTTTTTAAAAGATTTTATTTGTGTATTTGACAGAGACAGCGAGAGAGGGAACATAAGCAGGGGGAGTGGAAGAGGGAGAAGCAGGCTTCCCGCTGAGCAGGGAGCCCGATGCGGGGCTCGATCCCAGGACCCTGGGATCATGACCTGAGCCAAAGGCAGACGCTTAATGACTGAGCCATCCAGGCACCCTACTTAAATAACTTTTAAAAAAGCATTGGCATTATGGGCTAAGGCAATTCTCATAAGTAAGGCTCTTCCATCTTGACCTACATGGACAGTAGCTTAATTCCAGAACATTGGGAGGAAAAAATATATGCTTGATTTTTACTGGTCCCTGATTGGAAAATGTTACAATATTATTGCTGCAGTTCCCAAAAGATGTTACTATTGGGGGAACCTGGGTAAAGGGTACCCAGGATTCCTTGGTATTATTTCATATGAGTGAATGTCAATATGCAATTGTATTAAAATCAGGCTAGTAACTGGAATGAGAATGATCTCCCCTTTTGTCCCCTCAAAACTCTATCCTATTTTTATAGATGATAGTATCTGAGAACAACAGCAATAGTGACTTTTTCAGCAGATAGGATATACATGCCCTGATCATGAAGGCAGGTAATGTGGGAAATGTACTTATACTGTAAGTAAGAACAGCTTGATTCTAAATTGAAACACATTCCTTAAGAGCATCTTCTTTAAAACCATGAATATGATGTGACTTGTTTGCTTAGACTCTAGAGCAGGAGGCCATGAATTTACTCCTCACCTAGGGGTTTTATATTAGCACTAATTCCTGGTCACAGATTTCCCATGCTCCATCTCTGGTGATTATCTGGCAAATGTGTATCTTTTATCATGAGAGAGAAAGGGTAGGGAAATGAACAAAACTTCAAACCTTGCAGAATCTCGTGCAGAGTAATGTAATAGAGTTTCTTGAACAGAGGCCTAATGTTTATTCCAGCAACATAGTCATCAGAGAATAGGACTGAGTCTTCTGCTCCTAAACAGGTGTCCATCATGATTCCTTAGTCTCCCAAGTTCAACAGTCATAAAGTGCAAAGGAATCAGGTGAACCAGCCTAGGAGAGACACTTGGTAAATGTTTGCTGAGTGACTTAGCGTTGCATAAAAGATTAGATAGTCATTCTAGTAATTAAGTTCGATGGAGCATATGAATGAGCTGGATAATATCAGATAATGAGAATGAGTGACAGAGTTGACAGTACCTACTTTAGACTAGATTTTCAGGGAAATGGCTCTCTGAGAGAGTGGCATTAAGCAGAGATTAGAATGGTAAAAAGGAAAAAGCCATGTGAAAATGGCAGGGGAAGAGAAGTCCAGGCCTAGGGAACAAAAACTTCAAGGTCTTGAGGCCAGAATGAGCTTGCCTGGTATGAAAAGGAGCAAGACAGTGTGGCTGTGACATGTTGAGCGAGGAGTAGAGTAACACTCGATGATGCAAAGATTTGCAAAAGAATCTGACTTTTATTCTGAAGGCAATGAGAGGCCATTCATGGATAATAAACACAAAAATGACATAATCTGAATTGATTTCTCTCTTGGGGATCAGAACGCCTATCTGTACTATCCCCATTGTTGGGACCGCCAACTTTCCTTGGCCACCAGAGCCCAGGATCGCGAGCCGTGGACATTCCCTACTCTCATGGGGGTGGTAGGCAGACACCTTTGGCAGTACTGTTTCCATGAAAGTGCAGTACATTGGACAGACTTGAGTTCGAGGATTTACTCTGCTGTTTCCTAGCTGTGAGGCCTTGGGTGAGCTACTTAATCTCTCCAATTCTTATTTTCTTTATTTCTAAAATAGAAAAAAAATAGTATTTTCTCACAGTTGCTGTGAGAATTAAATGAGTTAATGGATGAAAAGTGCTTAACAACATGCCTGATAACATTCTTGGTGCTCGATAAATGGTAACTATATCATTTCTTTTCCAGATGAGGGTATATAGAAAAGTACGGAATATAAATATAATTGATATTCACTCCAAGCAAAACATAGATGCACATGCTTGTATGTGCACGCATCCCACAGGCTGCGCACATACAAATCATGCTTGAATTCCAAGCTGTGCTTCGCCATTTATTTTTTTTTTTAAAGTTTGCTGACCACTATTCTATATCTTTGGTAATAGATACAGTTTATTGTTAATTTTTTAAGATTTTATTTATTTATTTGGCAGAGACACAGCGAGAGAGAGAACACAAGCAGGGGGAGTGTGAGAGGGAGAAGCAGACTCCCCGCCGAGCAGGGAGCCTGATGCGGGCCTCGCTCTCAGGACCCTGGGATCATGCCCTGAGCCAAAGGCAAACGCTTAACCGCCTGAGCCACCCAGGCGTCCTTGTGCATCACCATTTAGTAGCTCTAGGGCCTTCAGTGAGTTAATGAACCTCTGTTAACCATCACTTTTCCGATCTGTAAGATAAGAGTAAAAATAGTGTCCCCCTGCATTGTTGGGACTGATGGGGTTGGATTTCATAAAACAGAAAACCAAAAATAACAGTAATTTAAAAAAATGGAAGTTTATCCCTCATGTGAAAGAAGTCTAGAAGCAGCAAGTCCACGACTAGCATGGCATTTCCAAGATCAACAGGGACCCAGTCCCTATCTGTCTTTCTGTTCCACCTCACTAGCTCTTGGGCTTCCATCTTTAAGTCACTTCATAGTCTAAGAAGGCTGCTGACACGCCAGCCATTTGGATTGTGTTCTAGGCAGCAGGAAGAAAAACTTGTCGGATGGGAAAAAGGCTCACTTCTGTGTTGAGACAGCCCCCTCAAAAAGTCTGTCTTGCAGTCTGACATAATCATAATACTTTCAGTTATGTGTAATTGACCAGACCTTAGCATGACCACATGTAGTTGCAGGGGAAGCTGGGAAATGTGTTTAGTTAGTGACACTGCTATCCCAAATAAAATCTTAGTTCAGCAAAAAGAAGGATGGATATTTGACAGGCAGCCAGCAGGTTCAGCCACAACTTCACATAGGATTGTTTTAAAGGTTATACAGGGTAATATAAGCATAGCCCCCAGCTAATTTCCTGACAGATAGTAAATGCTTAATGAAGAGGATGAGCTGCATGTTCTGCCCAGCATACTTTTCCTCTAGAAACACCTAAGAGAGGGACGCCTGGGTGACTCAGTCAGTTAAGTGTCTCCCTTTGGCTCAGGTCATGATCCCAGGGTCCTGGGATCAAGCCCCACATCGGGCTCTCCGCTCAGCGAGGAGCCTGCTTCTCCCTCTGCCTCTGCCCCCCCCGCCCCAGATAGGTGGCTAAAACCTTTAAAAATAAAAAAGAATTAAAATCACTTAGGAGAACAAAAGAACCATAAATGTTGTGCTGCTTCCAGAAAAACACTACTCATGTCAAATGGTGTGCCATGTGCCGGAATTGGGTAGCCTTCACTGGTCTGAAGTGAAAAATCTATGGAGCTTTATCTTTGAAAGAATATCCTTGGCTTCATTATGACGATCTTTCTTCCTAGAGAGTTAGGTCATCTTTTAGCTCTAATAGACTATACGACGGTAATTGAGAAGATGGGAGAGCAGCGTATCCTCACCCCCGAGCTTGACCCATATGTTAGATCTCTTCCTCTGCACAGCTTTAACTGGAGCCAGTAACAAACAAGGAATGGACTCCTTTTCAATGGATGACTTCTGAGAAGAATAGGGAAAGGAAAACAAGAGAAGAGAATCCTGGATTCCAGCAGGTATTTTGGGCAAAGAGTATGCCATTTCGGTTCATTTTGACAGGATTATCTTAATTGTTTCTAGAGCTCTGTCACTAGCATTGTTCATTTTAAGCAGGCACGTCAATTAAAGGTGCCTTTAATATTATAATTAAAAACTAAGATTTTGGAACTATAGCCTGATTAAATGATTTATCATAAAGCTGTAAGTTTTTCTAATATTATTAATGTCGGCAGATAAATGATTTCCCCCGATACAGCTATAATGAGTTTTATATGACCTCATGGGCACTACAAGTACCCATAGTCCTTGTGTCTTAATTTGAGTACATTAATGGCAGACACCTCAGTTTGAATAAAGAGGAAAAAAAGAAAGGAAAGTTTCATTTGTGAATTGAATCATGCTCTGTCACTAATCCTAACCATGTTAATATGTGAGTCAGTCTTAATTCAAATTCCCTCTTAAAGATATGGGATGACTCACCGTCTTCTGAATTATGAGCTTGCCTCTTGAGACTTCCCTTTCCACAATACACAGTTGTCAGGCTCAGGAGTGGGATATTATAAATATGGACCTCTTCTTGTCAGATTTACTGGGGCAGAAATGTACCATAAACGAATTTTGCATGATTTTTAAGCCACAGAAGGAACATGATACAGCACAAAATTGATCACATTTTAAGGATCATAAGTATTTAATTTAGATTTAATGAGACAGTTGTTGTAATGGATCATGTATCATCTGGCTGTTACGTGAAAATACCTGGAAATTTCAAGGAGATGTTGAAGAGGGTCTAAGTATGGTCTACCCTCCAACAAATACAAGGACCGTTCCAAAAAGTCTTCACTTTTTGTTTTTCATTTGATTTGGTTTGTCGTGGTGATTTCCCAGAGCTAAATGAATGTTCAAATTCGTGGTTCTTTTTAACCCTCTTGGCTGTCTCTTCTTTCCTATTCCTCCCCAATCTTGGTTTCTAGCGCATGTAAATTAATAGAGCTTCTCTCGAGTCAAATCGTTGAAAATATTCATTAAGCACATCTTGCTGGAAAAATTCCTCAATGTTGATGTTTTATTTGCTGCAGAGAGAGTTGTTACAAGTACCTTCAAGTACAGTAGAAACAAGAATTTGTAAATATTAGTTGCCATATTAGAAATCTAACTGAAGATCTACTCTGAAACTCATGCTGGGTTGGCTGGGTTGGTGAGTGAGCTGAGCCCAGAGAGGGCAACTTCCTGGCAAAGCTGCACCGAGTTGTTCTCTTCTCTCGCCCTACCCTAGTTCTGCTTCTTCTTCTTCTTCTTCTTTTTTTTTTTTTAAGACTTTATTTATTTGACAGAGAGAGAGCTAGCGAGAGAGGGAACACAAGCAGGGCGAGTGGGAGAGGGAGAAGCAGGCTTCCCGCCGAGCAGGGAGTCTGACGCAGGGCTTGATTCCAGGACTCTGGGATCATGACCTGAGCCAAAGGCAGACACTTAATGACTGAGCCACCTAGGCACCCCTAGTTCTGCTTCTTACAGAGGAAAGAAAGGAACGTGAACACCCAAGTTTTGAGCACCTACCATGCGCTGGGACTTTCGTGTCCCTTGCATGTCCTGTATTCCCTAGAGTTAACTTTGGGTAGTTGGACTCCACTTTTTGAACGTGGAAACTGAGAGAAGGGACTTGCCCAGCGTCTCAGAGGAAGAAGAAAAATATGGCTTTGAATTCAGACCTGGCTGGTTCTAGAAAGTATGATTTTGATGCCTGAGCCTTGTTGCCTCCTGAGGGAGCCTGGCTCTGACCACCGCGTGCTTCACCTCCAGATGCCGGTATGCCCGCTCTTCGGACGTTCCTGTCTTCACTTCCTCTCTCGTCGTCTGCTTCTCCTCAGATAGAGATCTCTATGTTCGTTTCTATTCTCGTGTCGTGCCAGTGTTCCCAATTGATCTGTTTTGCTCAAGGACCATAAGTGACCCCGGCCAGCGATGAGCAAGCTCCTACCACCGATACCGAGCTAGTCAGCCCCGCCGGAGTCTGTGCAAGGAGGCGGACTCACCCGCCTGTGGTGTGGCACCGCGCTCTGCGAGGGCCGTAGCGAGATGGCCTTACCCACTGGTTACAGAGAAGTGACCTTCCTGCGAGGCTGGAGGGACAGACATGTGAAAGAGAAGACAAGACGATGACTGCGAGAGACTTGTAACCCATGACTGACTTGGCAGAGGAGCAAGAGGGAAGGGCTCTGTCTCTGGGCTCATATACGGAGCAGTAGTATTTGAGAGTGCAGCAGAAAGGAGGAGGACTTCCCAGCTCTGCACACCAGCCAGCAAATTAAATGGACGAATATTGTTTTATGTTAATTAAATGTCTTAGCACATCTCAGTGGTGGGAGTGCTTACGCGAGGCACAACGTGGGAACAAATGCTTGCTGGTTTCCCGTCAGAGATGGTCCCCGAGTATAACACATATTAAAGAGAGCAGGATACTCATCTAACAGCCACAGTCCGCACCTTCTGGGGCAGCACATACATGCCCTCTATGTACTTGAAAAGAATATTTTAATTAGTGAAAAACTCAAGAATTCTGTCTTTTCAGGCTAGGTTGGCCACTCGCATTTTGTACTTTAAGTAAATACCACCACACTCTTCGTTCTTTCTCTCTTCAAGCAAAACATCTTAACGAAACTTCGACGTGAAGAGTCCCCGGATGTTGCTAAGACCGGGCCAAGTTTGTCAAAAGAGGAGCAAGGAACCAGATACGGATCAATAGTTGAAATCCAGACGTTCACAAAGTGACTTTTTGGCCCTGCCCTTCACTTTGTGATGTGATCATTCCTTCAACAAGTATCTGCCAGAGATAGTGGAGTTGTGTGTGATCAAGAGCCTGAGGCTTAGACTCCTAGTTGGGTTTATATCCCAGCTTCGACATCTACTAGTTGGGCGGGTTACATCAGCTCTTTAAGCATTTGGTTTTTCTCATCTGTAAAATGGGCACAACAGTAGTACTCACATATTTGTCTTTGGAATCGGACAGTCTTGGTGTTGAATTGATGTCGTCTGCCACATGCTAGTCAAACTTGAGGAAGCTACTATTTAACCCTAGTCTGTTTCTTCATCTCTAACATGGAGAAGATAATAGAAGAGTCATCATAGGATTGTTGTGAAGATCCAGAGAAATAATACATGTAAAGCCTTAGCACAGTGCCTGGCAAGGAGTGAACAGTCAATATATAGAACCTTATTTTGTATTAATTTTTAATGCCAACCCACTGCACCACCACTGGTTAGGTATTCGTATATGTATTATCTCATTTGTTACCCCTCCCAATAAAAGATCTATGAAGTCTTCTGATGCCAAGTCTTGTCACTCACTGCCTCTCTGTTAAATGTAAATGGTGCCAGGAGGGTAGAGAAAGAGGGAGAAGGTAGCTGTTGCAGGACATCTTCCTTTAACTGAGTCTCAATTGTCCTATTTTGTTTCAAAGGAAAATAGGGCCGTATTTCAAAGAATGGAGAATTCCTCCTCAGGATGTAGAGTGAGTTATTTAGTGAGTGGCTTCCTCCAGTGGGTCCCAATTATAGCTGAAGTGGATATTCTACATAACAACTGTTTGTGGCTTCAGAGTTGTATACATTTCATAGTCTTTTTTTAAAGTAATCTCTACGCCCAACGTGGGGCTTGAACTCACAACTCCGAGATCAAGAGAGTTGCATGCTCCACTGACTGAACCAGCCAGGCGCCCTTTCATGTCACAGTCTTTAAACATACTACATTTCCAGAACCTCTACGTGGTCTGTGCTCTTAGCCTCTTGGTTGATCAGTTCCACCACCTTTAGTTCTAGACCCCCAAAGAGGAGTCTCTAACCATGGTAACTTTGTTTAAAAGCATGACTACTACTGGAGATGTTTTTGAATAACACCCTAGGTGACTGGGTTGCAGGTGGGTCCTGGACCCCTCTGAGTTCCTTTAGACTGCTCTACATCTCTGCAGCAGAAATGACCAAAATGCGATATGGATAGTCATTGCCAGTCATGGCGTAGCTGCTTGGGAAAGAATAGTCCTTGGAATCAAGAAGATGCAAGCCCAAAGCCAAGCTCCAAATCTGGCCAGCTGACTGACCTTGAAAATTTCCTATCTTTTCAGAGCCTCGGGGATTTTCCTCATATGAAAAATATGGTGATAATGCTTGTGTAAAAGGGTTGTTGGGAGACTCAAAAGACGACGTGTGTAGTAAGAGTCTTCATGTTGGGACATTTCCGAAGGCCGGCACAGGCCTCAGAGAAGTTTCTGTTTAGGAGGGAATGCAGGGGGAAAGAGTAAGACCTACTTCCCTGAAGGAGGCAGGCAGGGGGAAAGAATAAGACCTACTACCATTTGCCTGAGAGTCATGGGCCTAGTGAGAAGGAAGAGAAGGGTGGGAGAGGAGGAGGCCTATGAACTCAGGTCTGAAATCTAGGTAGAGGGACTATTATCAATGAGTCCATAAAAAGAATCATCAAAAAAATATAAAAGAATAATCATAGGTTTCGAAATTTTATAGACATTTTGGTATCAGTTCAGATTCTTGACTCTAAATAAAAGAAATGCCAACTCCTCTCTCTCTCTCTCTCTCTCTCTTTTTTTTTTGGCCGATTCTTTTTTTTCAAGATTGCCTTGGCTGTTCAGGGTCTTTTGTGGTTCCATACAAATTTTATGATTGTTTGTTCTAGGTCTATGAAAAATGCTATTGATATTTGGTAGGGATTGCATTAAATGTGTAGGCTGACTTGGGTCATATGACCATTTCAATAATATTTGTTCTTCTAATCCATGAGCATGGAATATCTTTCCATTTGTTTGTGTCATCTTTAATTTCTTTCATCAGTGTTTTATAGTTTACAGAGTACAGATCCTTCACCTCCTTGGTTAAGTTAATCTTAGGTATTTTATTATTTTTAGTGTAATTGTAAATGGCATTGTTTTCTTAATTTCACTTTCTGCTACTTCATTATTAGTGTATAGAAATGCAACAGAATTCTATATATTGATTTTGTATCTTGTGATTTTACTGAATTCATTTATTGGTTTTAGTATTTTTTTTGGTAGTCTTGAAGGTTTTCTATATATAGTATCACGTAATCTGATCTGCAAATTGTGACAGTTTTACTTCTTCTTTACCAGTTTGGATGACTTTTTTCTTTTCTTATCTGACTGCTGTGGCAAGGATTTCTAGTACTATGTTGAATAAAAGTGGTGAGAGTGGGCATCCTTCTTTCATTCCTGATTTTAGAGGAAAAGCTCTCAATTTTTCACCGTTGAGTATGATATTAGCTGTGGGTTTTCATATATGGACTTTATTGTGTTGAAGTATATTCCCTCTAAACCTACTTTATTGAGAGTTCTTTTTTTTATCATAAATGAATGTTGCACTTTGTCAAATGCTTTCTCTGCATTTATTGAAATGATCATGTATTTTAATTCTTTCTCTTGTTAATGTGAGTATTAGTCAGCCGTAAACAAGAATGAAATCTTGTCATTTGCAATAACGTGGATGGATTCAGAGGTATAATGGTAAGTGAGATAAGTCAGTCAGAGAAAGACAAATACCATATGATTTCATTCGAATGTGGGATTTTGGAAACAAAAATGAACAAAGAAAAGGACAAAGAAAAAAAAGACTCTTTTTAATGAAATATGTTTTTTAAAGATTTTATTTATTTGACAGAGATAGAGAGCACAAGTAGGCAGAGCAGCAGGCAGATGGAGAGGGAGAAGCAGGCTCTCCGCTGAGCAGGGAGCCTGATGTGGGGTCGATCTCCGGACTCCGGGATCATGACCCAAGCTGAAGGCAGATGCTTAACAACTGAGCCACCCAGGTGCCCATTGAACTGTACACTTAAAATTGATTAAAATGGCACATTTTATGTTATATTTTACCACATATTTTAAAATCTGAGACAAATATAGCAAATATTAACATTTTTATATTTAGTTGATAGACACATGGTTCTATATTATTTGTAATTTTTTAAATTCTTGAAATATTTCCATGGTAGATTTATTCACAAGAAAAACATATACTGGGGCGCCTGGGTGGCTCAGTTGTTAAGCATCTGCCTTCGGCTCAGGTCATGATGCCAGGGTCGTGGGATTGAGCCCTGCATCGGGCTCCCTGCTCAGCGGGAAGCCTGTTTCTCCCTCTCCCACTCCCCCCGCTTGTGTTCCCTCTCTCACTGTCTCTCTCTCTGTCAAATAAATAAATACAATCTTAAAAAAGAAGAAGGAGAAGAAGAAGAAGAAGAAGAAGAAGAAGGAGCCATAGTTATGGTTTAGAATAATTAGGATTTTCTTCTGGGGATGGAGAGGGGGTCTTCTCTTTCCTAAATCACATAGGGAAGGAATGGACACTTGAATAGAATCAGAATTATTCTATTTTAAAAGATTTTTTAATTTATTTTGAGAGAGAGAGTGTGTGTGGTGGGGTGGGAGGGGAAAGAGTCTCAAGCAGACTCCGAGCTCAGTGTGGAGCCTGATGTGGGACTTGATCTCAGGACCCTGAGATCATGAACTGAGCTGAAAGCAAGAGTTGGACACTCAACCGACTGTACCACCCAGGTGTCCTCGAATCAGAATTCTGCCAGTGAGGAAGAGTGGTGAATGCTGTTGGGTAGGCAAGCGCCAGTGTGTGCTACAGAGAAGTGAGCGGTTGGGGATGGAGAGGAAGTCACCAGGGTTCATGGCATTAAGCACTGGCAACAACTCCATTAATCTTGGTACCTTCATTTTATGGTGGTCGTAGCTATAATAGTTCCCTTGGTGGCTCTGGTAGCTGAGCCCCTCCTTTGGGCATTGATAGTCATAGGACATGTCACTATAGTAAACCAGACTTACTGAATGACAGTGTTTGTGGTGGCCCCTTGTTCCAGCTGTCTGTATATGATTCTGACAGTCTGCCATGTTTAAGAGCAACTAATGTTTTTTTTAAAAGATTTTATTTTATTATTTTTTTAAACAGAAGTTTATTTTTTATTTTTATTTTATTTATTTGAGAGAGAGTGAGTGAGAGAGAAAGCATGAGCAGGGGCAGAGGGAGAGGGACAAACAGACTCCCCGCTGAGCAGGGAGCCCGTTACAGGGTTCGATCCCAGGACTCTGGGATCATGACCTGAATCCAAGGCAGCTGCTTAGCTGCCTGAGCCACACAGGCACCCCAGATTTTATTTTTAAGTAATCTCCACACCCAATATGGGGCTTGAACTCACATCCCCGAGATCAGGAGTCACAAGCCTCACTGACTGAGCCAGCCAGGCACCCCAGAACAACTAATTTTGAGGTTATCAAAATCATGCTGCTCAGAATCCTGGAGCTTCCTCAGAGGGGCAGTGTCTGTGTGTGTGTGTGTGTGTGTGTGTGAGAGAGAGAGAGAGAGAGAGAGAGAGAAAGGGAGGGGGAGAGAGGGAGAGAGTAAAAAGGGACAGAGGGAGGCAGTAGGGGAGAGGGAAAGAGGGAGGACAGGAGAGAGGAAGAGTTAAACTAGAGGCCAGGGGCCTGCCTCACCACCCAGTTTCAAGCCAAGCAGCCACTTTTATGTGTTGATCTTATACACCTTCCTCATAGACTTTCCTTTGAAGAAAGGGTTTTATGACTAAGAAAGAAAGGAAAGAAAGAAAGAAGGGAGAAAAAGAAAGGAAGGGAAGATGGGAGAAAGGATTTGAAAAGCAGTAATTTGGGGTATCCCATCCAACCAGGGATCATTTTTTGTGTCCACTTTGAAGAGGCAGAGGAGGAGGGGGAGAGAGGGAGGTTTTCTGCGCTCAGCAGAGGAAGAGAGAGTACCACCATCTGACTGGGAAAGGTAGATGGCCTTTCTCGAACAGCCACAACACCCGCCTGTGAGGTGACTTAGAGTCATTAGCGGGTTTCAGTAACAACCGGTACCGTGTCAGGGCCATTAACTGCCAGGCCCTGCCCTGAATGAGACCTTTAGAAGTAGCAGCTCCTGTCAGCCGAGCACCGGGCCTGTGAGGCAGGTTCAGGGCAGAGACCCAGGAGGCGCTGTGAGCATGCGTGAGAGTTGGGAAGAAAATCCAGGGGTCTGTTTCTACAGTTCACGCTCATAACCCAAGGGACTTATTGCTAGTCCCAGTGTACAGGCATGGAAAGCTGTAGGTGTGGAAGTGAAGACTCACAGGTTAAATAATTTTACGAATGTCATACCATGTGTGAGGGGCAGAACAGAATTGGAACTGAGCTTGGTCTGACTTCAGAACCCCTCCTGCCTTCATTCAGTCACGTACTCATTCATGCACTCACTCAAAGAATACTCCGTACTGACAACGCGCTAGGCCTTGTCCTGGGTACACTTTATCCTTTTTGTCTTTACACAAAGGTCTTAGGCCACTTCTCTAGAATCATCATTGCTTGATAGGAAGGTAGAGCCAAGGGCCCAGTGTGAGGCAACGGCCTTCTCATGTGCACGTGCCTTGGATAGTAAATTTGGTCATGCCGTGGACACGGAATGATTCTTTCTTTCTTTCTTTTTTATTTATTTTTAAAATTAACATATAATGTATTATTTGTTTCAGGGGTACAGGTCTGTGAATCATCAATCTTAACACAATTACAGCACTCACCATAGCACATATCCTCCCCAATGTCCATCACCCAGCCACCCTATCCCTCCCCCCCCACCCCCCAGCAGCCCTCAGTTTGTTTCCTGAGATTAAGAGTCTCTTATGGTTTGTCTCCCTCCCTGGTCCCATCTTGTTTCATTTTTCCCTCCCTTCCCCCCAAGACCCCCTGCCCTACCTCTCAAATTCCTCATATCAGAGAGATCATATGATAATTGTCTTTCTCTGATTGACTTCACTCAGCATAACACCCTCTAGTTCTATCCACGTTGTTGCAAATGGCAAGATTTTGGGTTTTTTGATGGCTGCATGGTATTCCATTGTATATATATGTGTGTGTGGGTGTGTGGGTGTGTGTATATATATACATATATATATACACACACCAGTGATTCTGATGCTGTGTGTTAGGTACTCAGGGAGAATTTGTGATGCCACTCAAAAAGGTTTTGACCTGTTTCATACTTTTTTACTTTAATTCCAGTGTGGTTAACATACAGTGTTCTGAGAGTTTCCGGTGTACATTCGAGTGACTCAGCACTTCCATACATTACTCAGTGCTCAGTATGGTGAGTGGACTCTTTGTCCCCTTTACCTATTTCACCCATCCCCCCACCATCTCCCCCTGTTACCCATTGGTTTCTTCTCTACAGTTTCTTGGTTTATCTCTCTCTCTTTTTTTCCTTTGCTTGTTTTGTTTCTTAAATTCCACATATAAGTGAAGTCCTGTGATATTTGTCTTTCTCTGGCTGACTTATTTCACTTAGCATTTTACTCTCTAGATCCATCCATGACATTGCAAATGGCAAGATTTCATTCTTTTTGATGGCTGAGTAATATTCCAGTGTGGATATAGATATACCGGGTATAGATACAGATATATCACATCTTCTTTATCCATTCATCTATTGACGGGACACTGGGGCTGCTTCCATAATTTTGCTGTTGTTATTAATACTGCAATAAACATAGGGGTGCATGTATCCTTTCCAATTAGTGTTTTCACATTCTTTGGGTAAGTAGTCAGTAGTGGAATTACTGGATCATAGGGTAGTTCTATTTTAAATTTTTTGAGGAAAGTCCATACCATTTTCCACAGTGGCTACACCAGTTTGCATTCTCATCAACAGTGCAAGGAGGTCTCTTTTTCTCCACATCCTTGCTAAGGCTTGTTGTTTCTTGTGTTGTTGATTTTAACCATTCTGACAGGTGTAAGGTGATATCTTATTGTAGTTTCCATTTGCATTTCTCTGATGATGAGTGATGTTGAGCATCTTTTCCTGTGTCTGTTGGCCATCTGGATGTCTTCTTGGGAGGAATGTCTGTGCATGTCTTCTGCCCATTTCTTAATTGGATTATTTGGGTTTTTGAGGTGTTGACTTGTGTAAGTTCCTTATGTATTTTGGATCCCAAGCCTTTATCGGATATGTCATTTGCAAATGTCTTCTCCCATTCCATAGGCTGCCTTTTAGTTCTGTCGATTGTTTCCGTTGCTCTGCAGAAGTTTTTTATTTTGATGTAGTCCCAGTAGTTTATTTTTGCTTTTGTTTCCCTTGCCTCAGGAGTCATAATTTTTAATGGAAGAATGATTCTCACTTTCAAAGTATAATCATAATTTTGTTTCATGTCTTTATATTTACATCATCATTTGGGACAATACTTCTGCATGCATAACATGAGAATTTTTCTATTGACTCCATGCCTGAAATAAATAATTTAGGAGGAGCAACCTCTGGAAAATCTAAATATCTAAAAAGACTGTCTTTGATCTCCATGTGCATGTGTCGTCTTACTAAGCATTTTCAGGAAAATTCCAGCAATTACTGGTGGCTCTTTTCTGTTCCCATGGCCCCTTGTATAATCAGGGCTATGCAAATGTGGGAATGCTGTTCTTGGTCATTTCAAGCACAAGAGAAGTTCAGTCTCTTCAAAAAGCACTTAGGGGCGCCTGGGTGGCTCAGTGGGTTAAAGCCTCTGCCTTCAGTTCAGGTCATGATCTCAGGGTCCTGGGATCGAGACCCGCATCGGGATCTCTGCTCAGCGGGGAGCCTGCTTCCCCCTCTCTCTGCCTGCCTCTCTGCCTACTTGTGATTTCTCTCTGTCAAATAAATAAATAAAATCTTTAAAAAAAAAAATAAAAAAAAAAAATTAAAAAAAAGCACTTAGAATTTAAGTGGCAATCTCCAGACCTCTCTTTCCTTTTGCATTCATGAATTTTCCCATTCGCTAGCTAAACCCATTGTCATGGATTCCTTTGTTATTTTGTTGTTGTTATCATTGTCGTTGGAGAGGGACATTGGGTGAGGCATAATTTGGGGATATACCTCTGAAGAGCAGGGAGGTAAACTTGCTTGTTCCCTCAGTTTAGTGAAAGGGAGTTTGTTGACACGTAGGCACCAAGCACGCCCCTGTGGAGCAGCAGTTTGCGGAGGGACTGTCGGAATGCTGACTGGGGCTGAAGGAGAAACTTCTTTTATAACCTCAAATGGCTACTCTTGCCTTGCATTTAACTAGGGAACAGAATTTGTTAGAGACTAGAGTTCTGAGGATTGGCATGAATGGAAACTCATCTCGATGAAAAAAACGAGGGCATTATTTTCATTTATAGTTAGCTGTGTTCAAATCCACGATGTGTTTCTTCTGGGAGTTACTGAATACGTCCAGGAGCAGAGCTTGGTGTGGTGAACAGACCCAGACGTCCCCCCAGTGACCCCTGCCTCCTGCTCTCCCTGCCTGTCTAATCACGCCTCTTGAGAGTGGACGGGACCCCGACTTGCTTTTAGCCCGCAGGAGATGGCTGACAGGCTGAAGGGATTTTTTAAAAAAATTTTTAATTTAAATTCAATTTAGTTAACATAGAGTGTGTTATTCATTCCAGGGGTAGAATTTAGTGATTCATCAGTTGCCTATAACACCCAGTGCTCATTCCATCACGTGCCCTCCTTCATGCCCATCAGGGTGAAGGATTTTACAGACAGATTTAAGGTCTGTAATCAGCTGATTTTGACTTAATCAATAGGGAGATGATCCCAAGTGGGCTTGAGTGGATCAGGCAAAAGCCTTTATAAGAATGACCAGAACTTCCTTTAGGTCAGAGAAACTGTCTTTCCAGTGCTGGCCTTGAAGAAACAAGCTGCCACCTTGTGAGACGACAGATGCCCTTTGGGGGCTGAGTCGTCTCCTGGCCAATGGTCAGTGAGAAAATTGGGGACCTTAATTCTGCAATAATAAGGAGATGAATTCTGCCAACAACCCAAAGGCTCTTGGAGGTGTTGCGGACCAGCGCATTAAGTCCCAGGGAAGACCGAGAGAGAACGGTGGGTAATTGAGAAAAACGAGACAGAAAGCTGGGATCGGGAAATCTCCATGGGCTGATGACCCAATAGAGCCCCAACATGCATAAGAGAATTTATTTTATAGTTTAATAACAAGAATGTTTATCAAGGAGCTTGAGGTCGGAGGACCATAAGTCCCACGTGACAGCCTTTCTTCAAAACAAGAGAGTTTTCTTGAGCATATTTACAGAGGAGCTCAAGGACCGTGTCAGTGTGACCTGGAGCACTTATGTGAGCCAAATCGAGTGGTGAGTGAACTGCAGGGATTGCGGGAGCTAGCCCTTGGCAAAACTCCCTTGACTGCAAGGACTGTGTCAGCTAGCAGTTAGTTCCCTACATAGAGGGACACCCTTCCCCAGTAGATCCTCTGAAGAGACCAGAGGATGCACCTGGATGACAGCTGCATGAGACCTGGCACAGAGGTCCTGGGTTAGCTGGACTTCTGAGCTACAGAAATTGTGAGATAATAAAAGTAAAGTCTGATTATTTGTGAGGCAGCAATGGACAACTAATCCACTTGGCTTTGAGAGAGTAGATCCAGACATTTCCTGGGTGTTTTTTTCTAGGAAGAAGAAGAAGAGGAAAAAAATCAGGGTCAGATCATTTTTTGTCAGAGGGTCAGGAATTTGATATTTACCATACTGGAAATGCACTGCAAACAGGAGTCATCTGGGTACCATTTCATTCCCGGGTCAAAGGACCACTTCTGCTATCGCCCCACACAGTGACCCGTTTTTGGTGGGATTCAGTTGGTGTTGAAACTTTTTTTTCTCTATTGTCTCCCTAGCTAACCCAGATACCTCAGAGCTTCTCGGTCACTTCTGGATTTTAAGAAACGATTCTTTCCCCTTCATTTTCCACTACCATTTCCACCAATGTCATCTAGGCGCTCCTGCCTTCCCCAGGACATTCTGCCCGCTCTCCTCACCTTGCCTTTGGCGCGGGAGTTCCCCATTCTCCTCCTGTCTGCCCCGCAGGTCTGGCTGCCAGCTGCCTCCCCAGCCCCCCTTTGCTGCAGCCGCCACACTCTGGCTGGCCCCCCGGAACTGCTCAGTCTTCCTTCCGCGCGCTCCGGCTGCTCATCGTTCCGTGTTCAGGTGGCTCCTTCTGCTGGAAATGCCCCCACTACCCATCCCTCTCCTCCACCTGGCAAATCGGCGCTGATTCTCCTGGACATGACTCAAATGCTCTCTCTTCTCCCAGGCTTTTATCAGCTCCTTCCCCTCCTCCTTTCTCCTCTCATCCCACTTTCTCCCTCAAAGCTCCCCACACCCCACACCCAGGCAGGGTTCCTCATGACCTCCGCTCAGCTGCCACAGCACGCAGTTTTCATTCTGTTATTTATTTTACTTTTTTAGAGAGGGGTAAAGGGGAGAGGGAGAGGGAGAATCTTAAGCAGACTCCACGCCCAGCACAGAGCCTGATGTGGGGCTCAATCTCACGACCCTGAGATTAGGACCTGAGCTGAGATCAGGAGTCAGATGCTTGGGCGCCTGGGTGGCTCAGTTGGTTAAGCGTCTGTCTTCAGCTCAGGTCATGATCCCAGGGTCCTGGTATTGAGTCCCACGTCGGGCTCTCTGCTTAGCGCGGAGTCTGCTTCTCCCTCTCCCTCTGTTCTCCCTCTCTCTCACTCAAATAAATAAAATCCTAAAAAAAGAGTCAGATGCTTAACTGACTGAACCATGCAAGCACTCCTATTTTCATTTCATTTCATTTCATTCTGTTATAAACAGTTACTATGCTAGTCTTAGAATTCTATTTCTGTGTCAACATCATCACGCCTCCCAGTGACCCTGAACCCATCAGGAGTGTAAATTTTATTCATCTTGGGATTTCCATGTACTCAGCGCAGTGATGAACACAGAAGCTGAATTCTAACCCCACTAATTTGTGTGCTGTGGATCCTGCCCCTTGGAATTCTGCATAATTCAGGAATTACTAGAAATAAGGATGATGATCTTTGCCAAAAGCTTCAAGAAAGTATCATCACGTTATGCCCTGTCTTCTACCCCTATTTTAGCAATAAAAGCATGAGCGAAATCATGGCCATGAGGAGGGGTCAGTCCTCTTGACTATGACAGATTGGTCCCAGATCTGTCTTTTTTTAAAGTCTCATTTATTTACATAATCTCTGCACCCCATGTGGGGCTTGAACTTGTGACCCTAAGATCAAGAGTCACATGCTCCAGCAACTGAGCCCGCCAGGCGCCCCGATCCCAGTTCTGTCTTAAATCCCAACCTCGTTCCATCTTCTGGAGATCTAAGATCCCCTGTTAACATGACTGCTTCTCTCCGTGTATTTATTTTATGGTTTCCCCTATGAAGTACTGTGTAATTTTTACATACAGAAATAACCGCAACGAATTCAGTTCTGCTTTTGAGAAATTCAGTTGCCTTTTTCCTCCATTACTCAGGGTAAAGTACCATCTGAAACTGTGAGAAGCAGAAGGGAGCTTCCAGCTCATTACCTAGTGCCAGTTATGTGCTGAGCACCACGTTAGGCCCCAGGGATGCAGAAATGAATATGACATGGTCTGTGACTTGAGGGAGTCTACAGGGTGACAGGCAGAGAAGGAACAGGAAATGAGCATTGACAACACAGAGCGTTCCATGCTATGTTAGAGTGAAGCCTCCACGTCAGTCGTGGCCCAGAATGAGGGGCTCTTCGCCCTCCCTGGGTGGGGAATGGGAGTTCCCAGTGTCAGGCACTTGAGGCCCAGAGAGGGTCAGTGATTCGCTCAAGGTCCCACGGCAGTGGTAGCGCCAACTCTCTTGGCACTCATTCTGGGCTTCTTATTGATGCTCCGCATTATTGCAGGAAGCTGCATACTGTGATTTTATGGCTCCTATGGGGAAGGCTGGGTAATGTAACTAGGGAATTATATTCAAATAAGTTAATCACAACCTGGAGCTTCCGGCACTTGGACACCTTAGGAACGGATACTTGCAATTCAGGGAGTATGTCAGGGAGCCGACAGCTTTGAGGCTTGGCCAAGAACTGGCACGAGCAACTAGGAAACAAAGCGCCAACCTCGAGCCTCAGTGGATCAAATAAGTTTTCAGGAAACTCAGCAACTCAAGCGTGGAGTCCCAAATGAAATCACAAAGAACAGCGCAACTTTGCAGAGTGCACTCGCACTAGCTCTGACTTGCCTCTTTCTGCATGTTGGTCTGCGGACCACCAAGCACGGCGTGGGCAGAGCGCGGGGGGGGCGGGGGGCGTGCAAAGGCCTCAGGCTTTGGAGGGGTCAGGCCTAGACTGAAATCCTGACTCTTGCACTTCCTAGCAGTGTTGGCTTGAATTAGTACTTTTTAAAAAGATTTTATTTACTCATTTGAGAGAGAGAGTTGGGGCGGGGGGCAGAGGGAGAGGGATGAGCAGAATCTGCACTGAGCATGGAGCCCGATGCAAGGCTTGATCTCACGACCCCGAGATCACGACCTGAGCTGAAACCAAGAGTCCCACGCTCAACCAGCTGAGCCAGGTGCCCCTTGGAGCAGTTTTTTAATCTCTCTGCCTCAATTTCTCTACTTACAAAATGGGATCAATAATAGTACCTGTCTAAGAAAATTATGAGGATTTAATGATATTGGGTTATAAGATCCAACCCCTCTCCCTCAGTATACAAGTTGCACTCAAGTTGTAGCTATTATCTCTGATCACTTTTACTATTTTTTTTTTACCCCTGGCTCTGATACTTGCGGCCTCAGTTTCTTTATTTATGAAATGAGTAGACTGAATTAGATCGTTCCTAAGGAGCCTTCTCATTTCAAGCATTCGAAGGTTCTGGTGTTTAAGTCAACACGCGCCCTCATTATCTATGATTTCATTTTGAGCGCTACAGCGTCTGAGGCAGACAGAGTGGATGTTGCTGTGTGGGTGAGGAAACAGAAGTTCTGACAGACTCAGGTGCCCGGGAGCTGATCCCAAACGCGGCTCCTCTTGTTTCATTTCTACTGGGGTTCCCACTGCAGAGACTGCAAAGGTTACTGCCTGCTGACCTCCTTCATCCAGGGCAGAAGCTGAGGGGTTGGAAGGAAAAAGAAAAAGCCTCTAGACCTACGTAGCTTCAAGGGCAATGACTGTGCCAGGCCGTACTGCTCCCCATCAGGCTTTGCGGGGCTGCTAACTGGTGTTCGCTGTATGAGGCACGAGAGCTAAAGTTTGCTGACTTTTCATTCCACCTTAAGCCTTGTGCTAAGGGCTCTGCGTGTGTTATTTTACTGACACCTTACAATAATATCCCTACAGAGTACTGTTAGCCCTCTTCTACAGGCGAAGAGAATTTGACACAGAGAAGTTAAATGACTTAACCAAGGTAGCACAGGCTGCGAGTGGCAGAATGCAGATTTGAACCCAGGTCTGCAGGACTGCAAAGCCCAGGCTTTGTATAGCTTATCAAGATACTGAACTACCTACTGTAGCTGGTAGTCACAAGGAGACAGAGGAAGTTTAAAAACAGTGCAGAGTCAAACAGAGATGGGGACACTGAGTCTTCAGGGAAAGTTCCATTTGCTTTAGATTTTTCCGAAGATGAGGTCATGTGTAATATATTTTAGAATAATTCTCTTTTAAAATGATCAAATGCTCTTTTAAAAAGTTTGGAAACCGGGGCACCTGGGTGGCTCAGTCAGTTAAGCGTCTGCCTTTGGCTCAGGTCATGATCGCAGGTTCCCTGGGATCGAGTCCCACTTTGGGCTCTCTGGTCAGCGGGGGAGTCTGTTTCTCCCTCTCCCTTCCTCTGCTTATGCTCTCGCTTGCTCGCTCACTCTCTCAAATAAATAAAATAAAAAGTTTGGAAACCAAACAAGAAGAAAAGAATGAGTTTTGAAAAAACTGGAAAACATGGGATGGAAATTGTAATCCTGGCTCTGTTAAAACCTGTCCTCGTGACCTTGACCTGGTCCCTTCCCCTCTTTGGGCCTCAGTGTCCCCATCTTCAGCAAAAGAGAAATAGACTTGCTCAGTTCTTCTTTTGCTTCAGTGTGCATATGAATCACCTGAGGGTCTGTTAAAAGGCAGGTTCTGATGCAGGAGGTCCGGAGTGGGGATGAAATTCAGCCTCTCTCTCAGTCTCTCAGGGGGGGACAGCACTGCTGGTCCCGGGACTACACTTTGGTCTACTGAGGGACTGGATCACCTCAGATTTAACTCTAAAACCAAAGTGTTATAGTCAATCCCCAATTGCTAGGTAAACAAGGAGTGTTGATTTTTCTCTTTATTGGATGGCTTGTGTGGCTGTTCTCCGCACTTGACCTTCACTGCCTCCGACGCATTTCAAGTCCCCTGAGTCTGGAGCTCACGGGCTTTGACACTGCCTGCGGGAGACTGTCCTTGCAGGTGGGAAGTGGCTAGCAGACCTAGAAAGGCAGTAACTCTGTGCACGGCGAGTCTCGCGGATTTCCTGGTATGCCCTGTGTCCTCCCCTCTGCCCATCGCTCAAAACCCATCTTTTCCCACCGCACCAGAAGGCGCCGCTGGATGTGCTGTTGGCTGGGGCTCGCGTGCTGCCGGCAGGGAGGGCTTTTAGAAGAAGTCAATCCCTGCTCACCCTGCGGAAATCCAGCCTGTCACTCCCGCCACCTGTGCAGTTGGCAGAGTCAGAGAGCACTGCTCAGGCCCATTTTCCCAGTAGCCCTGTTCTCAGCCTCCTCAGAGTGAGGTTTTTCTCTCCCTGATAACGAATTCTTTTGGGTGGTTGAAATATCTGCTAGAAAAATAGGATTGATGTCAACAGAAGCCTAAATTATTCTGGAAACCTGAGATCCTTCAAAGTTTAGGGATATTTTAATGCAATCAGTTTCAAGATCCTGCAGTGACAGGAACAAGTGTCTAATGGATCTTAAACTGACTTGTTAAATTTTGCTCTTGTTTGTTTCCATTCATTTTCTATCCTTTCCTTTTTGGCACATTTTCTATTTTGATTTTTTTCATTTTAACTTTGTATTCTAAATGAAGTCTTTTCTCAGCTTCCCTAATTTCCTGTGTCTATAACTGGGATGGAAATGTGCAGTGTTTAGCAGAACCCTCCTCATGAGTGATGCTGATGTGCAGAACTTTCTGGTCTTTGAGCTTGTTTTGTTCAAGTGCCCTCATGAGGCACGGACACCTTTCTCACGTCACTTTCGGTCAACGGGAGAGTTCTGACCCCAAAGTAAAAGGCTCAACTTGGAAACTGCACAGAGCATCCTGTTGGCTTGAGGAGAAAGGGCTTATCCTGAAACGTATGAGAAACTTCAAAGTGACTGGAGAACCAGATTGTCTTTATGGGGTCTGGGTTGGGCTATGGATTGTGTCCCTTTACCCTGCTTCGGCTCTAACCTCCGAGGGCTGGGACCGGCCCTCCCCCGTGGTGGTCTCCCGCCAGACACGTGCATCTGCACTTTCAGCTGCCCTGCTTTCATCATTAACTAGCAGTGTCTTCATCAGAGTATCAGTAAGTACTAGGATGGGGTGTTGGTTTCCTATTGCTACTGTAACACACCACCACAGAGTGGCTTAAACAATACAAATTTATTGTCTTACAGTTCCGGAGGTCAGTAGTATCATTGAGCTAAGAGTAAAAATGTCAGCAGGGCCATGGTCCTTCCGGAGGCCCTAGGGGAGAATCCCTCCTGTGGCCTCTTCCAGCTTCTAGAGGTTGTCTGCCTTCCTCAGCTCATGGAGCCCTTCCTTCATCTTCAAAGCTGGCAAAGGAGAGTCAAGTCCTCATATTGGAATCACTCTGGTTGCTTCTTCCTCTCTTTTTCACCTTTTTAAAGTTTATTTCTTTTAATAATCTCTACACCCAATGTGGGGCTCGAACTCACGACTCTGAGATCAAGAGTCACACGGTCCTCCGACTGAGCCAGCCAGGCACTTCCCTGTCTCTTCCACTTTTAGAACCATTTGTGATTATATCAGGCCAACCCGGATAACTGAGGATCACCTCACTATCTCATCTCATCTTTAAATTAATTTCTTAATTTAATCACACTTATGATTTGTTTGTCCGGATTGCAATTCTCTCTTATTCTCAAAAAACCCCATCTTTTGCTGGTAAGATAATTGACAGGTTTTACTTTAAGGTTAACAATGGCTATATCAAAAAGCACATCGCCAGCTACAGGACTAGATAAAGAGCCAGGCCATTTCCCCACCTCTCTTCCTGGCTCCTTTGCTCTAGGGATCTTGGTTGATTTCAGTGAGTGACCACTGGGGCCACTTGTTTTGTTTTTGTGTTTTTTATCTTTTTCCACTTAAATTCTGGCCCTTATGTCTTAAAATCCCCAATAAGGAGTGAGTCTGTGAAAGCCTACTCCCCCCACCCCAATCCCAATAAAAGCAAAACTCCAGGCCTGTGACTTGCTGTGTGGCCCCAGGTATGCCATGTCATCTGCAGGTCCTGTAAGTAATAAACCTCCCCCCCCCAGAGTTCTCTGATAGTTATTGTTGAAGGGTGTCTTATGATCATAAGAACTATTTATGGCGACTAACATAACACAATAAAAAAAATTAAAAAAAAAAACTGGGGGGAAAAAAAAGAACCACAAGTTCAGGTCTAGCCAAAATGTTGGTTATTTGTAGGCTGAGATTGGCATAAAATAGCTCTGGAGGTGATTCTGGTGGATAGCACATGCCCTTGCCTTCCCGCACTTCTTACCAGGGCTGCCTTACAAATATGATGCTTTCCAGGGGCGCCTGGGTGGCTCAGTCGGTTAAGCATCTGCCTTCGGCTTGGGTCGTGATCTCGGGGTCCTTGGATCGAACCCCATGTCAGGCTCTCTGCTCAGTGGTGAGTCTGCTTCTCCCACTTCCTCTCCCTCTCTGCTCTCCCTCTCTCTCTCTCTCAAATAAATAAATAAAATCTTAAAAAAAAAACACCCCACAAATATGATGCTTTCTAGTCACCAATGTGTTTTCACTTCCATTTTCAAATTTACAATGCCAACTGAGGAAATGGAGTTTCTGTTATGTTAGGTACTTGTTTGAGGTTATTTACCACCTATAATTAGTAAGTGGTGAAGGTGAAACTTAAGCTTGGATTCTCTAACTTTAAAGCTCTCCACTATATTGCCTTTAAGGCCACAAGATTAGTGTGAAAAGGCCAAAATACCATTTGCACTTGGTGTGGGGATATAACCAGGAGGGACGTGTTTTGTTTTGTTTTTTTAAAGATTTTATTTATTTATTAGAGAGAGAGAGTGTGTGTGTACAAGGAAAGGAAGCAGCAGAGGGAGAGAAGCAGACTCTCTGCTGAGCAAGGAGCCCAATGCAGGGCCTGATCCCAGGACCCCGGGATCATGACCCGAGCGGAAGGCAGACACTTAATGACTGAGCCACCCAGGTGCCTAGGAGGGAGGTTTTAAGTGGAGAGTGTACTTGTGACGATCGTTGATATAATATTGACCTAGAGGGTCTGTTCTCTTACTAAAACTGTGGGATATTGTCCTGTCTTTGGCATGAAAAGGAATCTTTGCCTGGATACCATTAGCTATCATTTAGGGGTAGAGTCCTAATATTAAGTGGGCTCCTAATAAGCATTAGATGTTGTATTAGGCAGGTGCATCTATTATTTTATTGAATCTCAGTAACCTATCCTGCATTCCTCCTCCTCCTCCTCCTCCTCCTCCTCTTCTTCTTCTTCTTCTTCTCCGTCTACTACTACTACTATTATTATTATTACTATTATTGCCATTATTATCCCTACTTCAAAGATGAGTAAAATGGGGCTCAGGGAGTTTAATCCCTTTCCCAATCCAAGATTCAAGCCCAGGCAGTGTGACTATGGAGCCTGCTTTCTTTACAATAGCTAATCAGGACTGATCATTCTCTCTCCAGCATTTACCTCACACAGATCATAAATATCTGGCTCTGAATTTTCAAACAGTTGTATGACTTTTCACTTTTCATAATCCATTTCCTGTTTGCTTTTCTAAATGACATAGGCCCTCTCCCATGACCAAGAGTGTCTGGCTTTCCTAATGACGGAATTTGCTTCAAGGTTATTTACCCATCACTTTAAGTAGCCCTTGTATTAACTGTATGTTGCATCTTGCTTAATTTGTATTGACCACCTGACTTTTTGGAAATCCCTTGTTTGGGAGACGGTAGTTACAGAAGGTAGCACGCTTTGGCTTGGCCCTTTCTCTTTGCCTTATCCTGTAGTCTTCTCCAGTATTGATCTCATCAGGGGCTGGTGATTGAAGTAATAGATGTGAAATCAAGATAGCAAGTGGTCCGGTTCTGAGATGTAAATCCACTCTACTCTGGGAAGGAGGTGGGGACTGTTGAGGTTCGCCATCTAGTCACAATCCACATACCCTAGAGTGGCCAGTTCTGGGGTGCCTTGGCCTGAGGCATCTGTCCATGCCTTAGTTTTGGCCATGTATATTAGATGCTTGAAGATCTTGTATGCACTTCTTTCCAGCACTAAAATCCTTTACTTCTCATATTCCCCCAGTGATAGTTTAATTCTTTGATCTTATCCAAGCTGAAGAGTAAGGCACTAGGCATGTGTGAAAGAAGGCGGCATTTGGGACCCCATAGCGGAATTGTCCTTTACAACTGGACAGACCCTGGGGAAAACGACCTGATATAGACATCAGTTGTGACCAAATGCCGTGGGCGTGAAGCTCAGCTTCTGGGGGTTGGCTCTGGTGTGTTTAAGAGGAGCCAGACTGGGCTCCTTTGGGTAGGAGGAAAACTTAGGAGTCAAACAACCGAATATTTCGGATGTGCATCTGTGGACCCCGCCCAGGAACAGCCTGATTATAGGGCAGAGGCCCTGTGAAGAGCCAGGCAGGGCTAGCCACCCCTGGGCAGGAGTTAGGGGAGTGGCAGCAGTCCTGGGGTAGCCGTTCAGTAAGACCAGACAGAGCACCAGGGAGCAGGGGGACAACTCCGTCCTGGGAACGGTGGCCCACTGGGCGAGAAGATCTGTGCTTCCTGAATGTTGGAGAGAGGAACAGGAAGCAGCGACTCAGGGCCCACAGTCAGCACTTGGGGTGATACCAAAGAGTCCCCCTGGAAGGAGGTGGGGAGGGGGCAGGTGCTTTGTCTTTCCTTTGTCCGAAGACTCGAGCAGAAGCTGAATGGGGCTAAACTTGCAGGTCCAGGGACAAGTGGGCCCAGCTAAAAGGAACTGGGAATGGCAGAGCAAAGTCAGAAGTCATGGGACTTTACGTCATTCTGTTGATCACAGAAACCGCCTCCCTGCCCACAGTCTGGTAATATTATGGCTCCCCACCACATACCATGACCATCTTTGAACTAGATTTTGCTGCTTGAACTCTTGAATTGTATTGACCTTGGTTTTGAAAATATAAAAAGCAGGATTTCTTGTTAAGAGACCATGAATCATAGTGGTTAAGAGCCTCTGGAGTCAGACAGACCGAGATTCAAATTAGAGCTCTGCTGCTTAGCTGCTGTGTGAACTTGGGCAAGTCACCTCCCATCCATGGGCCTCATAGTCCTTATGCATGAAATGGTGGTGATAATAATAATACTAATAATACCACCGATGTGCCAAGGTTGTTGTGAGGATTAAACAAGAAAATGTGCTTGGCACATGGGAAGCCTTGGACAAATGGTGGCTAAGGTTATAATTGGCTTGTTCAGGCTGACTCTACCCTAGCGTCTGGTCCTGTGTTCCTTGTATTGGCTTTTGAATTCAGTTTAGTGTGTGTGCTGACTTTTCACTGAAGCTACATGAAGGAAACAAGATTTACTACATTATAAGATGACATTCTTTGTGTGTTTTTTGAATACCTACCATGGTCCAAGTCAACTCTTAGTTTGGGGTGCTTAGAAATCCTCCTGGAGTATGCTAGAACTGAGGGACTGGAACATAATGTTCTGGAAGATGCCTCCCTTCTGTTCACAGATCGTGATATCTCTCTGGTGCTTCCTGATCCTCCACTGAGACATCTAAGTCGAGTGTAATTTTAAGGTAAAAATAGAACCAAATTTCTGGGGTTGAGTAGACTGAATCGGGAAAATTTATTGTATCCTAATCGTTTAGTGACATGAATAAAATCAATGGGCCTGACAGGGACCTTATTCTGGAGACCGCAACTCTGTACCAGCCAACACTGTCCACAAGTCCTGAAATCCAATCTGGTTTTGGAAGGTCCCCCAATTTTTGAAAATGCTGCAGACCTTCAAAGGGGTCTATAGACTCTGAAGAAAAGTGAAAGCCCTTAAAGTATATCTGAGGAAAGTCACCGGAAAGGTATACAAATTGTTCAGATGTTTCTATAGCAGAAGAATCTGAGAGAGAAATGCTCCCCCTGAGAGATCCAGGTCTTCTAGAGGGAATAGGAATCCCAGAGCTCTGAGGTCAGATTTTCCTGAAAATTTTTGCTGTGTCCCATCTTACGTCAGCCTGAACTGTGATGTCAGAAACAGCAGATCTTAGATGTGTAATATGGATCTTCGAAAGGCTTGGCCACAAAGCTCATTGAGAACTTAGATGTGGATATGTGGTAAATGGAAGAAGTCAGGAATGGGATTCGTGGGACCAGGGAACTGAGAGCCTCTCAATACAGGGCCTGAACTATATGATGCCATGTACTTCTACCCCCAGCGCATAAAACAGCAACGAACAGGTTGATACTGCAAATATATTTGTTGTATGGATGGATGAACAGACCAAGGGATGGGTGGGTGAATAAGAACTACCTTCACTCGCACCATATCTTGTTGGTTTATATCGCACCCCCACCTTTCAGCAGCCTGGGAGCCTCCTGAGGGCATCTGTGTACGTGCAGCATGGAGCCCGGGAGGGCTAGATCTGAGCCGAGTGGTGCTGAGAGGGGGCGGGACTGCCAGTCCGCCATGTGCTCTTACTGTTTAAAGATGCGAAGTTTAGGATCTGGTCTTCTGACTGTGGGGGTCAGGGTCAGAGAGGGCCTCTGCCGTTGGGCAGATGGGGTTGAAGCTAAAGAGTGAACTGGTAACAGAGACAAATACCAGTGCCCGGGTTTGTCCTTTATTTATTTTTATTAGTTTTTTTTTTAAAATTATTTTTAAGGATTTTAGTTTTTAAGTAAACTCTCCACCCAACGTGGGGCTTGAACTCACAACCACGAGATCAAGAGTCACACACTCTTCTGACTGAGCCAGCCAGGAAGCCCTTTAATTTTTTAAAGATTTTTTTATTATTTATTTGTGTGTGTGTGTGTGAGAGAGAGAGCGAAAGCGAGAGCGCATGCAGGAGCAGGGGGATCAGGAGAGGGAGAAGCAGACTCCCTGCTGAGCAGGGAGCCCAACATGGGGCTTGATCCCAGGACCCCAGGAGCATGACCTGAGCTGAAGGCAGGCACTTAACCGGCCGAGCCACCCAGATGTCCCCTCCTTTTAATTTTTTTTAAAAATAAGCTCCACGAAGGGCCCCTCCCCCCTGCTTGTGCTCTCACTCGCTCTCTCTGTCTCAAATGAATAAATAAAAAATCTTTAAAAAGAAAGTAAGCTCTATGCTCAACATGGGGCTTGAACTCATGACCTAGAGCACAAAGAGTTGCGTGTTCTACCGACTGAGCCAGACAGGGGCCCCGCCTGCTTCATCATTTAAACATTTTTATCTAATAAACGCTTGGTCTGCACATGTGTAATGTAAGGAGCTGCCAGTCAGCTGAACGTTCAGCCTCCAACCATGTTGTGCAAGCCAGAAATGCAGCCGCAGTGGCTCCACCTCCTAAATGTCACTGGAATCCACCTTCCTGTTCCCAATCACCACTCCGGGGCACCTTAGTCAAGACCCCTGAGGCCACTACTGGCCTGTTTGCGTCCATACTACACTTCCTCATTTCACAATTAGCCAGAGGAAAGCTTTTAAATGGAAATCTATTTCACTTCCCTGCTTCAAAATCTTTCCGCGGATCTTCATTTGCTACCTGATAAAGTCCTAACAAGACGCACGCTACCCTTCCTGTCGCGGCCCTTGACGACCTCGATGCTATCCACGGCCTCCTTCCTCCCCACTCCACCTCTGCCGTATATTCTAGCCATCAGGAGCTACTTACTGTTTTCTGACTCTCTGCTGGGATTTTATTCTTTCATTTTTAATATTTTAAGTGATCTCTGAACCCAATGCGGGGCTCAAACTCACAATCCCGGGATCAGAAGTTGCATGCCCCACTGACTGAGCCAGTCAGGTGCCCCAAAAGCTGGGATTTTATTTTATTTTATTTTTTAAAAAATATTTTATTTATTTGACAGAGCGAGAGAGCAAGCCCATGAAGGAGGAACAGGCAGAGAGGGAGAGGGAGAAGAGGGCTCCCCACTGAGCAGGGAGCCTGATGCCTGAGCAGGGAGCCTGACGTGGGACTCGATCCCAGGACTTTGGGATCATGATCTGAGCCAAAGGCAGACACTTAACTGACTGAGCCATCCAGGTGCCCCCAAAGGTAGGATTTTAGACAAGGATTTGGAATCAGGTCTCACCTCTCATCTTGAGTTCATATCTGGATGCCCTGACCCCCCAGACATGCCCTTCATTCTGGTCACACCTGCCGCTCACTGTTCACTGACCAGACCAGGGGTTTCCTGGAGCTCACGACCCAGCAGAGGAGGTCAAGGAGGAAGCAAATTATCGGATGCCAATAAGGCAAATGTTTTGGTGGAGATGGGATCCAGTTGCTGAGGGATATGGGCAAGATAGCTGTCACGTCGTCTGCTGGGTCAGCGAAAGCCTCCGGAAATCGGCACTATTGAAACCCGGACTTGAAGGATAACAGGGGTTTGTCACGTATTTCTAATGTGCTTGGTGTGACTTGAAGCCTGCTTATTATTATTTTTTTTAAGTATTGCCCACGTACTGCCTCTAATTGTGTTTTTACTGCTAATTTGCCAATCTCTGAAGAAAGAGTTGCTGAGTAATAGGTAACTTCAGTTGAACATCTATCTAAATTATTATTACTTCCCAATTAGTGGCAATTGAATGAGGCCTTGTCACAGTGCAAATAGCATGGAGGAAGACAAAGTTGATCCAGGGAATGACTAGATGCTCAGAAGGGAACATTCTGACCTGGCCTTCTTCCCTCCCATCTTGCCTTATTTTAGGTCACGGCAGCAATCACGGCAGTTTTTTTCATTTTATGTCTAATGGATTTCTGATGTAGTTACTTCTGGCAGATTCATTGTCACTCCTGGTTCGGCCCTGCCCTTACTCTGAGGCACGCTCCTTCTCTGGAAGTCAGCGCCTTCATCTGAACAGGGAAGGGGACTAATTGGATCTCTTTATTGCGTTCCAGGCCGAGCACGTCCGCGTTCTCTGTTGTGCTCACTCACGCTTCCTTGGGAGGGGACCGTGTCTTGTTGGGTTTTAAACTTTTCTTGTAGAAGTTGTATACAGTAGAGAGTCTGCAGATCTTAAGTGTACAGCTCAATGCATTTTTTTTGAAGAGTAAAATCATAGAGTTTAATTTTATTTTTTCAGTGTTCCAAGATTCATTGTTCATGCACCACAGCCAGTGCTCCATGCAATACGTGCCCTCCTCAGCACCCGCCACCAGGCTCGCCCGACCCCCCACCCCCCTCCCAGCTCAATGCATTTTGACAAAATGGACACAGCCCTCGAACTGCCACTCAGTTCAAGATATAGAACATTTTGCTCTCTTCAGTTGACCCCGGCCATGCTTCCTGCCCAGTGCCCGCAAGGTAGCTGCTATTCCCACGGGCATTTCTGTAGCTTTGTTAGGCCTGGTTTTGAGTTTAATATATAAGGAATAAATCAGCTCATTTGTGTGTCTGACTTCTTTTGCTCCACATAACATCTGTGAGATTCATCCAAGTCATTTCCTATAGAGGAAGTTCATTCTTTTTCATTGCCAAGTACTATTTCAGTATTTTGTTCTACGAATACATCACGGTTTCTTTAGTCACTCTGCTGTTGATGGGCATCTGGGTTGTTTATAGTGTGTGGCTGGAATGCACAAAGGTCTTATGAACATTTTTGTACATGTCTTTGGGGCACATATGGACTCATTGCTGTTGTACCCAGCAGTGGGAAGAACATTTCTTCTCTTTTTGTTATGAAACAGTTTCTGGATCTAAAAAAAACTTTGAAAACCTCTGGACCAGGTCAGTGATTCCCAAACACAAGACCGTGGACTGACATCATGATCATCTGACAGGTGTTATAAAACATGAAATCTTCGGGTCAAGTCCCCAGATATTCTGACTCAGTATCTGGGGTAGAGTCTAGGGAATATGTCTGACTTTACAGTTCCTGAGTGATGAATGATTCTGATGGGGCATTAGCACCGAGAATCACCAGACTAGAGGATCTTAAGGGCATTCCCAGATCAAACATGCTATATTTCTATCACGTGCCGTTTCTGAGCATTACATTCTTGGAGCCAATCATTGTTTGGGACTTCCTGCACTATATTGAATTTTTCTGTTTGTTTGTCTCTTCCTCACTGTGCTCCTCTCTGGAGCAGAACTTTGTCGGCCTTGTATATTTATGTATTGTCTGAATCTAGAAGAGGTGGGTCACACAGCAGGTGCTCAGTACGCGTGAATGAGTGACTGAAAGTATAACACAGATAATATATTTTTGAAATACGTCAAGAGAGGCCCATCTCTACAGATTTTATTGCCTTATTGTTGCTAGAGTTGGGGGGGAAGGGCTAATACCTGCTAGAACTGAGAAGTCATTGCTCACTTGAAATTCCATTTTAGGTTGAGTCCTCAGCAGGGCAATAGGCTTTCCACCCAAGATTTGGCCAGAGACATAACTCAAAGGGACAGCTCAGATTATGAATGGGTATGCGTTTATTGGATTGAATTAAATCTAGCATCTAGTTCTCTCCTCCCCCCTGACGGCATCAGGATGTGGAGGGGGATATGGACGAAAGAGATCAGAGAGTTTCAGGGAATTCCTGGCACATCTGAATTTAGTATGACCATATTTGGGACCCCACTAACAAAGGAATGAACTAGATTGCCTCCAATGTGTTCTGTGGGCATTGTGGAGGATACTAGAAAAGTATTATGAAAGAGCTCCTAACCTCAGTTTTCTCATGGCCTCCTGAAACCATCACAACACTCTGCAGTGGTTACAGAGCTGTGTGTGTGTGTGTGTGTGTGTGTGTGTGTGTATTTGTGTTGTGCTTAGGAAGGTGGGTACTGTGCAGAGAGAGCATTTTGCAACCGGAAGGCATGTATTTCGTGTGTGGTTCAGCTTTCTTTCCTTGCGTCCTACTTCATGGGCTTTTCAGAGGTAAACATTTCTGGGTATACGTTAAAGGTTTCTTGACCCTCTTTAGACAAGGGAGCAAGTAAGTAGGCCGTCCAGTGGTAAAGGTGGAGACCTCCCTATATTCAGTGTACACTTCTGAGTAGAATGCTTTCACTCTGTTCAGTGCTGGGATGATTCTGAGATTTCCAACCTTTGAGGGTCAATTCGTTCCCCTCCAGAGCGTCATGTGAAGCCCATGATTAAGAGAGCCTAGAACTACCTCTAGCTGGGCCACAAACTTCCTAGTATTCTAGTAAACTTAAACTGGCTACAGTTAATCCAACACCCTTCCTCCTATAGTTGTATCCAAATTTTCTTTAAATGAAAATTCTCAGAAATTGTTAGAACCAGTATTTGACCCTTGCTGAAGGTCAAATTTAAAGTCATTTACTGAGAACCTATGTTAGGTCCTACACAGTGCAAGATCAGGGGATTCTAAGATGAAGCATCTCCTGAGAAAATCACAACCAAATGGGAAAAACAGACATACATGCAAGCGACTACAATTCAGTGTGACCAGGGCTAAAACAAAGGTAAGGTGCCCAAGCTTGAGTGACACGGGGAAATGTGAGAGCTTCTGTGTGAGCCATTCAGGGAAAACAGCAGAATGGAAGGTGAATTTAAGCTTATTTCCCAGGACTTCCTGATTTTGTGTGTGCGTGCGCGCGCGCGTGTGTGTGTGTGTGTGTATATGTGTGCGTGCGTGCGTGTATGTTTGTGCACGTGTGCTTGTGTGTGCGGGGGCACTATTATATTGTTTCATGCTTGTTCTGTTGAACTTTTCTCTATCCAAAGTTTGCTGTATTTGCCATTGGAATTTTAGCTAACCCAGTCAGCTTTGCCCTGATGCTTTTGTTCCCCCCACCCCACCGCAGCATAGGTCTTTCGTCTTAAATGCTTGCTTTCTTTATTTCCCTATTAGAGCAGGGCTGGTTACTCCGGAAGGCCTACTTGAAATCCTTCCTCCTTCTCCCCATGAGTCTAAGCCTCCAGCACACTTTAGACAGTCAGCAACCTCCTTTCTTCCTCTCCCTCTTGCCAAGCCCTCTTATCTTTCTCTATACCTGCTTCTCCCATGAGTCCTTGAGAGCCACAGGGCCCTTCTCAGAGGAGGTCTAGGTGAGGGAGAGAGACATACCTCAGGGAAGGTGCTTCCTGAAGCAATGTGGCCAACTAGTCTACCTCTGCTTGCATTGGCAGAAGAGAAACCTATATCGTAATGGAGGATTGGACTTCCAAAGTTCCTGTGGTCTGGGTCCTTATCTTCAACTAATAACGTAGTTTATTTATTTTTCACATTTGTAGGTGGGAAACCTGATGTCCACAGAGATAAAGTGACATGTCCAAGATCACACAGTCAGTTGATGGTAGGGCCTGGATCTAAAGGCAGGTCATTTGACTTTTAGTGAAGCTTTCCTTCTGCTATACCACACTCTTCTAATACCTGACTCTCTCTGCCTCACTAAAGACAAGACAAAACAAACCAAACTTCCAAGATTCTGCCTGTACTCAACTACCGAAATGTAAAAACCAGAAAATTTGGAGAGAGTTTGGGGGTTCTGGGATCCCTCCATTTGCCAGTCTGTTGTGTTCTCTGTCACATTGAGAATGTAAGAATCTAGATTTAAGCTCTAATACTGATTTTATTTTCATCCTTATAGCGCCACAGCACAGGGTGGGCCTTCAGTAAAATGTTTTAGGAACAGGTGCCTGGGTGGCTCAGCTGGTTAAGCATCTGCCTTCGGCTCTGGTCATGATCCTGGGGTCCTGGGAGTGAGTCCCACATCGGGCTCCCTGCTCAGTGGGGAGCTTGCTTCTCCCTCTCCCTCTGCCTGCTGCCCCCCCCCCCGCCTGCTTGTGCTCTCCCTCTCTCTGTCAAATAAATAAATCTTAAAAAAATGTTTTAGGAAGAAAGGAAGGAGTGATATATCCTTTATATTACTACCAGAATTAACAAATTACTTCTTTTTTAAAAAAACAGATTTTATTTATTTATTTGAGTTAGAAGAGTGAGAGAGAAAGAGCAAGAGCAGGGAGACAGTGGGAGAGGGAGAAGCAGACTCCCCGCTGAGCAGGGAGCCTGACAAGGGGCTTGATCCCAGGACCCTGGAGTCATGACCTGAGCCAAAGGCAGGTGCTTAACCTACTGAGCCACCCAGGCGCCCTGTAACAAATGACTGCTAAAGTTCCCATCTATGCCCTATAATTGACTAACTGTGTGCTGCCTTCCCTTTTATCCCTAGAGTGAGATGCAAACAAAACCAGTGCTGACTTAGTGTCTGCGCTTCACAAGAAGCTTATGGGTGAGCAAGAGCAGCTAGAGGAGGGGCGATCATGATAGCAAAGGGGGTTTGTAAAACCAGATGAAGGGATGGGGTTATTTAACCTGGAGAAGAAAAGTTTCAAAGGGAATATGGTAGTGCTTTCAGAATCGTCATGTGGGAAAAGGTCTGGACTAATACGATGTCGCCAAAGGGCAAAATGAGAACCGATGGATGGGAGTTAGAAGGGAGCCAGTTTCATCTAGATATAAAGGAATAATCTGCCCACAATTAGAGTGTGTTCAAAAACAGCTGCCTTAAGAGGTAATGCACCTTCATTGGCTGGATTTATTAAAGCAATGATACTGAAGAATGATGTTCTACTTTATGACAAAAGTGAGAGTAACAGATAGCTTTTGAGGCCCTTTGCAAGTCTGAGATTTTCTGATCAGTTTCTGGTGGAGAAGAACGCAAAGGTCTCTGCCCTGAGATTTAGTCTGGTTTATGTCTGACTTCTTTTACTGTGAATAATTCTTTAAACGGTTCTATGCAGAATTCAGTACAATATAAATGCTGGGGTGGATATAACTTTATCCACAACCAGCCGTGCTTTTCCTGAGTCTTGAACTTGTTTTGTACCAATGAGTAGGTCTTGAGATCTCGCTTACTCTCAAGTGCTTTGTTGTACCTGAGCTAAAAACGTCACTGTGCCTTTTCATAATTCTCCATTGACTTCACTCCTTTCCCCTACTTATTTCCAAATGTAGCATGCTATATTCGTCAACCAAAATCATCATATTGATATTGCTTTAAAATGAGATTAATGTGATGTATAACTAGGAAGCAAAATTATAAAATATTTGGGAGATTTTTCTTTTCTTTTTTTCTTTTTTTTCCCCCAAATACTTTTATTTTATTTTTTCAGTGTTCCAAGATTCATTGTTTATGTACCACACCCAGTGCTCCATGCCATACGTGCCCTCCTCGATACCCACCACCAGGCTCGCCCAACCCCCCACCCCCACCCCTACAAAACCCTCAGTCTGTTGCTCAGAGTCCACAGTCTCTCATGGTTCATCACCCCTCTGATTTCCTCCAATTCACCCCTCCCTTTCCTCTCACAATGTCCTCCATGTTTTTCCTTATGTTCCACCCGTGAGTGAGACCATATGATAATTGACTCTCTCCCCTCGACTTATTTCACTCGGCATAATCTCTTCCAGTCCAGTCCATGTTAAATTAAAAGTTGGGTATTCATCCATTCTGATGGAGGCATAATATTCCATTGTATATATGGACCACATCTTCTTTATCCATTCGTCTGTTGAAGGGCATCTCGGCTCTTGCCACAGTTTGGCTATTGTGGACATTGCTGCTATGAACATTGGGGTACATATGGCCCTTCTTTTCACTACATCTGTATCTTTGGGGTAAATACCCAGTAGTGCAATTGCAGGGTCATAAGGTAGCTCTATTTTTAATTTCTTGAGGAATCTCCACACTGTTTTCCAAAGTGGCTGCGCCAACTTGCATTCCCACCAACAGTGGAAGAGGGTTCCCCTTTCTCCACATCCTCTCCAACATTTGTTGTTTTCTGTCCTGTTAATTTTGGCCATTCTAACTGGTGTAAGGTGGTATCTCAGTATGGTTTTGATTTGTATTCCCTTGATGGTTAATGATGATGAACATTTTTTCATGTGTCTGTTAGCCATTTGTATGTCTTCTTTGGAGAAGTGTCTGTTCATGTCTTCTGCCCATTTTTTGACGTGATTATCTGTTTTTTGAGTGTTGAGTTTGAGGAGTTTTTTATAGATCTTAGATATCAGACCTTTGTCTGTAGTGTCATTTGTGAATATCTTCTCCCATTCCGTGGGAGCCTGTTTGTTTTTTTGACTGTTTCCTTTACTGTACAGAAGCTTTTTATCTTGATGAAGTCCCCAAAGCTCATTTTCGCTTTTGTTTCCTTTGCCTTTGGAGACATGTCCTGAAAGAATGTGCTGTGGCCGATGTTGAAGAGGTTACTGCCTATGTTCTCCTCTGGGATTTTGATAGATTCCTACCTCACGTTGAGATCTTTTATCCATTTCGAGTTTATCTTTGTGTATGGTGTAAGAGAATGGTCAAGTTTCATTCTTCTACATATAGCTGTCCAATTTTCCTAGCACCATTTTCTTTTTCTTTTTTTAGAAGTTTTGTTTATTTAAGCAATCTTCACATTCAATGTGGGGCTCGAACTCATGACCCTGAGATCAAGAGTCACATGCTCCTCTGACTGAGCCAGACAGGTGCCCATGGGTGATTTTTCATTACCCATAATTTAGAGGACAAACTTGAACTTCACATGTATAAGCGAAAAGTCAATCAAAGCATTAGATTAGTTGCTAGGAGGATATCCAAAGTATAAATTGTCAGGAAATGGCATGTTTAACATCACCGAAGTAGGTTACCCAGAACTGCTTTTCCCAGAATCTTGTCAAACCCAGAAGTCCAAGTTACAACTTCAAAAGAAAATGATGGTGTTCCTCAGCTTTGTATTTTCCTTCTAAATGACTGAAATACCCTAAAAACTGTGCTTCTTTGGGGAAAACACTCTTCATTTGTTTTAATGTTTATCACACAGAGTTCTACCAACAGGAATAGGGAGGTTTCTTGCAACATTTGAAAAAAATTCAGACCCATCCATTTTTGGAAGCTTGTTCTTACCTTTCCTATATATTCTCAGCTCGAGTTCATTTTATTTATTTTTTACCATGTACTAGATTTTTTATATTTCAAAATGTGTGAAATAAAGCTGCCAGGAAAGTTTCCAATCCTGGCTGAATTTGATTGTCATTATTGTAAGGAAACTTAAAGCTCAATTAGTCCATTCCTCTGATTTTGTAAATGAAGCAAGTGTAGGAAAATTCTTTGCTAAGATTACAAAGCTAGTTAGCAATAAGTCCAGGACTCTAATTTTATGTCCTGGGAAAAGGGAGAAAATGAGCTCCTTGCAAAATCCTTGCACTGCCATCTCTATGAGGCCAGATCTGAAAATTGGCAGGTGCCTCAGAGGGACTGACAAGATGAGGATTAGCTGAAAATCTAATCTAATCTAATCTAAATCTAAAGATGAGTCAATCTCTTCACTCTCCTTCCCTTCCTGAATAGTTGGTGGCCAGGAATTTAGTTCCAAGCAAAAATTTGAACAGAGACTTTCCTAAAATATTTGAACTATTTGTATAGGAAGAATTAAGGCAGGTATTTTGCGGAGTATGTCTCAGCATGATGACCTTGTCATTTGGGGATTAGGGACTAGCCAGTTCCCTGATGATTCACCCTAAAATCTGCCAGTCCCAAATCCCTCTGCACGCAAGCCCGGTCAACCTTCACAATTTTTCATTTTACCATTGAAACGAACAACTATGCATTTCTAGATATTTGAGGAAAGCCTGCAGCATAACCAAGAAAGAGCTAGATGAAAGAAGAGGAAGTGACTCAGGAGGCAATTTAAAAACAAACTAATTAGCATCCTAGAGAATGTGGTAGTTGTAAAGATATGCCCACAGTTTTTTGGATACTCTTCCCCTTAATTGTCTCCCCTTGAGTGTGACCTGACCTTAGTGAATCATCTCTAGTGAGCAAACAATATGGCAGAAGTGATGGCATACCACTTCCGATGTTAGCTTAAAAACTACAGAGAGCCTGGGGCTTCCATTTTGGCTTCTATTTCTCCCTCCCCACCCTCCGAATCAATACTCGTCCAGAGGAAGCCGACTGCCATATTGTGAAGGCAACTCTGGAAAGAAGAAACCCACTGTCCATCTTGTGAAAGAGGTCCATGTGGGAAGGAACATAGGCTTGTCAGCAGTCATGTGAACGAACTTGGGAGCAGATCTTTTGAATCCCACTCGTAGTCATGTGTGTGAGCTTGCATCCTTGTGAGAGACCCCAAGCCAGAACAGCCCAAATAAGTGGCTCCTGGATGCCTGGCTCACAAGAACTGTGAGATAATAAAAATTTCTTGTTCTTAACCACTAAGTTTGGAGTATGTTACCACATACTGATAGAAAGCTACTACAGAGTGAATCAAGAAGAACTTGCATTGGTAGGCAAGAACAGGATATTATGTACAATGAGGGAGCAAGAAAGCTCTCAGAATTTAAAACATGGTTGCCCTATTTAAAATTCAGTAGAAGGATTGGACATAGGACAGATTTTAAACGACAAATTGTGAAAGAAATATGAAACTCGGCCTCAAATCAGGAGGTCTAGCATCCAACTAGTAAACAAAAGGATCCTACTAGAAACAGAGAATGGACAAGATAAAGAAGAAGGAATAAACTTAGAAATAAAACAAGAATCTTAGTGTTGAATTAAGAGGTGAATCTTTTTCTTTAATTTTTTTTTAAAGATTTTATTTATTTATTCATGAGAGACAGAGAGGCAGAGGCAGAGGGAGAAGGCTCCATCCCAGGACCCGGAGAACATGACCAGAGCCAAAGTCAGACGCTTAACCAGCTGATCCTCCCAGGCCCCTCAATTACAGAAATTCTCTTGACTCCCAAACTTGAAAGTCTCCCTTTCACCTTTCTACCTCCAAATTCTACCCTCTGTAATTTTACTTATACACGTTGTATAGGTTGATAACATTTATGTTCCTTTTGTTAACATCATTTTCTGTGCTTTGAGTAGCAAAGCAAATTGACACTAAAAGTTAAAGTTTAATTAACAGCATTCACACTATTATGAGTAAGTCAGTATTATAAGGTATTGAACCAAACTATGTGCTATGATTACATTTTCTTCTTAGCAATTCCTATGTCTTGACCATCGTGACACTCGAGAACGTTCATAGACTTTCCTTTCTTGCATTCAAAAGTATGCCACAGTTTAGCTGGTTTCATAATGACACAACATCTGTCATTTTCTTTTGTGCGTGTATTTTTTCTGTACTTTATGATTTCCTTTCCTTTTTTTTTATTGGGAAAGTAAATTACAGATAGTTCCTTCTTACCACATCCCCCTAATGCCTTCCAATTTCTCACTCATTCCTCCTATTGTTTGAAATGTATTCCTCTCTTTTTTCTTGAAGTTCACTAACCATCTGAATTGGTTGCTTTGTATTTGGAACATAGGCTCTTCTACAACTTTTTTTATCCTAGAGTTTGAAATCGTCTCTTTGTATTCTAGTTTTGTTTTTTGTTTTTGTTTTTGCTTGCCTTGATCACATCCTCTTATTCTTCCTTTATCTCCCTCTCTAAGGAATCCCCAATTTCCCTGAAGCCTTTCTTCCCAAATTCTTCTGATCCTCTCTAGACTGAAGAGCTACTACAGAGCCTAAATCCTGGGGCTTCTGTTAACTCCTCTCAAGAGTTAGGACCACGGTTTTGTTCTGTATCCATCCTCTATCCTGGCTTACTCCCTTGGTTTGATGGCTTAATCCCTAAACCTTCCTAAGGAAGAGAGCCAGAAAGGTGAATTTTCTGAGTCCTTGCATATCTGAAAAGTGTCTATATTCTGACCTCACACTTCATTAAAACCTCGGCCAGGGTGACAAAACCTATTAGTCTCTTCTCCCATAGCAATAAAGTATTAAGCTGGTCACAGGCTGCCCAAAATGAAGACTACACTGCCCAGCCTACGTCGTAAGCAAGTATGGACAGTGAATATAAGAAATATCATATGGCAGCTTCCCGGAATCATCCAGGAGAGGCAGTTCACATGAGCCCTTGGGATTTTTCTTTATGAACCGTCCTTTCAGACCACTGCCTGGAACATGAATGCCATCATATTATACCATGGAGTCAAGGCCGTGCATCATAGAGCAACAAAATAGGAAAAGCATAGGTCTCTGAATGTTATAAGTGCTCTGGGATGCTTACTGGGAATTTTGCATAAGAGAGAAAGAAACTGAATTTTTTCAAGCCACTGTTATTTTGGGGTTTCTGACAAAGCTACACCTAATCCTGAGTAAAGCAGGTTGGCTATAGAAACATACGATGAAATCATTTTCTCTAAGAACACAGAAAGCATGATTCCACTGATTTGTACCATCCAGTGCTGCTGATCTATACAAACCAGTTCTCATTCTTTATATATGACCTTTTTTTTTTCCCCCCCTGAGAGCTCCAAGGAACTTATCTATCTCTGACGTTCTGAAATTCCCAGTGGGTCTTTATTTACTCTTCCTGATTTGCACTCATTAAGCTCTTTCAATTAAAAGATTCTCTTCGGGTGCCTGGGTGGCTCAGTCAGTTAAGTGTCTGCCTTTGGCTCAGGTCATGATCTCGGGGTCCTGGGATCGAGCCCCAAGTTGGGTTCCTTGCTCAGTGGGGAGTCTGCTTGTCCCTCTCCCTCTGCCCTTCTCCCCGCTCCCCGCTCTCTCTCTCTCAAATAAATAAATAAAATATTTTTTAAAAAGAATATTTTATAATAATAGACCAAGAAAAAAACATGAGACTCTTAAGGATAGAGAATAATTTGAGGGTAGAGGGAGGGAGGTGGGTAGGGGATGGGCTAGATGGGTGATGAGTATTAAGGAGGGCACCTGTTGTGATGAGCACTGGGTGTTGTAAGTGATGAATCACTGAATTCTCCAGAAACCAGTATTGCACTGTATGGTAACTAAGTAAAATTTAAATTAAAAAACTTCAAATCTATAAAAATTAAATGATACAAGTCAAATGACATGAATTAGATAATGTTGCTCCCAAGCACCTCGAATGTGGATGATCTTTATGATAAGGAAACACATCAAATTGTGCCTTTTTGGGGGTGCTTGGCTGGCTCAGTCAGTAGAGCATGACTCTTGATCTTGGGGTCATGAGTTCGAGCCCCACATTGGGTATAGAGATAAGTAAATAAAACTTAAAAAAAAAGTTGCGCCTTTTTATAGATAGGATTTTTTTTTTAAAGATTTTATTTATTTATTTGACAGAGAGAGAGAGATCATAAGTAGGCAGAGAGGCAGGCAGAGAGAGAGGGGGAAGCAGGCTCCCCGCCGAGCAGAGAGGCCGATGTGGGGCTCGATCCCAGGACCCTGAGATCATGACCTGAGCCGAAGGCAGAGGCTTTAACCCACTGAGCCACCCAAGCGCCCCTATAGATAGGATTTTTGAGAATACTTTGGTGGAGGTATGGTCTTCTGGATTTCCATTAGCAAAATCACCACATGTTATTGGGCAGAAGGGTTTTTCTAACCTGAGACTAAATTCCATTTTATCCTAAGATTCAAACATCTCTCTTGTAAGGAGTCTGACTCCACTTTTAATGTCTGACTGCTGACAGGATTCAAGTCTCACCGCTCCCCCTTCCCCCGATCAGAAAACCCGGGTGCTTCTGCCCGTGGTGCCAGGCAAGCCGCACAGTCGCAAGGTAGCCTCCTTTCCCTGCTCTCAAGCCATTTGAGAATGTCCTGGAGGGCCGTCCTGCTTTCCTTGGAGAGTAATTAGGTAATAAGCCATTTTTAAAAAAAATTTATTTATTTATTTATTTATTTAATAAGCCATTTTATATCCTCTCGGGGTGTCTGTGGCTTCATCGGTGTCAACATTCACTGCAAATTCAGGGTGATGTCGGTTCTTCTGGAGGTGGTCACAGCACCTGCGCTGTCTGGAGTGGGATCACAGGGGTACTCGAGGGAACCTTTATAGGAGGGTTTGAGAAGCTCCCTGGGAAAGACCGGTTGGGGGAAATAAGATTGGAGAGGAGGTCGTTGAGCCAAAGACAATAGGCCAGTGGCTCCAGAAGACAGTGATTCCAAGAACAGCGGAGTGTCCTCGGATGAATTCCTCTAATTCCCCTGGGAGGGTGGAGCTATTGGAAGGGCTTCATCTGGCTCAGTGACCGTGATGACAGCAGTAGTCTTTCATTATGGATTTTGATGACCCAGACCGTGACATCAACAGTGGTAGTCTTGGTGTCGCTGCCTCCAGTCCATAGCGCTGGGCATCCGGCATCCTGACACAGACAGGGGCGCCCGGACCGTTGGTCTCCCATCAGCCTGTGCGGGAGCAGCAGACCCTCCTGACGGCAGAACGTTTGCTCAAGATTCAGCTGGTCTGAGTTAGACTCATGGCTCCTCCACTTCCTATTTTGGGCGAGATTGTTTCCCAGACCCCCAGTTTCTTCCTAGGGTCATTTTGAGGACTAAATAAGCGCTAAATTTATAACCAAATGCAAATCACTTAGCATAGTGCCGAGCACATAGTACACACTTATTAAGTGTCACCTACATGAATTTTTTTGGCTAGTATTATTCATATCACGTTTTAGTACTACTGTCTCGGCCACTTTCGGCGTTGTCAGAGACTAGAACCAAAACTTACATAAGGCAGAGAACTGAAAGGAAACACTGGCATGCCTTTCAGTAGTCAGAGCATGTGTGGAAGAGAATAAGACTTTTTCTGAGGATTCCTGTAATGATTTGGAAGGAAAGAAAAGTTGTCTGGAGCCAGAGAAAGACCATTTTGAGGCTGTCATTCTTCCCATAGGCAGGGGAGACCTGAGAAGCCCTTGTTACAGTAAATGGCTGCTCGGGTTACGCTGGCCTTGGGACACTTTCCCTGGATGACTTGTACAGTAGAGCAAGTTACCCCTTCCCCCCCCTTCATCCAAGGGTGGTTTTATTTAGTTGATCTCAAACAGAACGTGATAAGCTTGATGGTTTCAAACAGCATTGAGTTGGTTCTTTATTACGTTGAAGTGCTAATTTCTGGAGCTTTGACATTTGGCAAGTGTCCCCCCGCCCCGCCACGCTTTTTCCTTCCCTGGCACTATGGCCCCGCCTTCCACCCTTGCTAGGTAGCCTGCTCCTCGAGTAGAGGAACACTTTGTCACTCCTTTTGGTATCTTCAGAAGCTAGCCCCATGCCAGACACCTGTTCGGCATTTAATTAACTCTTTGTTAAATGAATAAATGAATTACATGGAATACCCGGTTGAGATCAATGAGCAATGCTATGGAAAATAAGAAAAACTAACAAATTGAAAGAGTCATTCAATGCGTGGTGGCTCTCCAACATTGTATCCTTTCCAGGGTTCAGTGGCCAGTGCATACAGAGTCACCCACATATTGATTACTATGCTATTCCCATCAAAGTGGTCATTTGAGACAACAGCATTAGCTTGCTGGAGTGGCTATTTTTCAATATAACTCTGGAGAAATCAAAGGAAGGCACTAGAAGGCTCTCTTGACATATAGCATCAAAGGCTTACTTGTAGGATGGATATTCACTAGATCTATGAATGTGGGTGGGGACCACCTGACCATTCATTGGCTATAAATGGTATAAATGTGGTATTTCTGCCACAGGATATGGAAAATGCATTTTCTGAGAAGGAATCTAAAGCATTTCCCTGTGTGCATAAACCTCTCATCTCAACCCCTGGTTGGAGTCAGATCGTCTGCATGTGGACATGGATGTTGACCCTCATCATTCTCCCAAACATTGTCACCTTCTTTCCCTTTCTAACACGTAACTGCAGTTGGAGGAGGGACTGTTTTTCCTTGGACTACTCCTCATGTCCCTGAGTTCAGAGGACATCCACGGTGGGCTGGTTCCCCGATGCATCAGAAGGTGCCAGAAGGCACCGAGAGCCATGTTTCTCTCTGGTCACTTTCTCTCTGGGGATTGGTCGAGGACTAGATCGCCTACCAAGGCTCAGGGGGCAGTGGGAGAAAGCAGGCCCAAGCAGCTCCATCTTAGGAGGTGGGCCTGATGCAAACAAGAGGAGGGAAGCCTGCCCGTGGACCGGCACTTGAGCAACATCGATCTGGAGGGCCCCTATCTCTGAGGTCCCAGTTAATCATGCATTAACAATGGTTTAAAGGCCCCCCGCTTCTGTTTAAGTAAGCATTGTAAGTTATCTGCTTTTCAAATTGCTTTGGAAACAAACTCAAGTGGAAAGCATCATCAGAGCTTGGGTCTGGCATAGAGTGCATTAGCTTTGCCATTGCCCTGCTGATTTAATTGGCCCAGTAAGCACGCTGGAGGTGTTTGGGATTGTAATTAAAGTTGTGGCGCCTGGAAAATCCTCCGTCTGTTATTATAATATTTTTTTCTAAAATAAACTATCCTAGCTCACCAAACTTATGGGGCTAATTAGAGCCTAATTAAAGTTACTTGTTTCTATTTTAAAATCTGCCCACTGAGAGAGCCGCAAGGCAGGAGGGGACATATTTTTAAAGTGACAGTTCTAAAAATGCTTCCCACCCTGGCCCCTGAGCTGCATTGCTCTGATTCATGCATTGATTTATTTCCGATGAAAATGATGGTCTGCTTGGTCTTCATTGCAGCTCTGCTCCCAGGGCCCCCTCTCATTTAGCTGCATGAAAGCATTTGTTTCATGAACAAAGGACTCTTCTTTGCCATTCGTCTTTGGGCTGGACAAGCTGACCATTGCACTCAGAGGGCAGGTCATCTTGAAAAGGGCTCATGGCAAAAGCGGGAGCAAAGAGACCAGGAATCAGTACAATATTGAATCCAAAGAGGAGAGGAGGGTAGCATTGTTTGAGGGCTTGCTATGTACTAGATGTGGTTCTGAACAGTTTGTACCAATTTAATGCTCACTCTAGCCCAGCAAGCTCTGTACTGTGTATCATAGATGTTATGGAAAAGGAAACAGGAAGTGAAGAAGGGTGAGATCAGCTGCCTGTGAGGCCACAGAGCTAATGGTGCTGAATCTAGGATCCAGAGAAACATCTGATTCAAATAAGCTTCTCCAGGACAAACAGTCGCCACTCCACCGTGATCCCTCCTAAAAAGTCGCATCACGGAGGCAGTAACCCTCTCTCTGTCTCAGGAGTCTTCTTCTGTAAAACAGAAATAGTAGTACTTAGGTTGCCACTTGTCTGAGTTGTAACCTGATAATTTGATGAATTTGAAAGTTCTTTAGAAGATGGAAAGTAACACTCCTGGATTCATCTTAGGAGATCTGCAAACCATATACCTTTCTATGAATCACCTCTTTCGAGGGTGTTGCTTTTATGCTCTTTGTGCCAGAGGCAACTGATACAATCCAGGTCTGAGGCCATTCGCCTTGGCTCAGGTGCCTCTGACAAAAGGCAGATCTTCCTTCTACGTCGCGGAGACTTTTCACACGGGAACGCTGTGAAGCCCGACTTGAGGTGTAGTCTTTCTCTTCCCTGCTTGTCCCCTTGCTCTTCTTTTTCTTGTGATCCCCAAGTGCTAACCCTCCAGGCCAGAGCGTGCTGTCGGTGGCTGGTCTACGTCCCCTGCAGCCCCTCCGGACGGTACATCACACTCTCTCCTACGTGCTCTGAGAGGAGGCAGAAGGCAGCGCGGGGCCTCGGCGAGGCTGGGGGCCCGCCACTTGAAGGAGTGCCCACTCTCAAGGTCACGCGAGTGCCTCACTTGCCTTACCCTAGTCCGGGACCTGAACAAGTCCCACATCCTCCCGTTGCCAGTGCAACACGCACCTTAAACATGTTTGTGACCGTGTTCTGGAGGTCTGCTCCTCATCAAAGTGTCCGGCTGTGGCTCTCATGAAGTTCGGATATGTGTTTCTGGTCTAGACTGGGCCCCTTTTTCCTCGTGTGTACCAACCCCGCTGGAAATTCTAGCTTACGAGCAACATAAAAATAGTAACAATTTATTGATTGCCTATGGAAAGCCAGGTCTGTAATTAGCTACTTTGTATACATTATTTCTAATCATCACAACAAGCCTTTCCTCCTTAAGGGAAGTGGTGCTCCGAGCAGTTCCAGGCGGTTCGGCGAAGCCCACACTAGCTTGGCTGTCGTGGGAGGGTGCTTGGCTAAACTCCCAACCTCCTTTCTGGCCTATTGCCTTTGGCCATTTGAATCTTTCTTTAGGGATGCTAGGAAAGTTTCTTGGATCACTTGGTGAGAAAGGATGCTGAGGTTCTTGGGCAAGTTTACACGGAAGCAGAAGTGGATTGAGTCACTCCGTTAGGGACGCGCTGGGGAGTATGTCGGTGGTGCTCACCAGCCCTGCTCCTCTGAGGAGACTAAACAGGCGCTATTGGAAGGTGTTTTGCTTGAGTTACAACACTGTGGAGATCGCATAAGAGATCAACTTCTGTAATTTGCCCCTTACTACCTGATAGCCCCTTGCAGTGACTGGAACCCTAAGAAGATGTGCCAGAGTTTTGATGGGCAAGGGAGATGTTGAAACATATAATTTTGAGGTGCCACCAAAAAAACATGGAAGAAGTCTAAGGGGGGGGCCCTCGGCTGAGGGGAAGCTTTGGCCTTCCTCAGCAATTCGCTCTTGGCTTGTTTTCCGTTTGTTGTCACCATAGCACAGGAAATCGAGCCCTCACGCAATGCTCATGCCTGGAGCTCTGAGAGGTCCTTAGCAGGCTGTGACGTGCTGGGTCATGTGTGATGGGACAGGGCGTTTCAAGTAGCATTGGTCAGGGCTGATGAACGTACAGTATTTTCTCTGCCATCGTAGGGGCAAAGCTAGACATCACACGGTATTTGTTTTGTTAGGAAAATAGCATCAGGGGCGCCTGGGTGGCTCAGTTAAGCATCTGCCTTCTGCTCAGGTCGTGATCCTATGGTCCTAGGATGGAGTCCCACATCGGGCTCCCTGCTCAGTGGGGAGTCTCCACCCTCTGCCCCTCCCCCTGCACATGCTCTCTCTCTAATAAATAAAATCTTTTAAAAAAGACAAAAATGAAACACATGTTGTAAAAAGGGAAAAAATCAGTTATCCTACAACTGAATGCAATCCTTATTTTCAGTATTTTCTAGGCTCTTTTTTTTTTTTTTTTTTTTTGAGAGAGCACAAGCAGAGGCAGGGAGTGC
>CM052901.1:6518790-6547238 GCA_028534135.1 Potos flavus | reverse complement strand
AAAAAAGATTTATTGGGGTGCCTGGGTGGTTCAGTCGGTTAAGCGGCTGCCTTCAGCTCAGGTCATGATCCCAGGGTCCTGGGATCGAGCCCCACATCGGGCTCCCTGCTCCGCGGGAAGCCTGCTTCTCCCTCTCCCACTCCTCCTGCTTGTGTTCCCTCTCTCGCTGTCTCTCTCTCTGTGTCAAATAAATAAATAAAATCTTAAAAAAAAAGATTTATTTATTCTTGAGAGAGAAAGAGAGAGAGAGCACAAGTGGGAGGGGCAGATGGAGAGGGAGATAGACTCTCCAGCAGACTCCCTGCTGAGTGTGGAGCCCGACACGGGACTTGATCCCATGACCCTGACATTAGGACCTGAGCCAAAACCAAGAGGCAGACAGCCAAGTGACGGCGCCACCCAGGCACCCCAACCATAGGCATACTCTTATTGCTTCCTTTGGACAGATTATACTCCAGTGAGAGAAATAGAGGGCAATGTTGGGGGTGGAACAAGATGGCCAGTGTCTGAGAGGCTTTGGGCTGAGTGGCAAAGGGGGGCACACTGACCTTTCTGAATGCTGCGACACTGATTTCAGGGGTGATGAGGAGGTTATGGTTTTCCAAAGGGCAGAAGTTTGCAGGTAACTTCAGCGGATGTTTTCCAGCATGAAGTGAGCAAGAGCCATTCATGTCTACCTGTTACTTTGACTGTAGGTACCCCTGGACTGGGAACTCTGTGTTTGTTTCATCCAGTTTCTGAAATCTTGTTGTCACAGCAGCTGAGGGCATCGCTGGCAGGTATGGCTTCTTCTCTCCTCACCTTCTGTGCCAGTCAGTGCACAGATTGTATCTAATTACCTATTGGAATAGCCTTCCAGAGCCTGACTACAAGCCTTGCTTATCGTGCGGCATCAGAAAAAAAAATCCAGATTCACTAAAATCTCCAAGAACCATTTTGTTATTGTCATTATATAAAAGGTTATTACCTTATCTTGGTGTAATTGTTAGGAAACATGCTTTTGCCTTTGATTTCAAGTTGCCTAGTTAATACTAATCAAATTATGATGGCTACATAGTTGAAGGGAATTACGGGGGTCACGAAATACAAAAGATCCAATTACATTTATTTTTCCCATTTATAGATATGCGCATTCAGGTTCTACCAGTGTGTACACATTATCTGTGGATAAGCTAGCTACAGTATTATCCTGGGATCAGAGAGGAGAGATTCCCTTTCTTTTCTTATTCTCATAGTCTACAGTATCAGTAGAAAAGGGGCTGTAAGTTGTATGTATATGTACACACACATATGTATTTACATATAGATGTATACAAATACACGAAGATGTGTTTCTAAACACACACACATGCACACACATTTATGTATGTTACCTTAGAGGAAGGGGCTGAGTAAGTGTAAACTGGAACCCAAACTACTGAAGAATTGAGGCATTTTATGGGCTCCTTCCTACTCCTTCCTGCATCTTGACATGAGCAAACAGACTTAGGCATAAATAAATGATATATTGGTACCACTCAAGGTGGACATTTTTGCCTATTATTGATGGACGCTGAACGTATTATGGGAAATGCATGATAGTAAAAACACACGTGTTAAGATTTAGATTGCCAGAAGAAAGTTGCCCATATTCTGGCTTCTGTGGGCAAGTTAAAGAGCTGCCCAAGGTCACTCGTATGTGTCACTTTTTTTTGGCGAAGATTTTATTTTATTTTTTAAGATTTTAAAAAATTTATTTATTTGGGTGGGGGAGAGCACAAAGGGAGAGTGAGAGGGAGAAGCGGACTGCCTGCTGAGCAGAGAGCCCAACGTGGGGCTTGATCTCAGGACCCCGAGATCACGACCTGAGCTGAAAGCGGATGCTTAACCGACTGAGCCACCCAGGCGCCCCTGAAGATTTTATTTTATTATTTTTTAAAAAGATTTTATTTATTCATTTGAGAGAGAGAGAGAGAGCACAAGCAGGGGGAGAGGGAGAAGCAGACTCCCTGCTGAGCTGGGAGCCCGACTTGGGGCTCAGGCCCAGGACTTGAGAATCATGCCGAACCATCTGAGCCACCCAGGCACCCTGAAGATTTTATTTTTAAGTAATCTCTACCCCCAATGTGGGGCTCGAACTCATAACCCTGAGATCAAGAGTCGCATGCTCCACGCTGACTGAGCCAGGCTGTATATGTGTCATTTTCTGATGGGGATAAGACCTATTTTTATTAAATAACAGTGACTAACAACTCATCTAGGGTTTAGGGACTAGAAAGGAAGGAAATCCTCCAGAAGATTTGCTAGCATTATTAGTACTGCTCAGAGGATCTAGTCTTTGCTTCCCTGAACATCTCTATCAATGCCTCACTTGATACACATTTACTAAGCACCTATTATGTATCAGGTGCTGTAATACACCTGAGATACTGTGATGAATGGGACAGTCTCAACCTTCCCTAGTTTATGGCCCAGTAGTGGAGCTAGACATTCATCAAGTGTCCCCACAGTTGGATTTATAAACCGTGAAAAGGTGCTACTGAGAAGATATATTTGGAACCATCAAAAGTGATATCAGGCAGATAGGATCTGGCTTGGGAGCCCAGTGAAGGCCTTTACTGAGGTGGTGACATTTTGGCCGAGAGCTTAAACATGATTAGGAGAGAGGCGGGTTAAGAGTGGTGTGGAAGATAATTTCTCGCAGAGGGGTTAGCCCAGAAGCAGGAGCTTGAAATATTCCAGGGAGCACGGGAATTCTAGCGTGGCTGCTGTGGGAAGAGCAAAGAGAGGAACGGTGGAGTGAGTGCAGGGGGGTGGGCGGCAGCCACACCGTAGCGGGGTTTAGGGGCTTTGACCTCTTCCCCTAGGTGTGATTGGAAGCCTTCCAAAAGTTTTGAGCTGAGGAGTGACATCAGATTTATTTATGAGAAGACTCACTCTGGATGCCAAGTGGAGAATGGAGGGGGGACGTGGGTGAAAATGGAAGGACAGCGGTTGTACCCATGGCCAGATTTGAGATACGCACGACGGGATAGTCTACCGTAGCCGGTAGGTGCTCGGAGCGGGGAGTTGGAGGAGACAGAGAAGTCAAGGAGGGTTCCAGGGTTTCTGGCTTCAGGAATTGTGTGAGTAGAGGTGCTTTCCACTGAAACAGGAGCAATTTTGAAAAAGATTACAATTTCTATTTTGGACATGTATTTTGGGATGTTTATGAGACACCCAGATGGAGCTATCAAGGAAGCAGTTTGAGTTTGGGATTCAAATGCAAGGTGTGGTTTTAAAGTTACGAGAGTTTAGTTGGAAAAAAGGGCGTAGGACAAAAATCACACAACACTGAAGCAATAATAGAGTCATTAAAAAAAAAAAAAAAAAAAAGCAGTGGTCGGTGACGTAGGGGAATCGCCAGGAGAGCGCCAGGGCATAGAAACAGAAAAGGATAATGTTTCACAAGGAACAAAGTGGGTTAACTTTACTGAATGCTAATGAGAGGTCAAATAAAGTGATTAGCCTAAAACATGAAGGTCACTGATATCCTCAGTGAAAGCAGTTTTGATGGAGTGATAGGGGCAGAAAACAGTGGGTTACGTGGAGGGGAAAATCTGAGGTGAAATCTCCTTAGCTCAACATCCAAGCTTATCATCTTACAAGTTCTGCTTTCCACACAACTATAGGTCTCAACTTGGCTAAACTTTCTGCCACTCTCAAACCAGAGCGTCCTTCCCTCCAACTTCCAATAACAGCTTCCTCACTTCCTTCTGAGCCCTCATCAGTAGCACCCCTGAGGTCCAGATTTCTACCAACAGTGTTGGAGGTGATTTAGGCTTTCTCCATCATGCTTTTCGACATTCTTCTAGACTCTTCCCACTGTCCAGTTCCAAAGCTGATCCCACATTTTAGCTATTTGTTATAGCAGCACCCCACTTGCAGGTACCAAAACCTGTGTTAGTTTTCTGTGGTTACTCACTAAAATTATCAGGGACTGAGTTTAGAAAAGCACAAATTCATCATCTTATAGTTTCTGTAGGTCAGGAATCCAGGCATGGGTTTGCTGGGTCCTCTGCTCCTGTCTCAAGAGGCTGAAATAAAGGTGTTGGTGTGGGACTCTAATCTCATCTTCTTCCAGAATTCAGTTCCAAGCAGTTCTAGGAAGGAGATTCCTGTTTTCTTACTGGCTGTCAGCCAGGATTAACTCTCAGCTCTTAGAGGCCACTCTCAGACCTTACCATATGGTCCTTACACAAAATGGCAGCTAACTTCTTAAAGCCAACGGGAGAACTTCTCTCTGGTTGGCTACGAAGGAGTCTTATGTAATGTAAGACAATCATGGGAGTACCTATCCTATCACTGTTTGCCATTTTAACAGGTCTCACCTGCATCCAAGGGATGGGGATTCTATAGGGCTTGTACCCTGGAAGCAGGAATCTTGGGGGCCATCTTAGAATTCTGCCTAGCACAGAGAGGATCAAGTGAGAGAGAAGGTTCTTGAAAAGGAGAAAAATAGAATTGATTTCCTTTTTTTTTTTTTTTTAAGATTTTCTTTATGTACTTGAGAGAAACAGAGAGTGTGAGTGCAGAGAGGGAGAAGCAGATGTGCAGCTTGATCCCAGAACCCTGAGATCAGGACCTGAGCCGAAGGCAGATGCTTAACCCCCTGAGCCACCCAGGCGCCCCGAAGATTGATCTCCGATAAAAGTACAGGTGCTTCTTTTGAACTGGAGGGAAGGAAGGATATGTGATTATGCACGCAATGAGGATATGAGGTCAGGAAATAATGTCAGAAAGATGTGGGAATTCTCATCTGTAGTTCGTATTTTGTCTATAAGGTAAGAGAATTAGTCACCTCTTGGGGAGCAGACCTTGTCTGCCTGGGCACAACAGATGGGAGCTTCGGGCTTCGCCAGAGGACAGATAGCTTCTCACCTGGGGACAGGAGGCTTGTGACACTTGCTTGGTTGTGCAGACCCGTCCACTTACATTAGATACCAAAAATTTGATTTTGGTCTCCCAAAGTGCCAGTTCTCCACTTATTAAAGCATTCCCCCAAATGAGGCCTAGATGCCAAATTCTGCTTACATTTCGGGTCTGCTTCTGCCTAAGGTTTCCTGTCTCTTCTGGCTTTCTGTAATCCAACCCCAGCCCACCGATGAGCACTTGACACGTTTCCTATTATTTCTCCTCTGGCTGCTGGATTCAGAGTGCCTGAGCCATCTGGCTTCATCCAGCCCGCACCTAGCACCTCGTGCCATTCGCTTCCCTGTTTCATTTGCCAAATTATTTCTCAGATCTCCTCCTCAGCCCTCTGGCTTGTGACGTCATTTTCTTTCCTTCAGCCTGTGACCTTTGCCTTCATTTTTGACTCTTCATTTGATTCCCATGGATTCTATGAGGAAATTTCCAGGTGACATGTCTCTAAGCTTGGCCTGGTTTCTGAGAGTTCCCAAATACATTTGTCTTGGTATTGTGACCATGGCTTAGTCATTAAAATTTTTTTTATCTTGATCCAAGGCCTGTCGTTCAGTCTCATTATTTTTTTTTCAATGTTAATACCAGGTATTTAATCAGGTCTTTAAACGGTTTCTCTTGATTCACTTATAAATTCATTAATTCAGCAAATATTTGTTGAGTACCTCCTGTGTTCTAGGTTTTTGAGATACAGCAGTGAGAAAACTCTTTGTCCTCATGCAGCTTATATCCTACTGCGGGAAATGTAATAAATGAATATGTAAATAATATACTAGATAGCAGTAAGTGCTTTGGAAAAAATAATGAAATGGGAATGTGGATAGGGAGTGTTTGAGAAGTGCTGCTATTCTCTCCGGGCCACTCAGGGCTGGGGAAACCTCACTAGTAAGGGGCCAACTGGCCAGAGACCTGAAGCGAGTGAGGGATTGGACTCTCTTGATATGTGGAGGACCCTACATCTGTTCCAGGCAGAAGGAAGATCGAGTGCAAAGACCATGAACATGATTGCATTTGGCATGTTTGACGGGCAGCAAGAGGCAGTTACTGGGAAATAGAGGGTGCTAAGAATTGAGGTTCCAGAAGTAAGGAGTCCTGGGGCAGATCATGCAGAGTCATGTAGGTCAATGTAGGGACCTTGGGTTTTTTTACTCTGTGGGAGAACAGACTATAGGAGGGCAAGGGTTGAAGTACGGAGATCATTGAGAGAGGCAATTGCAGTACTCTGAGTGAGAGTGCTGTTGACTCCAAACACAGTAGTTGGAGAGACAGTGCTGCTTCTGACTCTTAGTACTGCCCACTTCCAACTGTCTGAAGCTGGCCTCTCAGAGCCCCTACCTGTGGTATGCATTATGTACTTATATTGAATATGTGGATATGCATCTTTGTATTGTATAGAGAAAGAATAAATCAGAATTTCAAGATTTCTACTTATTGACTCCCAAGTCGGCCATCAGCAGCTGACAACAGTATGTGTCTCCACCCTGAAGCCAGGCAGTAGATGAGAGCTTTGAGGCGGTCACCACATGACAGTTGAACATGACATACAAGAGAACAGAGCAAGCTCTCTTCACAGAGCAATGCGGCACGAAGACTGTGGATGAGCAGTCGTGACTTCAGCCATGTTGGGCTTTGGGGGAAGTTTAAAAATAAAAATAGGGGTTTTTTGTTGGTCAACTCAGCAGATGAATCAGGTTATTGTTCCTCTAAAGAAATACGTTGACTTAAGTAAAGCCTCATTTTGAGCAAAGAACCTGGACTTTCTGGATAAACTCCATAGGCAGTATATCTAGGTTATTTTGATTCAGTGCTTTTATCTGTTGCCAACAAAGCTATGGGGAACCTTTTTTCCCCTCAAAAGTGTGAGACCCATTACTAAAATCCCTCTTTGATGTTTAAATTACCGTATGTCAAAGGTGGAGATCAAACTGTAGCTTTTTCATTTTTTAGAGGGAGAGCGAAAAATGGCGAAACTTTGAGACTTATTATTGATCATAAAGTCCATTTAAATCCCTCCACCAAGCTCCGACTTGCTCTTAAGAAAGGATATGATGAGCACTGGGTGTTATACGCAACTGATGAATTATTGAACTCTACATCTGAAACTAGTGATGTACTATATGTTGGCTAATTGAATTTAAATAAAAAAAAAGAAAGAAAAGCTGTGGGAAGAATTTATGAATCCACAGCAGCTCTTTAACCCAATTCTTCTTTTCTCCTTTGAGCCGATCTTTGTTACTGGGAATCAAGACAATAAAATAAGATGAATATCTTTTTTTAAAAAATTTTTTAAAAAGATTTTATTTACTTATTTGACATAGAGAGAGAGCATAAGCAGGTGGAGTAGCAGGCAGAGGGAGAGGGAGAAGCACGCCCCCCGCTGAGCAGGGAGCCCGATGTGGGACTCGATCCCAGGACCCTGAGATCATGGCCCGAGCCAAAGGCAGTCGCTTCACCGACTGAGCCACCCCGGCACCCAAGATGAATATCTTTGTAAAAAGTAACTCTGGATGAAAGTAATAGGGAAACACACACATTTAAAGAAGTGCAAAATATATATGGTTCTAAAAAACAAATTTTAAGAAGTGCAAAATATATATGGTTCTAAAAAACAAAAAGTATGAGAGTTCAGGGTTATTATTATTTTTTTAGGGTTATTATGTTTTTATTCATTGTCTTAACAGAGATGAAAAAAGTGTAATTGGGTTCGTGGTTGTAAATGAGGGCTTAATCCTGGAACACAGTAGGTGTCAAATATTTGATGAATACATTAATATCTCAATGGGCTAATTTATTATTATGGTCCACATTTATGTCAAAGATAGATTGTTTTCAAGTAAGTCTGCCTCTCATGTCATATGTAGACTGAGCTTTTATTACTGTGGTAGCAAAGTTCACCACAAGCAGAGGATTAGAAACACCTACTTTAATTTAACGGGAACATAATCAGGTCCTACTGCATATGTAGCAATGTGCCAGGCATAATAGGAATAATAGAAGGCACAAAGGTAGTGACAACACATACAGGCATGACATAATTAATAATACGAAATAATACCAAGTAAGTTCTAAATATATAATCAGGTACAAGGAAGCAAAAATATTAAGTGCTATGAGGATTCAGGAAAATTAAAGAAATCAGCTTTGACTGGAGAGCTTAAGAGTTTTCATCTCCATTTAGCAATTCAGTGCTGAGTAGTGGAGTGTGCAGGGCTGGGGATTCAATGACTAAGTCTTCATCCCAGCTTTCTAGGACAGCATTGTCTAATAGAAATATAACGTAATGGAAAGAATGAAATTGGACCCCTATCTTACACTACTCACAAAAATTGACTAGAAATGGATAGAGGACTTACACATAAGACCTAAGTGTAAAGTTCCTAAAAGAAGGCAAGGGAAAAAGCTTCTTGACATTGGTCTTGACAATGAGATTTTGAATGTGACTCCAAAAGCACAAACGACGAAAGCAAAAATCAACAAGTGGGACCACATCAAACTAAAAAGCTTGTGCATAGCAAAAGACAAAAAAAAAAAAAAAAAAAAAATCAACAAAATGTAAAGACAATGTGGGGAATGGGAGAAAATATTTATAAACCATATATTTGATAAGAGGTTAATATATCCAAAACATATAAGGGACACATATAACTCAATAGTGAAACACAAACGATCTGATGAAGAATGAGCAAAAGGTGGGGCGCCTGGCTTAGTCAGAAGAGCATACGACCCTTGATTTCAGGGTCATGAGTTCGAGCCCTACATTGGGTGTAGAGATGACTTAAAATAAATAAGTAAACTTAAAAAATGAGCAAAAGACGTTGAATAGACATTTCTCCAAAGAAGACATACAAGTGGCCAACAGGTACATGAAAGGGTGCTCAACATCACTAATCATCAGGCAAATGTAAGTCAAAACCACAATGAAACATCACCAGTTAGAATGGCTATTATCAAAAAGATAAGAGATAACAAGTATTGGCGAGGATGTGGGGAAAAGAGAACTCTCATGCACTGTCGATGGGAGTGTAAAATGGTGCAGCCACTGTGGGAAACAATACGGAGACTCCTCAAAAAATAAAAAATAGAACTACCATATGATTGAGCAATCTCACTTCTAGGTGTATATCCAAAAGAAAGGAAACCAAGATCTCAAAAGAGATATGTGTACTCCCAAGTTTTTTGCAGCATTAGTCACAACAGCCAAGACATGGAAACAACCTAAGTGTCCACAGACTGACGAATGTTAAAGAAAATGTGAGATATATATGTGTTTACATATATATACACAGATAAATATATACATATACACAGAGTGGAATATAATATTATTCCAGAGTGGAATAATATAATAATATTATTATATACATAATAATATATAAATATTGTATATATAAAAAAGAAAGGAAATCCTGCCATTTGCCACATGGACCTTGGGGCCATTAAGCTAAGTGAAATAAGCCAGACAGAGAAAGACAAATACTGTATGCTCTCACTTACAGGTGGAATCTAAACACTGAACTCCGAGAGAGTAGAGGTAGTTGCCAGGGGACGAGAGGTGGGGAAAAATGGGGAGGTGTTGGTCAAAGGGGAGAAGTTTCAGTTATAAGATGAAGTTTTGGGGATCTAAGGTACAGCATGGTGACTATAGTTAACAATACCGTATCGTATACTTGAAGGTTGCTATGATAGGAGAGCTTTAATATTTTTACCATAACAGCAATAAAATTGTAATTATGTAAGCTGAAGGATGTGTTAACTAAACCGATTGTGGAAAACGTTTCACAATATATATGTGTATCAAATCATCACATTGTACAGCTTAAACCTACACAATGTTATACGTCAATTGTATCTCAATAAAGCTATGGAAAAAAAGAAATATAATGTGAGCCACATACGTAATTTAAAATTTTCTAGTAGCCTCATTAAAAAAGTTAAAAAGTAACAGGTGAGGGCGCCTGGGTGGCTCAGTTGGTTAAGTAACTCCCTTCGGCTCAGGTCATGATCCTGGGGTCCTGGGACCGAGTCCCGCTTCGGGCTCTCTGCTCAGCGGAGAGTCTGCTTCTCCCTCTGACCGTCCCCCTTCTCATGCTCTCTCTCTCTCTCATTCTCTCTCTCTCAAATAAATAAGTAAATGAAAAAAAGTAACAGGTGATATTGATTTTTAAAAACTGATTTTTTAACCCAATATATCCAACAGATTACCATTTGTAGTCTCACGATTATAAAAAAAAATACTAACGTGAGGGGGCACCCGACAGGCTCAGTCAGAAAAACATGCGACTCTTGATCTTGGGGTTGTGAGTTCAAGCCCCAGTGGGATGCAGAGATTACTTAAATGAATAAACTTAAAAATATACCAGCATGAGGACAGAAGCATGGACTCTGTGGGGTCGTTCCTGGCATTTTGGTCTTCCCTCTCCCTTCCTTGTCCAAAGTGAGGGGACCATGGTTTCAAGTGAGCTCCCAGAAGGGGACTATGTCTTGCTCCAGGCCTCAGAGGCACCAGAATACAGTTAGCTTCAAAAATGACAAGTTTGATAACAGCGTTAGGCCAAAAAAATTAATGCAAAGCTTCATGATGGAGTTTGTCAGCACCGTAAAGAAGGTCTTGAAAGGTGTGTAACATACTGCAAATATAAACCATTGGCAAAGCCTTAAAAATATGTTAAAATGGCAAAAGTCAGTGAAGGATTCTTATCACATAGGGTATAGACTATGTGCCTGTGAATTTGAAGTTTGTGCAAAACGTGGAAAGAAAGAAGACATTGTAGGGCACCTGGGTGGCTCAGTAGGTTAGGCAGCTGCCTTCGGCTCAGGTCATGATCCCAGGGTCCTGGGATCAAGCCCCACATCGGGCTCGCTACTCAGTGGGAAACCTGCTTCCCCCTCTCCTCCCACTAGTGCTCTCTGTCACTTTCTCTGTCTCTCTCTCTCTCAAATAAATAAATAAGATATTTTTAAAAAATTAAAAAAGAAAGAAGACACTGTTACTCCATTTAATAAACAATCAGAAAAGACAGAAAATACTGAAAGTAATCTGCATTCCAACCATAGAAGTTGCAGAAAAAATGAAGATAGTGGTGATGATTTAATTTTGATACTGATTTAGATGATACAAAGACAATCAAGTGGATTAATACATTAAAAATCAGTTGGAGGGGCGCCTGGGTGGCTCAGTGGGTTAAAGCCTCTGTCTTCAGCTCAGGTCATGATCTCAGGGTCCTGGGATCGAGCCCCACATCGGGCTCTCTGCTCAGTGGGGAGCCTGCTTCCCCCTCTCTCTCTCTGCCTGCCTCTCTGCCTACTTGTGATCTCTCTCTCTCTGTCAAATAAATAAATAAAAAATCTTTTAAAAAAGTAAAAATCAGTTGGAAAACTTGAAAATCTGAACAACTTTTGACTTTCGGGGGTTTTACAAAAAAAATTCTGTGAAATCCTAATGAGAAAAATAGCAAAAAACCTATAGAAAATAGGCAAAGTTTATACATGGATAATATAAATTATGTATGATACTGAAATAATTATAAAACTTTCATCCAGAGTTTTCTTACAATAAATTTTTAAGCAGTATACATCAGAATACCTGCCAAAATGAGTATTAGGATATCATAATATAGTTCATGGAACTTATCTAGAAGAGTACAGTACCTATCATCCAACTAAACAAGATTTAGAATTGATGGTTGTGTAAAAACTACCTCATGGGGAAATCAGATGATATTATTATAGTGTGGCCTCAAAAATCAGTCCTCAGTAAGTGCCTTTTGATCGACTGATCTCCAGTAAATGGCCCACATTACAAAGCCCCCTTACTCATTACGTTCGCTTGTTATAAAAAGGTTGTTATTTATTTTTTATAATGTTTAACAAGTGCATAGCAGTTTTTCTTTGAAAGTAATTTACATACCTGATCACATTTTTACCTTTCTTCTCTTGTGAAATATACATATGAGAAAAGTGTATAAAATGCATACGTAGAGTTTAATAAATAAAGAAAGGTCATACATCTATCATCCAGATGAAGAAACTACTTTCAAGCAAACAAAAATACTAACATATATTAGATTCTTTCTTTTTTTCTTTTAAGTCTTTGAAATCCATTCTGGATTTTATTTTAAAGATTTTTAAAATTTATTTGATGGAAGAGAGAGCGTGAGCAAGAGACAGCGAGAGAGAGAGAGAGAACACAAGCAGGGGGAGTAGTAGAGGGAGCAGCAGAGGGAGAGGGAGAAGCAGTCTCTCCGCTGACCAGGGAGTCTGATGCGGGGCTTGATCCTAGAACCCTGAGATCATGACCTGAGCTGAGGGTAGACGCTTTACCAACTGAGCCACCCAGGCGCCCCCCATTCTGGATTTTATACCAATAGCACGTCTCAGTTTGGACTAGCCACGTTTCAAGGGCACAATAGCCACTCGGGGCTAGTGGCTGTTTTGGACATCAGAGCCCTAGAGCTCCATAGTCCAGTGGAAAATAAAGACATTTCAAGAAGTAACACTTGCATAATAGCCACCATGCCGTGAGTTGTTCTGGCATCACAAACGGAGAGGGGAAGGCCACGCCCTTTTATTTTATGGCGAGATTCTTCAAAAGAGCGATATCTGTTTATTGCCTCTGTTTTGTTACCTTCCATTTATGTCTTTCTTCCTATAAAGTGTGTTCTCTTCCCCCGTAAATCTACTGAAACTTTTCCCAAAAATGACCTCCTACGTCTGCAGCTGCTCTCTAGCAAGTCTTCCCAAATTTGAATTCCCGTCCCAATCACCTGGGGATCTTGTTAAAATGCAGGTTTTAATCTAGTAGGTCTGGAGTGGGGCTTGAGACTCTGAGTTTCTAACAAGCTCCCAAGGGATACTGATGCTGCTGGCCCAGGAACCACACTTTTGAATCGCAAGGGTCTACATTGGTCCGAGTTTGGTCAGAAACATACGAAGCACTCCAGGTATTCTAGCAGGAGGCTCTAATCCAGAAGATAGTCGGAGCTGTAGTTATGTGGTTATGGAATTATGCTGGCATAACCCTTGGAATGGGGCAATGGTCAGGAAGGCTGAGGAAATCAGGAAGCATAGGCATAGGAAGAAGCTGTTAGCCATGTTCTCGGCAGCCTACAGCGCCAAAGGGAGTTTGCTCAGAAACCACTGCAGACTTCTGTCTGCCATCTGCTCCTGCTTCTCCTCGTATTTTGCCTTCCAAATCACAAAGAACCCTGGCGGCAAGACAATCTGGGAGATATGGCTTCCAAGCCTCCCACCCCGAGAAAGGAGTGATGGGGCCGATTATTAACAACAGTATCTGGCACGCATTCCCTCGAGGTTCAGTCCTCAGTCCTACTCCTTTTCTCTTTCTTTCCATGTCTCTTGCACACCTCTTCCAGACTCCTAGGCATCTCAGCGAAAACACTTGCAATCCGTTTGGACTTCTATCTTTTCGACAACTTGCAGATAGTCCCCGAATCCTGTCAAGTTTTCAACCAGCCCTCCCACATTTTCCCTCCTTCCCATTCATTTGTCATTTCCATGCGCTCTTATTCCTTTACGTTTGGATAACCAAAGAAGCTTTTTAAACTGCTTGCCTTTGAGCTGACACCATCCGCCCCCCTTCTCCCCACTTCCCCATGTAGTACGACTCGGAGTAAAAGGAGCTAGCAACATCTGATTAATTTTTTTTAAAGTATGTGGACTTTTGTTTTTTTAAAGGTTATTTATTTTTAAGTAATGTCTACACCCAACACGGGGGTTCAAACTCACAACCCTACGATCAAGAGTCTCCTGCAAGTCAGCTAAGTGCCCCGATACCTGAATTGATTTTACCAGTGAGATGACCAAATTTACATACTATTGCTATAAAAAATATTGTTTAACATGAGTGTTCAGAATGAAAGCCCCTGCAGACTCTCCAATAGGCTTTTGCTCTGGGTTGCAGGAAGCTGCTGTGGGACCGATCGGGGTCTGGGGAGGCCGAAAACTGAGTTCTTGATCCGCCTTTACTCTTACTATGTGGCTTTGGACGAGTCACTTCCCCTCTCTGAGCCTCCTTTACTCCTGAAGTAAAGTGAGATGGGTAGGCTAAACTATCATTTTCCAGCCTTTTTTTTTTTTTTTTTTTTTTACTCCACTGACAGATAACTTAAAAAACACATAATGTATCATGTTTGATTTGGGGACTGAATGCATGTTAACGTGGCCAAATTAGATCAGTTTCTCCATCTGACTACAACTCATTATAGGTAGTTTTATTTCACTAGTCTTATAGTAGTAAACGCAACAATTGTATTCATACCATGGGCACTTTGAGATGATGTGTTACAGAAAAAAGTGCCCTCTCCGACTTCTTTACCAAATCGCTACCTGAGAGCCGACAATAGCTTCTTTCCATGAAAACACCAAGCCTTCTCCAATAATTTGAACTTCTCCAGCTTTTCCCCAGTTTCACACCTTGCTAGAGAGATGTCTTATATTTGTTTTAAGTGTCTGGATTACTGACAGATATTTGAAAATGTTGCACTCTGTACTTATCATTTATTTTTGAAGACTTTTGTTTTAAGAGCAGTTTTAGGTTTTCTACAAAGATTCCTCTTGTGTCCATTGTCCGCACACATACCTAGCCTCCTCCATGCCCAACACCCCCCACCAGAGTGCTGCACTTGTCACAACCGATGAACCTACATTGACACCATCATAATCACCTCGCTTCCAGAGTTTACCTTAGGGTTTGCTCTCGGGGTTGCGCATTCTGTAGATTTGGACCAAAGTATAATGACATGTATCCATATAGAGTATGACAATATCGCACAGAATATTTTCACTACCCTAAAAATCTTCTGTTTTTTACTTATTAATTTGTCTCCTTCCACGTACTCCTGGCAACCACTGATTTTTTATGGTCTCCGTAGTTTTGCCTTTTCCAGAATCTCCTACAGTAGGAATCGCACACTACATAGCCTTTTTAGGTTTTTTTTTTTACTTAGTAATATGTATTTAAGGTTCCTCCATGTCTTTTCATGGCTTGAAAGCTCATTTATTTTTAGCACTGAATAATATTCTATTGCCTGGAGGTACCACAATTTATCCATTCACTCACTGAAGGACATCTTGGTTGCTTCCAAGTTTTGGTAATTATGAATAAAGGTGCTATAAATATCCATGTGCAGGTTTTTCTGTGGACATAATTTTCATCTCCTTTGGGTAAAGACCAAGGAGCGTGATGGCTGGATTGTACGGGAAGAGTATGTTTAGTTTTGTAAGAAATCACCAAACTGTCTTCCAAAGTGGCTATAACATTTTACATTCCCACCAGCAATGAACGAGACTTCCCACGGCTCTACGTCCTTGCCAGCATTCGGTGGTTGTCGGTGTTTTAGATTTTGGTCATTCTAATAGATGTGTGGTGGTAGCTTATTGCTCTTTTCATTCGCATTTTCCTGATGACATATATGGATTATCTTTTTATATGCTTTTCTGTCATCTATATATCTTCTTTGGTGAGGTGTCTGTTTAGGTCTTTGGCCCATATTTAAATGAGGTTGTTTGTTTTCTCATGATTGAGTTTTAAGAGTTCTTGGTATATTTTGGGTATCTCCAAATATACTGTATGTGTCTTGTGCAAATATTTTCTTGCAGACTGTGGCTTTTCTTATTCTCTGGACAGTGTTTTTCGTAGAAAATGAAGTCCAACTTTTCAGTTATTTCTTTTGTGGATCGTGCCTTTGATGTTGTATCTAAAAAGCCATCATCATACCCAAAAGGATCTAAGTTTTCTCCTGTGTTATCGTCTAGGAATTTTATAGCTTTCTGTTTTACATTTAGATCTGTGATTCATTTTGAGTTAATTTTTGTGAAGGTTGTAAAGTTTGAGTCTAAATTCTTTTTTTTTTTTCTTTTGCATGTGGATCCCCAGTTGTTCCAGTACCATTTGTTGAAAAGGTTATCTTGGCTCCATTGTATTGCCTTTGTTCCTTTGTTAAAGATCAGTTAATTGTATATATTTGGGTCTATTTCTGGGCTCTCTATCCTGCTCCATTGATCTATTTGTCTATTCTTTCCCCAACACCACATTTTCCTAATATCTATGACTTTATAGTAAGTCATGAAGTTAGGTAACATCTGTCCTCCAACTCTGTTCTTCTTCAGTATTGTGTTAGCTGTTCTGATGTTTATCTTTATAATGTATGTCAGTTGCTAAATATTGACATAAAAGGGAAAGCTTCAGGCTGCTCTTTGAAAGCATTTCTTGGCAAATGACACTTTCTGGATGGGGGTAGTTTTTATTCCTAGTAAATGAATAGACAAATTATATATTCATTACTTTATTGTCTCTTTTAAGGCTGGCTTTTGAAGTCTTAGAGATAGTATCCTGTTTTATCAGAGAATGTTGATTAATCACAGGTCGTAGATCATCAGAAGGCAAATTGGCAGAATTATTACCATTTTTGAAATCCTCAGTTACATGCCGTATATCAGTATTAGTGTTCCCTATGTTTTCTGTCTTTCACCTAGTATACTGGGGCACCTGGGTGGCTCAGTCGGTAAAGCGTCTGTCTGCCTTTGGCTCAGGCGATGATCCCAGGGTCCTGGGATTGAGCCCTGCATTGGGCTCCCTGCTCAGTGGGGACCCTGCTTCTCCCTCTCCATCTGCCTGCCACTCAGCCTACTTGTGCTCTCTCTCTCTGTCAAATAAATAAAATCTTTAAAAAAAAAAACTAGTATATTAAAGATGGAAATTAAACGTATATGATAAGGATAAAAACGGTTTCTGCTATCTACCAACCAAAACCCTAAAGTCAGCTGTTGATAGAGATGCATTATGAGTAAGTTCATCTATTTTTTTTAAAGATTTTATTTATGCATTTGAGAGAGAGATAGAGTGAATGCAAAGCAATAGAGAGAGCAGTGGAGTGGGGTCGGGGCAGAGGGAGAGGGAGAGAGAGAAGGAGAAGCAGACTGAGCCGCCCAGGCACCTCCACGCTCGTCTATTAATCGACCACCACACTCACACTTGATACTTAATTTGAAATGGAAACCAAACATTAAAATAATTAATTAAAATGGATGACTTCCGGGGGGTGGGGGGCTTAGAGGCAGAGGGAAAGAGAGAGAATCTTTTTCTTTTCTTTTCTTTTTTTTTTATTTGAAAGAGAGAGTGAGAGACCACAAGCAGAGGGAGCAACATAGGGAAAGGGAGAGGGAGAAGCAGGCTCCCAGCTGAGCAGGGAGCCTGACGGGGCATTTGATCCCAGGACCCTGAGATCATGACTTGAGCTGAAGGCAGATGCCTAACAGACTGAGCCACCCAAGCACCCCTATAAAGGACTGATTTTTAACAAAATTTAATTCCAGTATAATTAACATACAGTGTTACATTGCTTTCAGCTGTACAATATAGTGATTCAACAATTCTGTACATTACGCAGTGTTCATCACAGTAAATGTACTATCTTTTTTTAAGTAATCTCTATGCCCAACATAGGGCTTGAACTCAAAGACCCTGAGATCAAGAGTCACGCGCTCTACCAAACTGAGCCAGCCAGGCACCCCACATTTAGTGTGCTCTTAATCCCCTTCACCTGTTTCACTCCTCCCCTGACCCCCTTCCCCTCTGGCAACCACCAGTTTGTTCTCCATATTTAAGAGTCTGGTTTTTTGTTTGTCTGTTTTTTTCTTTGTTCCTTTGTTTGGTTTCTTAAATTGTATAGTGGACTGATTTTAAACATAGAAATTGAAACACACAGTGGCCGCCATTACCACCCGAACCCTTAGGACATGTTTGCAGATCTCTGAGTGTTTGCAAGAAACACTGGGGTTAGTGATCTCTCAGGAATATTCTAGCTATAATGTTTTATGTGTCTATGGACTAAGTTGCTAAAGGGCTCCATGAACTGGAGAGACGCAAATTACTCTACCTTGTAGGAATTCTGGCAGTTATGGTTGTTATGAGAATAAAAACTAAATGTTTTAGAATCCTTAATTTCAGTTATCCTGAGAAATAGTGTGCATTTTCCATAATGCGGTGGTTTGCTTCCTTTCTTACTTTTATTTTAGTTAAGCTATTACATTGTTTTGAGAAATTCTGGGAGGGAGAGAGGAGTCCTTTCCAAAGAAAGCAAGGAGGACAAGCTGAATAAAGGAGGAAAGATCATCTGACATTTCTAAAGGTAAATTAAGTGTTATAAAATGTCAACAGGAAGTAATACTTTATCTCATGGTTATTTGATTTCTGTCTTTGATTCAAGGTTGCCTTTTTTCTCATCTTGGTATTGTGAAAAGACAGCATTATATTGAACATTTCATAAGAAATGTCAATTCTGTAGTTATTCTCATTTATATGTTTTAACATAGTTAGCTTGTGGAAAGTGTAAGAAAACGCTGCCTATTTAAGTTGACTGAAAACAAACTGGATCAGACTGAAACAGATAGGAAATAACTAAGCAAAGATAAAAACATTTTTGCCTTCTGTACTTCCTCACCAAACCTTCTTGGTAGTGAATTTTCTTAGATTTGTTCACATCCTGTCTTATGGTCCAGCTTTGGATACATGGATAAGGAAAGAGTAGTGTGCGTGTGTGTGTGTGTGTGTGTGTGTGTGTGTGTGTGTGTATTCCATCATATGTATGTGTGTTTATGCACACCCCCCCAACACACATACAGTGGAATATTATTCAGCCATAAAAACAAAGGAAATCTTGCCAATATGACAAAATGAATGAACCTAGAGGACATTATGCTTAAGTGAAATTAGTCAAACAGAGAAAGATACTGTATGATCTCACTTATCTGTGGAATCTAAAAACATTGAGCTCATTGAAACAGAGAGTAAACTAGTGGTTGCCAGAGGCTATGGCTAGGGGAAGAGAAAGACTTACTGTATTATGTACATGAAATTTGCTAAGAGGGTAGATCTTGAATGTTCTCAACACACACACAAAGGAAACTCTGTGAGATGATAGGTATGTTAATTTGCTTGATTTTGGTGATTATTGCACAATATATACATATATCAAAACAGAAACTTGTATACCTAAATATATGCAGTATTTATTTGTCCATTACACCACAATAAAGTTCGGGGGGGGCAGGGGAGGAAACCAAACCAAAACATAATTACAAAACTTTTGTTTGGACTGCCATTTTAGTCATTCCAGTAGAAACCGAATACCCAACAATATGCTATTTGGGTGGTGCAAACACAGGAACCAGCCCAGGAGGCAAGAGACCGGTGCTAGGAAGTCGGGATACTCTGTGGGAGCGGGGCTCTCTGGGAAAGGTGCCTACACCGTGGAGCTGGGCAATGGGGACGCTGCAGGCATGGAAGCTACCAGTGCTGCGGGAACCTAGCAAGAATACACAGGGAAACCAGGAAGCAAAATGCTTCTCTGCCAGTGTCTGTCCAGAGCCCTCTATTGATCAAACTTGACATTGTGCCTGCTGAGAGGAGACCTATTTCAAGCTCTCGGACCCATTTCACAGAGCAGGCAATTGTGGTCAATTTTAAGAAAGTATATACTCTAATATCATATATTATATATATATACGTATTATATATTACATATAGCATGTTATATATGTATATATAGTAGGTATAATAATGTATATATAGTAGGTCAGATGGCAGTAAGTGTTATGGAGAAAATTAAAACAAACTAAGAGGACATTGGCCAAAGGGCTGATATTTGAGCTGAAGTGAGAGTGACACCAAGAAGCAAGCCATGTGACCATATAGAGGACGCGTGTCCATCGGTAGAAGAACCAGCAAGTGCAAAAGCCTTAAGACAAGAAGGCGTCTAGACTTATTGAAGAACACGAAAGAGACCTTTAGGACTGGCAGCAGGTCACATCCCCGGAGCTGGGGGCAACTGAAGCCACCCGACCAGATCGAGGAGATCTCAGTAACTTCAACCAGCCCCACGATATGAAGTTGTTCCCTGTGTTAGTGTAGAGAATAAGGTAGTCTTTCTGAAGCTCTCATTTCCAGATACCTCGTGGATTTTAAGTCTATTGCTGCTGCTTCAATGAACATGGGAGTAGCCCAAATGCCTGCCAGCTGATGAATGTATAAGCAAAATGTGGTGGACGAGCAGTGAAATAGCATTTGGCCCCCAAATGAGGGAAATACCGCTTCAACAGGAAGGAGATGCTACACCGCGGCTGGACCTGGGAAACATTCCGCTCGGTGAAAGGAGCCAGAGGCACGGGAGGCTGCTGGTAGATGGCGAGGTTTTCCTTGGTTGAGGGCGAGGGGAAAGATGAAAATGATCACGATGAAAATTGAACGTGAAGATGGTTGCACAACTCTGAATGTACTAGAAAGCTTTGAATTGTACGCTTTATTTTATTTTATTTTTTTAAGATTTTATTTATTTATTTGACAGAGAGAGAGAGATCACAAGTAGGCAGAGAGGCAGGCAGACAGAGAGAGAGGGGGAAGCAGACTCCCTGCTGAGCAGAGAGCCCGATGCGGGGCTCGATCCCAGGACCCTGAGATCATGACCTGAGCCGAAGGCAGAGGCCTAACCCACTGAGCCTCCCAGGCGCCCCTGAATTGTACACTTTAAATAGGAGACTTGTATGGCATGTGAATTGTATCTCAATAAAGCTGTTACAGTAAAAATCTATTGCTGACTCCTTGCATGAAAGGTCCAGGAATCTTTTGGAGTCTTTAATACAGACTGAAATGGCACATCTATCGACATGCACTTTTTCAGTGAACCAAGTACTACAGAACAGGATCTCAAAGTAGACTCAACCCATAGCGTTATTGACATGCACATCTGCAAAGTCCTGAAAGGTCCCCTACAAATCCCAGGTCAGTTGTCATATGGATTTTTGCCTCATTCTGCCACTAGCTCCTAGGAGAAACATAAATTTGGAATCCGGATCTGGAATTGACGTATACTGCTGTCATTTACTAGCTCTGCAACCTTGAGCTATTTACTTAAACCTCTCTGAGCCTTAGTTTTCTTTCTTTCTTTTTTTAAATAGGAAAAGTAGAACACAGGTCTACAATATTGTGAGAAGCAGATTAATGTATATAAAAGTGGCTTAGAAGTTATGCAATTATAGAGATGCAATGAGGTCTTGCTTGACTAACATGCACGCTCGTATGCATGTGAGCACACACTCCAAATGACCCCCAAAACGATGACATTCTTTCATTTGGTAGAATGTTACCTAAATTGCATTTCTCCAGGAAGCCTGCTCTGTAGGCTTTGCCACTGCAAAACCGACCAATCAGCAAGCCAGGTTGGTTTATTTGATCAATATGGTTGCTAAACCTTTCCTCCCTATTTTGCAGGAAAGGAGGTCGAATTGAGGTAAGGTGAAATGACTGTACTTGTGCGGCCACTCAGTCATGGAGGTGTGCCACTCAGATTTTTTTTTTTTTTTTAATTTATTTGACAGAGAGAGAGAGATCACAAGTAGTCAGAGAGGCAGGCAGAGAGAGAGGAGGAAGCAGGCTCCTTGCTAAGCAGAGAGCCCGATGCGGGGCTCGATCCCAGGACCCTGAGATCATGACCCAAGCTGAAAGCAGAGGCTTTAACCCACTAAGCTACCCAGGCGCCCCTGCCACTCAGATTTTTAAAGGGAGAACTTTCTCTAAGGAGTCCAGTGCTCTCTGATGTGGCGCCTTTGGTCTCATTGCAACATTCAGGTCGGGGCAGGCTCTCCTTGGACAGCTTCAGCCAGTGACTGAGCACAGTGGTGTCCTAGAGTCTGGCTATTTCTCCCTACCACTCTGGAGTCCCCCCTTAGGCTGGATGAGACATTCTAAAACCTACATGACAGTCTGAGGCTCTTTTGAACCAATCCTTCTTTTTTCCTCCCTCGTTACACACATGACTTAAACTGACATTCTTTGGTGGGGCCAAGACTAAAACACAGTCTTCTGATTCCAAGCTCATTCCACAGAGCTATCTGGAACCATCGCGCATAGCCCACTGGGACTAAATTGAAGACACCAGCTAGGTTCATGAACTGTCACCTGGGTTTACCATGACCTGGTCCCTGTATAGTCCTGTATGGATAAAACCAATTTAAAAAAAAAAAATTGAGAGAGAGCAAGCATGAGAGGGGGAGGAGCATAGGCAGAAGGAGAAGCAAGCTCCCCACTGAGCAGGGAGCCTGACATGGGGCTCGATCCCAGGACCCTGAGATCATGACCCAAACAAAGCAGGGGCTTAACCCAGTGAGCCACCCGGGCGCCCCTGGATAAAACCAACTTATAGAAAGAACAGGTTCCTGTGGCTGAATCCAAAGCGGTCAAGAGCATTCTCTCATTTGGCAAGAGGAGAGAAAGGAATGAATAGTTGACACGCTGGCAAGGACTACTCTGAAGCTTATTCATGGCTTCCCATGAAATATTAACCGTGGGCCTTCTGTAGACAGGTGCAAAGGTCTGCCCCACCACCCAAACCCCTGCAGGTATTACTTGCAACAAACTGCTTCCCTCCTGCATGCCCAGCTGAGATGAGCTCCACAGAGAATTAAGGTTTGGAGTCAGATCTGAGATGGCAGCAGGGAAGGGGTAACTTTGGTGCAGAATGCATTAGGAGATTCCAGATAGGCCAGGAGGAGAGGATCAGATCTCAGAGGTGAGGAAATATGCAGACCAGAAAGGCAATACCAATTTGTGTTGGCTGCTTTGCATTTTTTCCCTAGAGCCCCGAGACAGCAAGATCTTCTGTGCCCTCTTCCCCACCAGTATCCTCGATTAAAATGCAAACAAATAGACTTTATTGAGCACTTACTATATGCCAAGATCCATGCTAGGAATCTTGGGGATTCCCGAACTTACAATCAGATGGAGAGATGTACATGAAGATGACCTCTAAATGCAAGGAAATGTGTGACCACGACTCTAATAATAGTGCTAAGAGTGATAGCAAATGGAGAGATTGGTTCTGAAAGGGACTCTCTAGGCAGGCTTATTGAAGCCGGGGGTTAAAGAGCTGGGGACCCGAAGAGGAGTAGAAGTCGAGCAAAGCAGGCATTCCAGACAGCAGTGCCAGTGTGAGGAGAGGCACCGAGGTGCGTGATAATGTCACATTTATGGGAACAGACAAGGAGGGTTGAGTGGTTGCAGAATCAAGTTCAGGGCACGGAGGAGCCGTGATGGCGGAAGAGGCCAAATCACACATGGTCTTGTGCGCCAGGGGAAGGAGCCTGTATCTTACCCTCGAGACGACCAGGAATCGCCAACAGGTTAAGTGCGTATGGAGGGAGCGGTGTTTATATAATTTTTTTTAACACGAGCCTAACCGTGAAGCCTACAGCATCCTGGAAACAGCTGCCGAGATGCGCATCTCCAGGCCATGCCGCCTTTATGTACTCGAAGGGGTCCTAGCCCGCGGTGGGGCGACTCCGCATCTGTAGATTTCCCTTCTCCCATCTGTAGAATGAATATGACCTCAGCAGTTCCTCCTGCCCTACACGTACAATTCTGTTTTTAACAGCTCGTCTCGACACGACTTAGGTGACGATTGCTGGGCTAGCACCGAAGTGAGAATCTGCTTGGATTGGGTCTATACCGTTAGCGTGAAGCAGTTAAGCAATTAGCAGTTTAATCTGACAGTGTCGTGGAGGTTCCAAAGTAGATTTATTTAAATTGGGTCGGCTATCTGGTGAAGGCTCTTCCACTGTCTGAAAGGCACACTCCGCAGCTTATGTCTTTAAAACCACCGCTTCGGTTCCGCATTTGGAATCTGATGGCTGTTTTGCATCGGTCCCGATACGTCAAGAAGCAGGGGCCTGTCAGGCTGGCTGAGTTTTCAACGTGTGGGAAATGCGCCCAGCTCTCCCCAGTCATTAAATCTGATGGCTTGTGGGGTCCAGGAAGGCAGCCCGGGCAGGAAGCTGCATAATCGAGGGTTGCAATGGGGTTTTTTTGGTTTTCTTTCTTTCCTTTTTTTTTCTTTTTAAGCATACTTTTGCCCCAGCCCTTTCCCGTTAAGCATCTCCTTGGAGATGATGAAAGTTTGGCTTCTTCAGCAGGTCATAAATGCACACCGATGAAGCCGGGGCTGGGGAGATGGGTATTGTCTCGCCTGTCTCGACCAGCAGGGACTTTGCTTCTCATCAGACTGTGATTTCTTACCAGTCTCATCCTCTTGATGAGAACTCTGTGCTTTAGCCGCTGAAAGGAGGCTTACACCAGGAGACTGTCAGGTTATTCATTTAGCTATTCCCGAGGGGCCTCGCCGCTCTTTCATAATGCTCTTCCTCAATATCTATGTCAGTTTGTCCAACATTCATTCAGCAGCTTTGCTCGAACTGGCATTGTTCTCTTTTCAGAGATGAGTAAGATGTGTTCTCTGCTTTGAAGAGCTCATTCTTTTAGGGGGTGGACACTCTAAAAAAGCGACTGCAACTTCATGTGACAAGCGCTATTAAAGGGAAATGCACATAGGGACCAAAATGAGGGAGCAATTAATTCCACCTAAGGGAGGAGAGATGGAAACAGAGTGACACTTGAGCTGGCCTTGGGAGGGGAAGGTGTGGTAGGCGGTGGAGGAGCGGAGGCTTGATGTGGGGGAGGACGTGCTAGACTGGGGTGGGGGGTGGGGAGGACTCAGAGTCACTGAAGCATACGAGAGCGTGCCAGTGTCAGGAAGTACAAGTGATATCTCTGGGGTTTGGAGCGTCTGGGTGCAAAGGGACCCAGGTGGTGGCCCGTGATAGTTTATGAGCGTGACATCATTTAGGAAAACACCCTGGCAACTCCAGTGTGCCGAAGGCACTGGATGTGGGATCAGCAAGTAACGCTCCTGAAATGCAGAGCTATCCCCGACCACAGGGCTATGGCTTCATTGTGCTGTGTGTGCGGAGCTTTACTTGGCGTTCATCCTTATCTGGAAGATCCTGGCCAGTTGTACGAGTCTGTTCAGGCTGCCATACCACAGGCTGGGTGGCCCAAACAACAGGGATTTATTTTCTCACCATTCTGGAGGCTAGAACTCCCAGATCGAGGTGCTGCTGGTAGATCCGTTTCTGGTGAGAGCGCTCTTGCTGGCTTACAGATGGCCGCCTTCTTGCTGTGTCCTCACGTGGCCTCTTCTCTGTGCGTGTGCAGAGAGAGATCGCTTGTGTCCCTTCTTCTTCTTATAAAGTCGCCACTAGGACCCCACTCCTGTGACTTCCTTGAAAGTTCATTACCCCTGTAAAAGGCCCTATTTCGCAAAACAGCCACATTGCGGTTTGACACTTCCAACATATGAATGTGCGAGGGGAACACAATTCGGTCCATAACAGCAGCTGACCTTCCTTCTTGTCCTTAGCAAACAACCCACACAAACGTGCAGAAACGACTTTAACGAACAGACACCATACAACAACTCTCATTTCTGCAGGTAACAAATGGCCGCCAAAGGTGCCATGTGACGATGCCAGTTTTATCCAGTGTCTCCAGTATTGTATCTCTTTAAAAAAGATTTTATGTGTTTAAGAGAGAGAGAGAGAGCAGGCAGGCATGCACAAATATAAGCAGGGGGTGGGCAGAGGGGGAGGGAGAGGCAGACTCCCCACTGAGCAGGGCGTCTGCGGCGGGGCTCTATCCCAGGACCCTGGGATCATGACCTGAAGTGCTTAACTGGCTGAGTCACCCCGGCGCCCCAACACTGTATCTTCCGATTTTTCTTCTGGCGGAGGGGTCAGAGACTCCTCCTTTTCCCAAGTATTCAGAGCACAAGCATCACTGCCCATGCTAATGCTGGACCCGCACTTGGGAAATCTCTCCCTCAGCCCCAGTAACCATGACCAGGTCTTCTGAACAGCCTGCCTTTCCCCACTTCTAGCACTGCCTTCCATGGTTTTCTGTCTCTTCCCTCAACCCTCAACCTCTCTATTTCCTGGAATCCATAATTCTCTTTCCTCCCCAGTCTCCAGAACTTGCTGAAAGTGGCAAGCCAACTTCTTTCGTCTGAATTGTAGATACCGAGCTTGATCCTTTAGTCTCAGCTCCCTTTTCTGCAACCTGATAGGGCACGTGAGCAGTGAAGGCCACACTGGTTCCCGAAGGTCACATCTGAATGACTCACTGCTTAAATGCCTATTGAATGAGTGCCACGGAACGAGGTTAAGGTCAGTGAAGACTGGAGCTAGAAATACCAGTTGTTTATAAACTTAGCATGCAAAGCTCCACATAAAAGAAAAGTACTTCAAGCATCTCAGCAGAATTTTAGAACCCTGCCTTCGCTTTTCCACATACTGGCTAACGTATATTTTTATTTGATACAAAATTATTGGCCATTATTTATGGATAGGAAAGTAATATATATTGGAAGAATAGCATTATTTTCACTTGGAGAACAGGATAAAAATACCTAGCTGAGATAAAATGTTCAGTAGCAATGATATCATAATTATATGCTGTATCCCCAGCCCCTATTACAGTGACTTGGCACAGATGAGGCACTTAGATATTTGTAGAATAAATGAGTGAATACCAAATTGAGATAATATTTAACACAGATTAATTCAACAAAAATGCGCTATGTACCAACTAAATGTTACACAGTTTGCTAGGACCTGGGGGATCTAGCTGTGGTCGCACCTGCTCCTATGCCCTCTGTCTATGTCAGGTGGTCATGCTCTTTGAAGCCACAGTTCTGGGGGGATCCACAGGGAGGACCAGCTAGATTAGCCTAATCCAGAGACAAACTTTGTAAAGGGCCGGAAAGTAAATATTTTAGGCTTTGGGGGCCGTACAGTCTCCATTGTGACTACTCAACTCTGGCTTGTAGCATGAAAACAGCCATCCACAATAGTGTAAATGAATGGGGTTGACTATGTTACAATAAAATTTTACTTATAAAAACAGTCAAACCAGGCCCATGGGCTATAGTTTGCATACTATTGAAATCAATGTGGGAGCCATCGGGGCGAAATGCTACCTTTATACACATAAAATTATGGAATTTTGGAACGGAATGGACTGTACAGATGCTGCCCTCTGTTTCACTCGAATAGCAAAATCCCAATCCCGGTAAATCCAACACTCCGCATACCCACTGCTCACCTATCTACTTGCTGTTCAGCTATTGGTGAACATGAACTGAGAAAAGCATTTACAATGGCACCAAAAACCATAAGATACTTAAGAATAAACCTAACCAAAGAGGTAAAGGATCTGTACACTAGAAACTACAGAACCCTTATGAAGGAAATTGAGAAAGACACAAAGAAATGGAAAAAAGTTCCACGATCATGGATTGGAAGAATAAATATTGTTAAAATGTCTGCACTACCCAGAGCAATCTACACGTTCAATGCAATCCCTATCAAAACACCATCAACTTTTTTCACAGAGCTGAAACAAACAATCCTAAAATTTGTATGGAACCAGAAAAGACCCCAAATAGCCAGAGGAAAGTTGAAAAAGAAAGCCAAAGCTGGGGGCATCACAATTCCAGACTTCAAGCTCTACAACAAAGCTGTAATCATGAAGACAGTATGGTACTGGCACAAAAACAGACTCGTAGATCAATGGAACAGAATAGAGAGCCCAGAAATGGACCTTGAACTCTATCATCAACTAATCTTCAACAAAGCAGGAAAGAATATCCAATGGAAAAAGGACAGGTGCTTCAAAAAATGGTGCTGGGAAAATTGGACAGCCACAAGCAGAAGAATGAAACTGGACCATTTCCTTACACCATACACAAAAATAGACTCAAAATGGATGGAAGGCCTCAATGTGAGACAGGAATCTATCAAAATCCTAGAGGAGAACACAAACAGCGACCTCTGTGACCTCGGCCACAACAACTTCTGGCGAGACACATCTCCAAAAGCAAAGGAAACAAAAGCAAAAATGAGCTATTGGGACTTCATCAAGATAAAAAGCTTTTGCATGGCAAAGGAAACAGTCAACAAAACTACAAGGCAACTGACAGAATGGGAAGGATATTTGCAAATGCTTTATCAGATAAACGGCTAGTATTCAAGATCTATAAAGAACTTATCAAACTCGACACCCCAAAACCAAATAATCCAATCAAGAAATGGGCAGAAGATATGAACAGACATTTCGGCAAAGAAGACATCCAAATGGCCAACAGACACATGAAAAAATGCTCTATATCACTGGGCATCAAGGAAATCCAAATCCAAACCACAGTGAGATACCACCTCACGCCAGTCAGAATGGCTAAAATTAACCACTCAGGAAACAACAGATGTTGGCGAGGATGCAGAGAAAGGGGAACCCTCTTACACTGTTGGTGGGAATGCAAGCTGGTGCAGCCACTCTGGAAAGCAGTATGGAGGTTCCTCAGGAAGTTAAAAATAGAGCTGTCCTATGATCCAGCAAATGCACTACTAGGTATTTACCCCAAAGGTAGAGATGTAATGATCCGAGGGGGCACCTGCACCCCAATGTTTGCAGCAGCAATGTCCACAATAACCAAACTGTGGAAGGAGCCCAGATGTCCATTGACAGATGAATGGATAAAGAAGATGTGATATTATATATATATATATATATATATATATATATATATATATATATATATATATATATA
>CM052901.1:6478235-6518290 GCA_028534135.1 Potos flavus | reverse complement strand
TATATATATATATATATATATATATATATATATATATATATATATATATATATATAAAATGGAATATTACTCGGCCATCACAAAGGAAGAAATCTTCCTATTTACATCGATGTGGTTGGAACTGGAGGGTATTATGCTGAGTTAAATAAGTCAATCAGAGAAAGACAATTATCATATGTGGAATATAAGAAACAGTGCAGAGGATCATAGGGGAAGGGAGGGAAAACAGAATGGAAAGAAATCAGAGGGTGAGATATACCATGAGATTCCTAAGTCTAGGAAACAAACCGAGGGTTGCTGGAGGGGAGGTGGGTGGGGCATGGGATAACTGGGCAATGGGCATTAAGGAGGGCAAGTGATGTGATGAGCATGGTTGTTAAATGCAAGTGATGAATAACTGAACTCTACCTCTGAAACTAATGATGTACTGTATGTTGGCAAATTACATTTAAATAAAATAGAAAGGAAGAAAGGAATACAAAAGAAGAAAAGCACACGATCGTGCTGACTGGTTTCTGTTTAGTAAATACATGACATTAATGCCAAGCGAGTCCTCAGGGCTACCCAGAAATCTTACTTCATTTCCTTCATATACTTATTATGTCTCCTAGAAGACTTGCTTTTTGAGTTTTTATTTAAATTCTAGTTAGTTAACATCTGATATTGGTATCAGGAGTAGAATTTAGTGGTTCGTCACTTACGTGTAACACCCAGTGCTCATCACAAGTGCACTCCTTAATCCCCATCACCTATTTAGGCCAACTCCCCCCACCCCCACCAGTTTGTTCTCTATAGTTGAGTCTCTTATGGTTTGCTTCCCTCTTTCTTTTTTTTATGCCCTTTCTCACCAAACCTCCAGCACCTCTGTGGCAGCCATGGATGTGTGTGCCTGGGTCTCCCTACAGGAGAGGAATGCAGCTCGCTCACGGTCTGCCAGCTGTTCGCTTCCTCTGGAAACATCTCAGCCTTCCAGGCAAGGCCGTATTCTTCCCAGGTAAGCCCGAACCACTGGCCGAAAAGGACAGAGGTACAAGGCCCTGCCATTTTGGCCAAGGGAGAACCCTCCAACTCTTCCTCTTTGCCCCAGAGCTCTGCTATGGGTTGCCCAGGACTTCTGCAAATCTCATCGCCATCTGAGGTTATCTCCTCCTGATTCTGTTTCCTCGAACCTTTCTTTTCACAGGTGTCCAAACCTACAGCCTAGTTTATTTTAAACAGAAAGATCGTATGCAACATGAAAAAAAAAAAAAGAAACTTTTAAAGCTAACTTGCTTTTTTCCCCCCCTGGTCTTAGCATTTACATTGTTTGTTGTAGCAAAAGATTTTTTTAAAAAAGATTTAATGTTCAATCTAGTTAAAGGAAAGCACTGAATCACCATCCTGCTAATGGTTGCTGTTGGTTAGCTCTGTTCTCTGCAAACCTTTCATTGCGCCAAAAGCACTGAGCCTTTCTCCCGGGAGACGAAAGCAGCAGTTCCAGCACCAAAGAGCATCACTGACCGAGAGATAACCAAGTGTGACAAGGACTGACAGCTATTTTTCCACACCATTCAGAATAGTAAGGGAGTCTGTTCTCCCCTATAGGGCTTTGTCTCCCCAGTGACTGGGACTTGGAAATGCATTTATTGCATTTTATACTTGTGACTTGACTCTATGATACAAGAATTTTTTTTTGAAAGAGAGGCACAGGGCCTAAATATTTTAGCTTTCTGTCGGTTCAATCAGTACCACATCCATTGGCAGATTCTCATGTAATATTCACACCTCCCATGCGCACAGTGCTTTGCGGTTGGGAGACTTTGTTCTCCAATATTTCATGTGGATCTTTTTATAATCTCATGAGGGGAGAGAATGAGGTTCATAGAGTTTAGGTCCTTTCCTTTCAATGTCACATAGCAGGAAGATGCAAAAGCTGTCACTAGATCCTAAGCTGTTCAAGTTTGATCAAGGCCCTTCTATTGCACTGCATGGCTTGAGAGCCATTAGTCCGACAACATACAGAAAGACATCTGTTATTCCAGCCCAAGTTTTTATCAAGTGTGGCTTAGTGCATGTTAGCAAGGAGGTGCAGGAGGAACATTTGTTTCTTTAATCTAGTTTCATGAGATGCAAAAGAAAATAAAATATGCATTAATAAACTCTCCTTCGAAGCACCACGCTTGCATGCCCTGCTTCAGTATTAAAAGATGCTAATTGTTCATATTCATTAAGACTATTTTTTTGTACAAAAACTAATTTGATTATGACTCCGAATGCAGGTTTAGTGGGTGCAATGATTCAGGAATGGAAGAAACAGAGAATTATCTGCCATTGGCATTTGGCTACCAACCAGCATGCTGGACTACTGGATTTGAGTCATCAGTAAGCCATTGGCCATAATATGACTGTCGAAAATATGTCCAGTGATTTATTTGGCCCACGGAAACTAATGAAAGAGAGCAGTTATGTAAGGGTTTTTGTTCCTTTTATAGCTCTCCAACTAAGCAGAATAAATTCACTGGGATTAAAAAGTTGAATTTACAATAATTTAATAAAGCCAGTGAAACTTTTAAATGGGTAATTACCCTTATTGTATTAAAGGGAAACAAAAAAAGATACAGTAAAGCTTATGGAAATATGATTTCTCCAGGAGAAGGAATTAGGAAATAGAGGTATCTTTTTTTTTTTTTTGAAATAGAGGTATCTTAATTTGTATTTATGCAAGCAGTATGTGGATACTATTTTGTAGTGAAAGATGACTTCAAACATCCAGAATATAAGATAAAAAGAAAAATTATGCCTTAATTTCCCTTTTCTTTCTCAGAGATAACAACTGTGAACATGTACAAATGAACATTTTTATGTCAATTGGACTTTATGTATGATTCCATCACACTCTTATTTTCACTAAATGATTTATACTACAAATCTTTCTATGTCAGTGCATATGTCATTGTGTTTAAATGTATCATATTAGGGGCACCTGGGTGGCTCAGTCAGTTAAGCATCTGACTTTTGATTTCAGCTCAGGTCATGATCTCAGGGTCATGGGATCGAGTCCTGTATGGGCTCTGTGCCGGATGTGGAGCCTGCTTAGATTCTCTTTCTCCCTTTCCCTCTGCTTCTCCATGCTCTGCTCATGTGGATAAAAAACAAAAAATAAAAATAAATAAATGTATCGCATTGAGCTATAGTATAGATGATACTATAATTTATTTACCCACTCCCTAAGTAATTACCATGTAAGTAGTCACTCAGCGAAGATGCGGTGAGCAGCATTGTATATGACTCTTGGTTCACATAAGGATAAATACCAAGAAATCAATCATGGATTTGAAGCATCTGTGCATTTAAATTGTATGTAAACCCCACCAATTGTTCTCTAAAAGGACTGTTTATGTTATCCCCAATAACATATGAGACTAAATGTTTACTGACAAAGGTGTATATTATTATAATTCAAAAATTTTGTTTATAATTTTATTTGTGTCCTTTCCATTTTTGTCTTGGTTTGTCCATCTAAAGGTTTGCCAATTTTGTTTATCTTTTCAAAGAACCACCCTTGGCTTTTGTCAGTCTTTTCTATTATCTTTCTATTCTCTATGTCATTTATTTCTGTTCTAATCTTCATCATTTCCCTTCTGGTAACTTTGGGCTTAGTTTGTTCTTATTTTATAGATTTTTTTTTTAAGATTTTATTTATTTATTGGTCAGACAGAGAGAGAGCACAAGCAGGCAGAGTGGCAGGCAGAGGCAGAGGGAGAAGCAGGCTCCCTGCCGAGCAAGGAGCCCGATGTGGGACTTGATCCCAGGACCCTGGGATCATGACATGAGCCGAAGGCAGCCGCTTAACCAACTGAGCCACCCAGGCGTCCCTAGTTTGTTCTTATTTTAAAGATTCCTTTTGGTGTAAAGTTAGGTTGCTTATTCGAGACCTTCCTTTTTTCTTCATGTATGTGTTTATCCCTAAAAACTTCTGTTTAAGGATTGTTTTCTTTTTTGCTATATCCATAAGTTTTGGTATGTTGTGATTCCATTTTCATTTATCTCAAGATATTTCCTTATTTCCATTTTGATTCCTTTTTTGATTTGTTGGTTGTTCAGGATTGTGTTGTTTAATTTCCATGCATTTGTGAATTTTCCAGCCTTTCTTCTGTTACAGATTTCTAGTTTCATTCCAACATGGTCAGAAAAGATACTTGATATAATATCTACCTTCTTGAATTTGTTGAGACTTGTTTTGTGGCCGAGCATATGGTCCCTTCTAGAAAATGTTCTAGGTGTGCTTCAAAATACTGTGTGTCTTGCTATTGTTGGATGGAATGTTCTGTATATGTCTGTTAGGTCCACTTGGCCTATAGTGTTGCTTGGATCTGCTGTTTCTTTATTGATTCTCCACCCGGATGATCCCTCCGTTGTTGAGAGTAGGGTAGTGAAGTACCCAAATATTATTGCTGCTTGTTTCTCCTTTTACCTTTGTGAGCATTTGCTTTGTATATTAAGGTGTTATATCTTCTTGATGTTGTTGTTATATCTTCTTGATGGCAAATAAGTAAAATTATGAGACAGGAGACATTATAGCTGATACTATGGAAAAACAAAGAATCATATGAGGCTGCTATGAACATCGTATGCCAATAAATCACACAACTTAGTAGAAACAGATACATTTTTAGAACCATACCACCTACCAAGACTTAATCATGAAGAATTAGAAAATCTGAACAGACCAATCATGGGTAAGGAGATTGAATCCGTAATCAAAAAGCTCCCACCAAGATAAGCCCAGGACCAGATGATGTCACTGGCGAATTCAACCAAACATTTAAAGAAGAATTAGTGCCATTTCTTCTGAAACTTCTTGAAAAAATGGAAGGGGACAAAACACTCCCAAACTCATTTTATGAGACCAGCATAACCATGACACAGAGAAAGACACTGTAAGAAAAGAAAACTACAGGCCAGTATCCCTGATGAATATAGATGCAAATATTCTCAACAAACATACTAACAAACTGAATTTAACAGCACATTGAAGAAATCATACACCACGATCAAGTGGGATTCATCCCTGGGAAACAAAGATAGTTCAACATATGCAAACAAATAAATGTGATGCAGCACATTACCAAAATGAAAGATAAAATTAGCATGATTATTTCTATAGATGCAGAAAAAACATTTGTCAGAATTCAACATCCTCTTGCTCTCTCTTTTTTAAAAGATTTATTTGAGAGAGAGAGAGAGAGTGAGCACGCATGGGGGGAGGGGCAGAGGGAGAGGGAAAGAAAAACTCCAAGTACACTCTGCACTGAATGCAGAACCCGATGCAGGGGCTCAATTCCACGACCCTGAGATCATGACCCAAGCCCAAACCAAGAGTCGGATGCATAACCAACTGTGCCACTCAGGTGCACCCAGAATTCAACATCCTCTGTTGATAAACTCTCTCAAACAGTTGGGTAGATAAGGAACACATCTCAACACATGTGACAAGCTCACAGCAAACACCATACTCAATGGTAAAAGGTTGAAGGCGTTTCCTCTAAAATCAGGTACGAGACAAGTGTGCCTACTCTCACCACTCCTATTCAACATAGTATTGGAAGTCCTACTCAGAGTAATTAAGCAAGAAAAATAAATAAAAAGTGTCTGAGTTGGAAAAAAGTAAAATTATCTCTGCTGATGACATTATCTTACATATAGAAAACCCTAGAGACGCCACCAGAAAAACTACTCAAACTAATAAATTCAGTAAAGTTACAGGATATAAAGTAATATACAAAAATCACTTGTATTTATATGCACTAACAAGGAATTATCTAAAAAAGAAAGGGAGAAAACAATCTCATTTACAATAGCATCAAAAACAATCAAACACTTAGGAATAAATTTAACTGAGGTGAATAATCTGTACCCAGATTATTCTGTGTTAAACTGTGTTATTGTTATTAAACTGTATGACATTGATTAAAGAAATTGAAGAAGACACAAATAAATGGAACAATACCCCATGTTTATGGATTGGAAGAATTAATACTGTTAAAATGTTCATACTACCCAAAGTAATTTATAGATTCAGTGCCTCCCTTCTAATTTCCAATGGCATTTTTTATAGATATAGAAAAAATAATCCTAAAATTCATGTAGAACTACAAAAGATCCCAAATGGACAAAGCAGTCATGAGAAATAACAAAATTGGAGGTATCACACTTCCTGATTTCCAACTATATTACAAAGCTAGAGTGATCAAAACACTATGGTACTGGCATTAAAACAGGTACCAATAGATCAGAATGAAGAGCCCAGAAATAAACCCAAGCTTATACGGTCAATTAAAATTTACAGTGGAGTCGAGAATAAGTGGTGCTGGCCAAACTGGGTATTTACATGGAAAAAAATGAAATTAGGCCCCATTCTTATCTCACTCACAAATATTAGCTCAAAATGGACTAAAGATTTAAACATAAGACCCGAAACCATAAAACTCCTACAAAAAATAGGGAAAATCTTCCTTGACATTGGCCTTGACCGTGATTTTATGGATATGACACCCAAAGCACAAGCAACAAAAGCAAAAAACAAAACAGAACAAAAAACCAAAACCAAAACAAACAAAAAGACCCAAGTGGGACTACATCAAACTAAAAAGCTTCTGCACAGCAAAAGAGTCAACAAAATGAAGAGGCAACCTACAGAATAGGAGAACTCGTTTGTAATCTGCAAATCTAATTAGGGTTTACTATCCAAAATATATAAAGAACTCCTACAACTCAATAGCAAAAAGCCAAGTAATTCAATTAAAAAATGGGAAAAGAAACTGAATAGACAGTTTTCCAAAGATATTCCATAGAATATCCAAAGATATTTCCAAAGATATTTAATATCCAAAGATATTTCCAAAGATATTTAAATGGCCAACAAGTACACGAAAAGATGCTCAGCATCACTAATCACTGGGGAAATGCAATTATATGCCACAATGAGATATCACCATACCTTTCAGCATAGCTGTTATAAAAAGGGCAAGAGATAACAAGCGTTGGCAAGGATGCAGAGAAATGGAACTTTTTTTTTTTTTTTTTGAGAAATGGAACTTTTGTATACTGTTGGTGGAAATTTAAATTGGTGCGGCCACAATGGAGAGTAGTAGAGAGGTTCCTCAAAAAAATGAAAGATAGAATTATCTTTAATAATTAATTAATTATTAATCCATCCATTAATCCCACTTCTGGGTATTTATCTGAAGGAAATAAAACTACTATCTCAAAGAGATATCTGTACCCCTGTATTTATTGCCGCAGCATTATCTACAACAACCAAGACATAGAAACAAGCTAAGTAGCCAAAGACAGATGAATGGATAAAGAAAATGTTCTATATATATACAAGGGATTATTACTCAGCCATAAAAAGATGGAAATCCTGCCATTTGCCGAACACGGATGGACCCTGAGGGCATTATGCTAAGTGAAGTGAATCAAACAGAGTAAAACAACTGTAGGGGCTCATTTATTTTTTATTTTTTTTTTTTTATTTTTTTTAATTAACATATAATGTATTATTTGCCCCAGGGTACATGTCTGTGGATCCTCAGGTTTACACATTTCACAGCACTTACCATAGCACATACCCTCCTCAATATCCATAACCCAACCACCCTATCCCTACCCGCCCCTACCCCCCAGCCACCCTCGGTTTGTTTCATGAGTTTAGGAGTCTCTTATGGTTTGTCTAGGAGCTCATTTATATGTGGAATAAAAACAAACAAAAAACCCCGAGAAACTACATGGGGCTCCTGGGCGTCTCATTTGGTTAAGTGACCGACTCTAGATTTCGGCTCAAGTCATGATCTTAGTGTTGTGAGACTGAGACTTGAGTCAGGTTCCATGCTCAGCACAGAGTCTACTCGACATTCTCTCTCTCCCTCTCCCTCTGCTCTTCCCCCACTTGCACTTTCTCTTTCTCACTCTCAAAAAAGATAAAATCTTTAAAACAAAACAAAACACAACACCACACATGCACTCATGGAAACAGAACAGACTGGAGGTTGCCTGGGCTGGGGGATGGAGGGTGAGGGAAATGGACGAAGGTGGTCGAAGGGTATAAACTTCCAGTTATGAGATGAATAAATTCTGGGGTATAATGTATAGCATGGTGGCTATTAGTTAACAGTGCCGTATTACATATTTCAACGTTGTTGGGAGAGATGACTTTTTTAAAGATTTTATTTATCTGACAGAGAAAGAGAGAGAAAGCACAGGAGTCAAGGGGAGGGGCACAGGGAGAGGGAGAAGCAAACTCCTCGCTGAGCAGGGAGTCCAATGACAGGCTTGATCCCAGGACCCGAAATCATGACATGAGCCAAAGCAGAGTCTTAACCGCCTGAGCCACGCAGGTGCCCTGGGAGAGTAGATTTTAGAAGTTTTCACCATACACAGACAAAAATGGTAACTATGTGAGGTGATGTGTTAACGAACCTTATTGTGGTAACTATTTCTCAACATACACATATATAAAATCACTACTCTGTATACCTTAAAGTTATACAATGTTATATGTCAATTATATCTCAATAAAGCTGGAAAAAATTTAAAATTTTGTCTATCTGATGGACAAAAGATTCTTATGCTTGGTATTAATTCTACTTTTCCTAATTAATAATTACAATATATATAAATTTTAGATATTTATTGCCCTTATGATCCTCCTGTGAAATGTCTATGATTTTTGTTTCGTTTCCTACTGAGTCTTTTGCCTTTGACTTTAGATTGGTAACCTGCATATATTCTGGATTTTATTTTTTTAAAGATTTATTTGTTTATTTGAGGGGTGAGGGACAGAGGGAGAGAGAGTCTTGAGAAGATTCTACACTGAGCATGGAGCCCAAACTGGGCTCGGTCCCATGACCCTGAGATCGTGACCTGAGCCGAAACTAAGAATCAGCCACTTAACAGACTGTGACGCCCAGGTGGCCCAGATTCTGGATTTTAATCATGTCTGTAGTTTGTTTTAAATATTTTCTCTCAGCCTTCCACTTATATTTTGTTTTTCTTTATGGTGTCAGTAATTAAATGATAAGGATTTACAAATCTGTTGGTTTTTTTCTGTAGGCTTCTGGGTTTTGTGCCTTACTTAGCAAGATCTTTTCCACTCTACAACAATGAAAAATATTCTCTTAATTTTTCTAATATGTTAAAAATTGTGTAGTTTTCATCCCCAAGTCTTTAATCTTTATGGAGTTCAATTTTTTAATGACCTGATGAAAAGATCCAATCATGTTTTTTATAGATAGACAATTGTCTCAAGACTATTTGATAAATATTTAATTTATCCCTGACTGATATATATATAGATAGATAGATAGATAGATAGATAGATAGATAGATAGATATGGGTGGCTTATATATCTACATATAGATATATATCAAACTTTTCTATAAACCCGTATTTGTTTTTAGGCTTTATGTTCCACTGATGTATTTTTCTAGTCGTGTGCCAGTGGTACACTCTCTTAATTACTATAACTTTATAGGTAACACTATTCCCTCACTCTTATGGTGCTATATGAAATATGTTACCTCTATTCCCATGCATTTTCTTTTCCAAATTAATTTTTGAATGAGCCGGCAAAGTTCTATAGCAAAAAGCCTAGATTTTAAAAAATGGGAACTTGCATTGATTTTACAGGTGTTCTCTTTTTTTTTTTTTTTAAAGATTTTATTTATTTATTTGACAGAGAGAAATCACAAGTAGGCAGAGAGGCAGGCAGAGAGAGAGGGGGAAGCAGGCTCCCTGCTGAGCAGAGAGCCCGATGTGGGGCTCGATCCCAGGACCCTGAGATCATAACCTGAGCAGAAGGCAGAGGCTTTAACCCACTGAGCCACTCAGGCACCTCTACAGGTGATTTCTTGTTACATCCCTTTTCTCATTCCTAAAGTTAAATATTTGTGAATTTATTTGGTCTTCTCTTTTTCTCCAAAAATGCATTCAGATTTCATAAAGACTTGCCAATTGTGTTTTCTTAAAATCCTGGCTTTTATAAACAGAAGTAAAAATAAATAAACTGGACTACATCAAAAGTAAGAAATTAAATATTCTGTCCATCAAAGAACACAATCAACAGGGTGAAGTCAACCTAGAAAATGGGAGAAAATATTTGCAATTCACATATCTGATAAGGGTTAATATCTAGACTATATAAAGAGATCCTACAATTCAAGAACAACAAAGACCGAATATCTGAATAAAAAATGAGTGGTGTGGCTGGGTGTCTTAGTTGGTTAAGCAGATAACCCTTGGTTTCAGCTCAGGTCATGGTCTCATGGGTCATGATGTCATGTATTGTGAAATCGAGCCCTGGGTCAGACTCTGCTCTCAGCGGAGAGTCTGCTTGGGGATTCTTTCCCTCTACCCCTTCCCCCCACTTGCACTTGTTCTTGTTCTCTAAAATAAATAAATAAATCTTTAAAAAAAATGAGCAAAGGACTTAAATAGAAATTTCTCCAAAGAAAATACACGGATGGCTAGCAACCACGTGAAAAGATGTTTGACATCACTAATCGTTAGGGAAATGCAAACGAAAATCCCAAATGAGATATCAACTCACACTCAGAATGGCCGGTATCAAACAAACGATCAAAAAACACCCTAGAAGATAACACGTGTTGCTGAAGACGGAGAGAAATTGGAACCTTCGTGCACTATTGGTGGGGATGGAAAATGGTGCAGCCGCTGTGAAAACCAGTACAGCAGTTCCTTAAAACACTAAACATAGGATTGTCATATGATCCAGCAAATCCGCTCCTGGGTGGATACCCCCAACATTACAGCGGTATCAACATTTGGACACATGTTTCTAGCAGCATTATCTACAATAGCCAAAAGGTGGAAGCAAACAAATGCCTGATCTGATTGATGAGCGGATAAACTGAAGGTGGTCTTTACATACATTGGAATATTAGTCCTTAAAGAGGAAGAGAATTCTAACATGTGGTACAACACAGATAAACCTTGAAGCCATTATACTAAGTGAAATGGCCAGTCACAAAGAGACAAATACCGTGTGATCTCGTTTATGTGGGGTACCTAGAGTCAAATTCATAGAAATAGGAGATAGGACGGTGGTTGCCAGGGTCTGGGGGGCAGTTAGTGTTTAATGGCAATGGAGTTTCAGTTTTCCAAGATGCTCAACTTCTGGAGATTGTTTGTAAACAATGTGAAAATACTTAAACCTGAACTAGACACTTAAAAAAATGATTTGTATGGTCAATTGTGTGTTATGTGTATTTTATCACAATTTGAAAAACTGGCTTTTGGCTTTATTAATCAAGTCTATGTTTCTAATGTTTTCTATAACTTAATTTTGACTTTTATTCATTCTAAGTCCTCCCTTTCGCTTTCTTTGCAACAACTCCATTCTTTTTATTAGCATTTAGAGTAAAAAAGAAATGTGTTAATATCTCTCAACATGATTGTGAACAAACGTCAAAATTTTCTTTCCAGAATTTTTACTTTATATTTTTTGAATTTTTAAATTATTTTTATTTTTTTTTAATTTATTCATTTATTTTTGACGGGGGAGGAGCAGAGGGAGAGGGAGAGAAAGAATCTCAAGCAGACTCCCCGCTGAGCGTGGCGCCCCACGCACACTTGAACTCACAACCTATGAGATCTGAACAGAAATTATGAGTCGGACTCTTTTTTTTTTTTTAAAGATTTTATTTCTTTATTTGACAGAGAGGAAGAGATCACAAGTAGGCAGGGAGGCAGGCAGAGAGAGAGGGGGAAGCAGGCTCCCTGCCGAGCAGAGAGCCCGATGGGGGGCTCGATCCCAGGACCCTGGGATCATGACCTGAGCCGAAGGCAGAGGCTTTAACCCTCTGAGCCACCCAGGCGCCCCTATGAGTCAGACTCTTAACCGACTGAGCCGACCAGGTGCCCCTACTTTATGTTTTTTAACTATTGCTAGGCTCAGAAAGGCTTCTGGATGCTTTATCTTTTAGATTTTAGATTGAACATTTTCTCAATACTAAAAATTATCCTAAAATGCTTTTTAGACAATTCAATCTTTTTGGATGTGAGTTCTCCTCTGTATTAATATCAACACACCTGCTTCTTCCCAGTAGGTTGTTGGCTCGTATATTCATTTTTTTCTCTCTCTGTCTTTTAATTTTCAATCATTCTCTGTCCTGTTGGTATAGATCTGCCTCTTATCAATGAAACACACCTGGATTTTGAAAACTGACTCTGGAAGTCCCTACTTTGTAATAGTGGAATTTAACACATACACATTTATTGTTATTGCCAATTTGATCCTATTCCTGCCTCCTAATTTTATATTGTCTGTTTGCCATGCCTTTATTATTTTTCTTTCTCTGCCTGCCATTTGTTGGACTGATCAAAATTTCTTCATTCCATTTTTCCTACTAGTTCTATTTTCTAATGTTTTTAAATTTTTTTAAAGGTTTTATTTTTATTTGTTTGAGAGAGGGAGCAGGGGTGGAGGTGGGGGAGAGGCAGAGGGAGAAGGAGAAACAGGCTCCCCGCTGAGCAGGGTACCCGAGGTGGGGCTCCATCCTAGGACCCCAGGATCATGACCAGAGCCAAGGGCAGATGCTTAACCGACTGAGCCACCCAGGTGCCCTAATGCTTTAAAATTTTTATACATTCTTAAGCTTGTATTTTTTTTTGATAAGCATCTAGAACTAGTCAGTATTTTTATGCTCCCTTTGAAAAAGAAGAAAATCTATTACTTTCTCTCATTCCCCTAAGATCCCTTGTGTAGACTTCATCTCAGGTTTTTGTCATCAGTGTAAACACATTTATTTAGATGCAACCAGAAATTATACTGCATTCTCTGCTTGCCACTCATGTGTCTAGTACCATATTCCTTCCTCCCTCCCTCCCTTCCTTCCTTCCTTCCTTCCTTCCTTCCTTCCTTCCTTGCACTTTTGTTAGAATGAGTTATCGAATATTTCTTTTGGAGAGGGTCTCTAGTTAGTAAATTTCCTGATTTCTTGTTTGTCCAAACATGTCTTTAGTTTACCCTCACATTTGATAAGTGGCTTGGCTAGATACTGATTTTTTGGTTCAAAATCATTGTCATGCAGAACTACTAATGATAAGTTTGGTGCTGGTCTGATTTTTGTGTTTCTTCTCTGGAAGCTTCTCAGATTTCGACATCTGAAATATTGCCAGGATGTGTCCAGATGTGTGTGTGGGGGGGTCCTCTCTTCATTCGTTCACTCTGTGTGATATTCAGTGGAATATTCTGTGTCTCCTCCAGTGTGGGGATTGTTCCTCTGCTGGCTCTCAAGATTATTTTCTCTTATCCATTCACTAGGTTCTTGTTCTCTTGACTTCTATTAGTGGTTTTTGGAATTTATATCTCTGAATATTCCCACCTCCCCAGTATTCCATGCCTTGTCACTTTTTTTCTATATTCTGAGAGTTTCCCTCAACTTTATCTTCCAGATCATGAATTTAGTTTTTCTCTGTTTCTATTTTGTTATTTGGCCCTTTCATTAAATGTTCTTTTTCACCAGTTATAGTTTTAGTTTTTTGTTTTAAATATTTTATTTATTTGAGAGAGGGAGACAGAGAGTGAGAGCACGAGCAAGGGGAGGGCAGAGGGATATGCAGATTCCCCGCTGAGCAGGGAGCCCGATGCAGGGCTCTATCCCAGGACCCTGGAATCATGACCTGATCTGAAGGCAGATGTTTAACTTACTGATCTATCCAGACACCCCTATAGTTTTAGTTCTTAAATACCTCTTCTTACTGTTGGATTGCCTTTCATCATAAAAGTCTGTTCTTTTTTTTTTTTTAAAGATTTAATTTATTTATTTGACACATAGAAAGACAGTGAGAGAGCATAAGCAGAGGGAGCTGCAGGCAGAGGGAGAGGAAGAAGCAGGCTCCCCACTGAGCAGGGAGCCCGACATGGGTCTCGATCCCAGGACCCTGGGATTATGACCTAACCTGAAGGCAGCCGCTTAGCCACCTGAGCCACCCAGGTGCCCCAAGTCTGTTCTCTTTAATGAATGAAATCTCCATTCACATTCTTCTAAGATATACACTTCTCCTTTGCTCCCTAAATTACCTATTTCCTGTAGAGTTAGCTGTGGACCTTTGTCCAGGTTACACATCTTGATTCTTTTCTTTCGTCTTCCTTGTTTTTCTCAGATTTGAAGATCTTTATTTTGAATGAAGGTTTGCATAGATTAGTCTAGATCTGAGAGGAGCAGGTCTGTTGGCCCAGGAGTACTCTCCTCCAAGTTATGGCAGGCAGGTGACAGAGGCTCTGGGTGAGTAGTTGGAGTGTGTCAACTGGAAGGTCTCTCTACCAGGCAGGTTGGTTTAGAGGCCTCTGTAATCCACTGCCAATAAGAAGACTCTATGCTGCTAGTGGAATATATCTCTAGTGATGCTGCTCTCCTCACCCATCCACATACCACACACACACACACACACACACACACACACACACACACGCACACACACACGCCTGCTATGGAGGCCCATAACTACTGCACGGTCTTCTCTGCTTCTCCGTCAGGTTCCTATACTCTTATAAGGAGCTTTGTCCAGTCAGATCATTTTGGTTTTAGTTGAAGGTCAAATGCCACAATTGTGTGTGTGTGTGTGTGTGTGTGTGTGTGTGTGTGTTGCTATGGGGATTGCTGGGAAAGGATGGCTTTCTCTTACATTTTGAATATTGTACATTAATTACCTTGAAAAACTTCCCAGGGACCCCTTGGGTTCTTTGTCTTGGAGTTTCTCTAACCCTGTCATATCCTTAGAAGTGGTTTGTTCCTTCCTGTCCTTCAGGCCGTGTTTTCTCTTGTTTCTCTATCTCAGACAATTCAATTGCGTTTCCTTCAAGAAGCTCCTCAGAATGTCCTTGGTTGCATGTCCTCTTGTTTTTCGGTGCCGTTCTGGGCACGCGTGCATTTGGTGGGGGGTGGGGGAGATGTGTGTGACCCACATGTACAGCAGTCGTGTCAGTGTTCAGAATCTGAGCAGAAGTGCAGGCAGACCACGGGATGAGTCCAACACCATGTAGCTGAAAAACGATAGCCATCCTTTCCTCAGCACCTTTTCTAGGCCCTGTGGTGGGTTCTTCATGTGCATTTTCTCTGGTGCTCAAACACCATTAGCACATAAGCTCCATGTGGACGGGGACCAGCGGATGTCTTTGTGCACTATTAGATTCCTAGTGCCTAGCACAGCACCCAGCACAGAGTAGCCGCCCAGGAAATCTCTGCTGAACGAGAACCCTATCGGTAGGGTTTTGCTACCATTGAGCAGGTGGTGAAACTTCAGCTCAGACAGGTTTATTAGCCTCCTCTAGGGTGTAAGCCCTGGAGAGAGGATGCAGAGGCAGAGCCGTATGTCCTAAGCTTGTTCCTATGTCCCTCAATATTATCAGAAGGCGTTCTTTCAGTGAAACTCTAGAAAAGAGATACAAACGATTGGGGCAAAGCTCAGTTTTTCTCTCTATAATGACCTTGTGTATCAAGATCTGCTCTTCGTGAGGCCAAACAATGGTCTCTTCTCTAGGGCAACGAACACAGACTTTAGAGGGGAGAGATGTGGCTGTAGCGCAGTTCATATTAATAAGGTCTGAGACTTTGAGTTTTTCCTGGGTTCAGAGTGACCCCACAATGTGGCATGATTAACACAAACATTTACTTTAGGGCAAGTATGTGGAAGTGTGACGCCTAAGTCAAGTCCCACTGTGTTCTGTACTCCTCAGACAGTTCTATCTGTATCTGGGACATTAACAGACCATGTCACACGTGACATAGTAAAGGGCCAGGTACGTTTTCCATCTGGCCATATTTGTGTTTCCAGTTTACACTCCTCTCTTTGTATGCCCGGACACTGCCTTCATTCAGGACCTCAGCATTCTTTGCCATTCCAACAACCCACCGACTTGTCTCTCTGTCCACAGTCTTGTCACCTCAGATCCATCCACTCCCCAGCAGCCAGAGTGATCTTCCAAAAACACAAATCAGATCACGGCATACCTCTTATTAAATCCCTTTAAAAGACTCCCTGAGGGTCTAAAATAAAATAGCATTAAAGGTGATGCCCTGTATGATATGGCCCTCCTACTCTCTCTGGGTTCATTTCCCATCACTTCCTTCCCTCACCGTGGGGGAGGAGGAAATGCTGAACTGCAGTCGAGGTAATTGGATGAATTGAGGTCATGTAGTGCAGATACTCAGTGTGAATATGTTATATTGTCTAACTCTGTGCTTTCCGACATTATATGGCTACGTGTTATTTTGTGCTATGGATATTAGGGTATAGGTCTCAGAACCCAATTGGATAAATACAATCAATATGATTTTCATCAAGAGTGGTAAATTGGCTAGTTTCCAGAAAATGTAAATCTTAATCTCCTAAGCTTTTTTTTTTTTTTTTTTTTTAGATTTATTTGACAGTGAGAGCGAGAGAGCACAAGCAGGGGAACAGCAGAGGGAGAGGGAGAGGCAGGCTCCATGCTGAACAGAGAGCCCAATGAGGGACTCGATCCCAGGAGTCCGGGATCATGAGCCGAGCCGAAGGCAGACTTTTAACCGACTGAGCCACCCAGGCGCCCCTCCTAAGACTTTTTCTCAGTTACAGACATATTAGAGTTCATTGACATATGGGAGGCAGTGGCTAAGGACAGGCCAGAAGGTCCAGGCTCTCAAATCTAGATAAATCAAAGGGGCCTGGGTGCCTGAGGCTGTGCCTAGCAGTTTAGGGAAAGGAGGCTGGGTAAGACAAGTCAGCACAGTCTGGTTCGGCTCTTGTTTTATTTTGGGTTTCCTTGTCCCCTTCCCAGCTTACTGTAACCAGAAAGAACTCAGGGTCTTTCAGATGAGCTTCCTTCCTTATTTAGCCAACAGCAATAAATATAGTCATTCACGGAGCCATTGGCCATTTGTCGTTTACAAGGAGACTACAATGAGACGGCCACTCTGTTAGGTGCTGAGGTAGCTTAGTTGGAGTGCTGGCTTCTGTAACAAACAGCCCGAGCATCTGGGTGGCCTAACTCTAGAAAAGTTGAACTTCTGCTCCAAGTCCTGTGTCAGGCAGTGGGAGAGACTTTTCTCGGTGCAGCCAGTCAGTGAGCTGGGCTCCTTTCATCTGGAATCTCACCCTCTTCTTGGTCCGTGGAGGCTTCTCTCATTCGGTGGGCACCTGGAGAATGAGAGAGATGTGAGCCAGGCCCGGAGGAGGCACATACCACTTCTACTCACACCTCTTTAGCTAAACTTAGTCACATGGCTGTTCCTAAATATAAGGGAGGCTGGGAGACGTGGTTTCCGTCCGAGTCGAAGGAAGAAGACGAGAACCCAAGCACTGGTGATCATAGCGGTGTCTAAGCATGGTGCTTCTAGAGATTTGGCTTTATAGTAATATGGAAAGAAGTTGCGGTCTGGAACTATGACTGCCAAGGGAATGTGGTGGCGAAATGCGGGGCGGGAGCATGACAAGCATGAAGAACTACCGAGGAAGCACTGAGAGAGAGAGAAAATTAGGGTCAGATGTCTAAGTGTCATTATTGTCCTTGGATTTTTAAATAGCTAGACAAGAGTATTGTCATTCATGCTTTCCTAATACCACTTAGCTGAGCTAACAAGAGGAAACCCAAATGAAACATGTCACTTTGCAAGTCCTTCTGCATTGGCCGAGCTGTGCTTTGCCACATCCTGAGCTCTGTAGGCACGGAGGACACAAGATGAAGGAAGCCAGTCTCTGCCCTCACCCAGTTCTCAAGCCAGTGAGGAGGGGTGCGTGTAGGCAGCTACCCAGGCACCACTTCGGGGCACGCTCTGCCCTTCTGGTCCAGGGACATGCTGTCACGTGGGACGGTGAGCGGGGAAGCCATTCACACCTGCTTGGGGGGGGGCTCATGGGTAGCAAAGACCACGTCTGCAATTGGAGCCTATTTAATTTTCAAAACTACCTTGTGAGGTAAGGATTATTATTATCTGCATTTTTCAAATGAGGAAACTAAGGCCCAGAAATGTGAAGTAAGCTGCTCGAGCTCACCCAGCCAGGAAGTGGTGTCACATGGGTTTCAGACTCCTGCCCCCTCAGCAAACCAAGGCCCCAGAGTCTGGACCCTTAATGGATGGGCAACTTTCCATCATTTACTCCTATCAAACAATACATAATGGGATGTATTCTGCGCTACCAGCACCCTTGGAGTTCATGGAAAGAGGATACACTTCAAGGAATGAGCAGGGTAAGAGGGTCCAAATGTCACCTTCAAAAACTGTGACTTGCGCCGAGGCCTGGAAGATGAGCTTGGCCGAGTGGGGCGGGCCCGGGGAGAGGGGCGAGGGGAGTGTGGCTGCGGGCCCTGGGGTGCAGCGCCGGCAGAGCGGAGAACGCAGAGCCACACAGCAGACTGTGCAAGAGCAAAAGCTGCAGGCTCCGGCAGCGGGTGGGAAGGAGGAGGCAGCGAGAGGCACGACTTTCCGGCAGCGTCCATCTGTTGTCTTGTCGCTCGTCTGCCAGTCGAATTTAGCTGGGTGACTTCTGAAAGCCAGCTGCCCTTCACCTCAGAACGTCCTGTTGACAAACAATAGTAGTGCTTACAAGAGAGGAAGCGAAGAGCCAACTCCCTCCATCGGTGGTTCTGGAAGGCAGCGGGGTGGAGCATCTCCCATTCGCCGACTCTCAAAATGCCGACCCGCCGGCATCTTCCCTGGAGGACCCCGCTGGGCCCGAAGCCTCTTGTACAAATGATAAATCCCACCCCTCTGTGGCTCCTCAATCCAGAGATGATCAGAGGAGACAGGAGAGGGGAGAACCATGGCCTGGCAAGCCTCCGCTTAGAGCAACCCCAGCGATCCCCAGGCTTGGGCATTCGCACCCGGGCGGCTTTGCAAATTAACTGGGTGCTGAAATCACTGTTCAACTGAAAACCAGTTGCTTGTATCAGTTCAACCCACTGAACTCCGTTTGCCATGGTGGCGGGTTTCCTTTGTTTGTTTATAACTCTTTCACTCCGTCTTCCTTTGACCAGAGCGCCTCTCCTGGGGTTCTAGGACAAACACTCCTTGTTGAGGCCATCTTGGCCTGGTGGTTAGGACAAAGAAGTCAGCTTCCCTCCTCTCTGGCATCTTCGTGACCAGCTTGACTAGCCTTGGGCAAGCTGCTAAACTTTCTAGGCCTCTCTGCTCTCCTGTCAGCTGCCCCAAAGCATGCTGAGTTTGCTCAGTGAAAGACCCACTCAAGTACAAAGAGTCAAGATGCGAAATCCTCCAAACCCGCTGCGCCTGGTGTCGTCTGCATGCCCCCACTCTGCCCTTAAGTGACTAGTTTGGAAGGGCGGGCAAACTCACACACAGGCACTCTTGCAGCCTTCAGGTGGGTGACGAGCCACTCCGACCCAGATCCCCGCGCTCTCCTGTTCACAGGGCTCGGCGTGGGGATGGGGAACTGGGCATCGGCTGTTGCTGGAGTTGCGTATCTCTGGGGACATTTTCCTTTTCTTTGTTTCATACCCAGGACACCAATTACTCATCTGATCTACCCCAATGACTTGCTATTTCATTTTTTTTTTATTAAAGATTTTTATTTATTTATTTGACAGAGAGAGATCACAAATAGGCAGAGGCAGGCAGAGAGAGAGGGGGAAACAGGCTCTCCACTGAGCAGAGAGCCCGATGCGGGGCTCGATCCCAGGACCCTGAGATCAGGACCTGAGCCGAAGGCAGAGGCTTTAACCCACGGAGCCACCCAGGCGCCCCACTATTTCATTTTTATCTATTTTATTTTTATTTTTATTTTCAGAACGACTATAACCTTCTTGACAAGACCTGCATTTGCGATTGGGATGGAAGACTGCTTTCTCAGCTCAGTTATTTTACCCCATCTTTCTTTTTAATCGAGGTGTAGTTGACATAGGACACCGTGTAACGCTAAAGTGGACAATACATTTCTACACTGTGGTGTGATTATGCCCCCATCACATGATATAATTATTTCACTTTGTTTTCCTCGCTCTTAAACCGAAGAAGAACTTGTTCTCAGATAGGAATTCACGAGAGCGCTAAAGGTGGTTACGGCGGAAGCGGGGGGCAAGGAGCCTTGACAGATACGTGGGGTGATGGATTTCAGTCAGTTTTAAAGGTCAGCACATCTTCCTTCCCGCTTCCAGTCCCCAGGTCGAAGCTCCTGTAAACTAATGGGCAATTTTGGTTTTACCAGGTTTCCTTAATTCCCAGGCCAGATGTGTTAAATCTCCCCCTGGTTTCTCTTAACAAAGTGACAGCAGGTTTTAATCTTCCTGTACACACTGCAGCAGCTGTGCAAACATTTCATTAGCAAAGGAAAGTGGGAAGCATTAAACCTGTGGGTAACTTGTGCCTAGCATTTGATATCAGTAGACTTTAAGATGCCCCAAAGTAAGGATAAATCTGTGTGCCTTAAATTCTATTTTATTTCAAAAAGCTTGAGTAGTCATAACAAAGAAATTAAACTCCATCTAGGGAATTAAAAAATGTAAGAAGAATCTCTGAATTAGTATTCAGCTGCATAATTCTCTAAAAGCATATGTGACAGAAATAATAAAACAAAGCAACTTCCAGGCAAAAATTCACATTCTGAATGGGAAAGCGATAAAATGTGAGGCAGGCAGGTCTTTTAAATGAAACACTGTTTAATATAATATATTTACATGCTGTCCTTCACAAGTTTTTGGAATTATGTTGACATTTGTTCTCAAGATACAAAATTGTTCAAAGATAGCTGGAAAGTCAACACTGGGACTTTGATTTGTCTTGGTTTTATTACCATTAAAGTGATTTATTATGTTTATTTCGTAGTTCTCCTCCCTGAGAATTTTTAATGCATTGCTGATGTTTTATTAGTTGGAGAATTTTTTTTATACCAAAGACTCTGCCTATGGATTCTGTACTTACTGGTATAAAAAGTAAGGACAGATTTCTACTGCCTTCCTAGCTCATTTTTATTTGAACATAATTCATACTATGTACAAACAGAAATATTTATGGCCTACTTTCTTTTCTCGGTTTTCTTTTGTTTATTTTATTTTATTTTATTTATTTGTTTTTAAAGTTCTTTAAATTCCAGTTAACGTACCCTGTAGTATTATATAGTATATACAATATAGTGATTCAACGCTTCCATACATCCCCCATCCCCCGGTGCTCAACCCTTCATCCCCATCGCTGTTTCACCCATCCCCCACCCACCTTCCTTGCCTACTTTCTATCTTAAAGGGGACATGCTACTGTACTTTTAGGTGCACGCCCCTTCCTCCACACAGTCCTCCTAATCCAGTAGTAGAAAATAATTTTTTTCATTTAAATTCAATTAATTAACATATGTTATATTATTGGTTTTAGAGTTCAGTGACTCATCAGTCTTATATAATACCCAGTGCTCATTAGATCACCTGCCCTGCTTAATGTCCATCACCCAGTTACCCCATCTCCCCACCCCCTCCCCTTCAGCAACCCTGCTTCCTATGGTTAAGAGTCTCTTTTGGTTTGTCTCCCTCTCTGATTTCATCTTGTTTTATTTTTTCCTCCCTTCCCGTATGCTCCTCTGTTTTGTTTCTTAAAATCCACATGTGAGTGAAATCATATGGTAATTGTCTTTCTCTGATTGACTTATTTCGCTTAGCATAATACCCTCTAGTTCTATCCACGTCGTTGCAAATGGCAAGATTTCGTTTTCTTTGATGGCTGCATAGTATTCCATTGAATATATATACCACCTCTTCTTTATCCATTCATCTGTAGATGGACATCTGGGCTCTTTCCATAGTTTGGCTGTTGTGGACATTGCTGCTATAAACGTTGGGGTGCAGGTGGCCCTTCGGATCACTACATCTCTGCCTTTGGGGTAAATACCCAGTAGTGCAATTGCTGGGTCATAGGGTAGTTCTATTTTTAACATCTTGAGGAACCTCCATACTGTTTTCTAGAGCGGCTGCACCAGATTGCATTCCCACCAACAATTCCCTTTCTTTGCATCCTTGCTAACATCTGTTTCCTGCATGGTTAATTTTAGCCAATCTGACTGGTGTGAGGTGGTATCTCATTGTGGTTTTGATTTGTATGTCTCTGATGCTGAGTGATGTGGAGCATTTTTTTCATGTGTCTGTTGGCCATTTGGATGTCTTCTTTGCAGAAATGTCTGTTCATGTCTTCTGCCCATTTCTCGATTGGATTATTTGTTCTTTGGGTGTTGAGTTTGATAAGTTCTTTATAAATTTTGGATACTAGTCCTTTATCTGATAAGATATCTGCAAATATCTTCTCCCATTCTGTGGGTTGTCTTTTGGTTTTGTTGACTGTTTCCTTTGCTCTGCAGAAGCTTTTTGTCTTGACAGAGTCCCAATAGTTCATTTTTGCTTTTGTTTTCCTTGCCTTTGGAGATGTGTGTCTAGCCAGAAGTTGTTGTGGCCAAGGTCACAGAGGTTGCTGTCTGTGTTCTCCTCTAGGATTTTGAAGGATTCCTGTCTCACATTTAGGTCTTCCATCCATTTTGAGTCATTTTTGTGTGTGGTGTAAGGAAATGGTCCAGTTTCATTCTTCTGCATGTGGCTGTCCAATTTTCCCAACACCATTTGTTGAAGAGACTGTCTTTTTTCCCATTGGATATTTTTCCTGCTTTGTCAAAGAATAGTTGACCATAGAGTTGAGGGTCAGATTGTGGGCTCTCTATTCTGTTCCATTGATCTATGTGTCTGTTTTTGTGCAGGAAAATTCCTTTAAATCTCAACAAAAAGGCTCAGTCTCTGCAGTTCTTTCCTTTTCCTGTAGGTGATACTGACTTTTTTTTTTTTTATTACTATATAACGTATTATTTGTTTCAGGGGTACAGGTCTGTGAATCATCAGTCTTACACAACACAGTATTCACCATAGCACATACCCTCCCCAATGTCCATCACCCAGCCACCCCGTCCCTGCACTCCCCTCTCCTCCAGCAGCCCTCAGTCTGTTTCCTGAGATTAAGAGTCTCTTATGGTGATACTGATTTTTGTTTAGAAGTTGTTGAATTCCACCTAAGCACCATGCCTATGTCTGGGGAGCCTGTCACCAGGGAAACTGTGTAGGTCTAAGGCTTACAAAGGTTCTCAAACCTTCGTATCTTTAGGAATGGGGTGTTTGTGCATTCCGGGGGCTTAGGACCAGAGGCCTCATTTCTGTAGACCTGGAGTGGGGCCCAGGAGAGCCCCTTCCCTCTCCCTGTCCCTGTCCCTCCCTCCCAGACTCGGCACCAGTAACCCAAGTGACTGATGCCGGGGATCCACAGTCTACAGAGAGACGTCATCTTAGACCTTCCTAGCATAGTGCCCACCTACTAGCTCATTTTCAGTGTAAATATAAGTACTTAGTACTGAGGACTAACTGCGAGTTCTTGGGGGTAGGGTAGGGGGCAACATCTCAAAGGAAGCCATATTTGAGCTAGGCCCTGAAGAGTGAGAACAGAAGATTCAGAGAGACTTTCCAAAGAGAAGGAACAGAGAACAAAAAGGTTTGGGGATCAGAAGAGGCCTGGGTAGCAAGGGTTCAGCAAGCAGGCTGGTGCGATCCAAGTCAGGGACAGAGGGAGAGGACTCAGAGTGGCAGCTCTGCTGGTTGCTAGCTGAATGACCTTGGGAAGATGCGTAACCTCCTTGAACCTGCAAGATAATGCTAATAATGCCTACCATGCCTTAGGAATAAAGAAGAGGTACGAGAAGCACAGAACATTGGCCTGGCTCAAAGCGGGCCTTTAAGAAATGGTCCTTGTTATTAATGCTCTCCATATGGTTGGAATTTTCCATCAGTAAAATGAGCACAGGAACATAAAGTAAAAAAAGAAAGAGGCTATAAAATTCAAAAAGCCACATCCATTTATTCATGAATTATCAAGAGATTTGAGGCAAGCCTGCGATCTAGGCTTTAATCCTCCTGCTCGTTGAACGGCATCTACAGACAACTTAAAATGTGTCCAGCACTGGACAATTCTCTCAGTTCGCTTTTCCCTTTTCAGTGTGTGGACTCGGCCAGGAGGCAACTTTGTTCTCTTTCATCAAAGAATAAAACAGCTTAATCCTGAAATCCCGGCCCCGTCATAACCCCCACTCCCGCAGGACAAACAGGATCCTGCCTGGAGGATGCGGTCGGAGCTCCTCAGCACCAGCGCCTAGTTCCCAATGACCGGCTGCTCGCCTCTCCCTCGGCACCAACCTGAGTAACTCCTCGTGGTTCAGGAGGGTGCGCCTGACCAGTACGCAGCTGTATCTCACATACGTTCTTCCCTGCCCCCGAACACGAAACTCTCAACTAGAGACTATTCAGTGTTCATTCCGTCAAATGAATTCATTCTTGTATTTGCAGCAGCGTCTGGCTTTTGGTAAGTGCCATCTATATGTTAAATCATATAGATAAAGTATTTCCAGCCTTCTGAGGACGGGGGCCATGCTAAACGCTCGCTCTCTCCCCCCTTTCTGAAAACTGCCATGAGGGCATCCTGGGTTGTTTTTGTTTGTTTGTTTTTTGTGTTAGTTCCTTTTCCTCAATTGGTTACTCCAAACTAGATCTCTTAGAGAAGACTTTCCCAGCCCAGGGATAGGAGCAGTGTGCAGTTGGGTAAATTATTGGAGTTGAGAAGGGAAACAGAAGTGAGCAAACAGGTGTTCAAGGATCAATATTATTTGCTGGTTTGCGGACAAGTGCTTGAAAGTCAGAGTTCTTGGGGCGCCTGGCTGGCTCAGTCGGTTAAGTGTCTGCCTTCGGCTCAGGTCATGATCCCAGGGTCCTGGAATCAAGCCCCTGCTAGCAGGAAGCCTGCTTCTCCCTCTCTCTCTCACTCCCCCTGCTTATGCTCTCTCTCTTTCTCTTTCAAATAAATAAATAAAATCTTAAAAAAAAAAAAAGAGTTCTTGAATTCTTACAACTGTGCTTTCCGTGGAGGCTGCATGATGCAAATCTAAGTGCATTAGCTCCCGCACCTGTTTTCACAGTCTGAAGGGATGGAATCATCCTCCTGTTCTAGGCAGTCCTCTTTGGCCCTACTTGGACCGTCGTATCTCAGACATGCACCACCAGCCATTGTGCGAGAAGGGCCCAGCTTGTGGGCTGTTCATACATCTTCACCGAAGCAGGAAGAGGGTGGTAAACTTTATTAGTCTAGGTATGTAGTTTCAGGGAACGCAAGAGCCTCTTTGGGGCTGTTCTGGTTTCTCTCCTCCCTGTACAAGATGCATGGGGCTTTCCCTTTGTTTCTGTTTTTGTTTTTAAGATTTTATTGGTTTATTTGAGAGAAAGAGAGTAAGCATGAGCCGGGGGAGGGGGGAGGCAAAGAGAAATGGAGAAACAGAGTCCCCGCTGAGCAGGGAGCCCGACACAGGGCTCAGAGCTTGATCCCAGGACCACAGGATCATGACGTAGGTCAAAGGAAGATGCTTAACCTAGTGAGCCACCCAGGCGCCCCTGGGCTTTCTCTTTGGAGGGTTATTTTCCTCTCTTCTTCAGAAACCCCTCCAAGAAGTTTCTACTCCACCTACTTTTATGGCTTCATAAATTTGTGTTTTTGCTTATGCTCATGAGTATTTTAATTTATATTTTCAATACTGTTATTGATAACCACCTGTTCTGAGTCCTTGTCCTATTACTGGGATTTAGTGAGCAGGCAAAACTCAACATCCATGAAATCTCTGATCCCTGCCCTTGATACATTCATAGCCTAGTGGGAAAGACAAGACATTTAAGAGTAACTAGAGGATGCATTTCAAATATAGTACTCATGAGTACTCATTTTGTGCCAGGTACTGTACTGAGTACTTTTCAGGCAATAATCCCCACAGTAGCCCTGCAGAGTAGAGATTTGTATTGTTCCCATTTATAGATGGCAAAATTGAGAGGCGGGAGGGAATTGTGAATGCATCAGAATATAGCTTAATATTTGGTTCATTTGACTCTCCCTGGTCTTGCCTCAGTGGAGATAAGAAGTAGAAATACCCTTGATACCAAGACAGCTCTCTGTGCATAAACCAGAGTCAGTCATGGGAACATTGCTCAGAATTAGTTTCAGTGACTAGATGAGAATAGAGTCTTCTAGGACCTGAGAGTCCCTCCACCCTTCCAGAGTCAGAGGGACAATGCCCACAGGCTGGAAGTCTTGGTTTGCCATTTTGGGAGGCTCGGGGATAGTTATCCTTTCCAATTTCATACTCAAGGTTCTGGACGCACCATGGATTTTTCTAATTCAGTGTAGCACAGTGGCCGACTTCCCAGGCTCTGGAGACAGAGTGCCTGAGTTCACATCCCATCTCTGCCTTTCCCTTGCTGTATGTCCTCGGCAAAATCACGCACTCTCTGTGCCTCAGCTTCTCCATCTGTCAAATAGGATTTATAATAGCACCTCTCTTATCGTTTGTTGGAACATGCCTGGCTGGAAAAAGGCACTCAATAAAGGGTACCTGTTATTATACGTATCTTACTAAGGGATTGTTCTCCCTTTTCCTTGCACTTCTTTCAGGCTTCAGCCTCTGCCATTTTGTAGCGGTAACTAAGCTCCATGTGTAATGACAAAGTATGTCTTTCCCACAGGCCACTGAAGCAGCCATGCTCGGTTGAAGTGGTTTGCCAACTTCCTTTACATTTGGCCGCCCTCGTATTTGATTTGGATTCACTTGCATTTCTGCCACTGGATAGTCTGTTTACCTGGTGCATGCAAATAGACACTCAGTTGGGAAGAATGCTGAGTTCACGTAGGAAGAACACCCATTTGGGGGTGCCTGGCTGGCCCAGTCCAAGTCCATAGAGCATGTGACTCTTGATCTTAGGGGTTGTGAGTTCAAGCCCAATGTTGGGTATAGAGATTATTTAAAAACAAAATCTTAAGAAAGAAAGAAAGAAAGAAAGAAAGAAAGAAAGAAGAAAGAAAGAAACGGAAAGAACACCCATTTGAATCCTATACTGTAATATTGTTCCATAATTGAGAATCATTGAAGAATCTTCCACAGAAGATGCTGTAGAATGTGGAGGAGAAAGTGTCTATTAATGAGTCATAAAATCATGTAAAGATTCTGTTTATTTAACCAATATTTTGGAGGACCCACTATGCACTACAGTCTCTGATAGGCACTGGGGATACAGTAAAGGGGGGGAAAAATTCTTGCCATTTAGAAGCTTGTAGCCTGGTGGGAAAAACGTAAGCAACCAGATGATTACAACAGGGTATGGCAAGTCCTATGATCAAAATAAGCAAAGGCACCGTGGGGAGCCGGGAGGGAGGACGTAGCCCAGCCTCCTGTGAAAAGCTGTTTTACCTAGAGGATGAGAAAAACTCAGAGAGCATAGGTCCAGGCCCACCCCCGCCCCCCGCCTCGCACTCGCAACATGGTAGCAGCCTGCCAACTCTTCTTCAGGGCTCCACCAACTCCCACCCGTTTTTGGCAGAAATGAAGGTGAATTTGTCAAAAAAATATTGGCAAAGAAGAGAAATTGATAAAAATCAAACCAGACAAAGCAGCATGTCAAAATTGAATGATCTTTTATAACTGTACACACACACACACACACACACATACACACACGTGTGCATGGAGTTAAGTTTTGTGTACCCTGAGGCAATTTGAAATGTGTTTATGTGCTTCTGTGCATTTCTGGCTGTTTATCCCACATAAAATATTTTTGGTAATTTCTATAAATGATAGGAAACTTTGCAGTGGGTTTGTTTGTTAATAATTTTTATTCATTTTTCGAACTGAAAAAAGTTTAATTCATTTTCCAATTATACCAGCTCTGCATGTTTTTCAATGCTGCTTGAATTTTAAAATTTTGCCTCTGGCCCTAAATGAATTGTCAGGAAGTAAAGTGGTCAAAAGCAATGACTTTAGTTTATCTCAAGGTGATTCTAGAACATGTTCGATATTGCCAAAATATTTTTTTACATTTTCAAGATAATTTTTCTTTGCAAATTTTAATTCATTTTTAGTCAGAGAGGCTTACTTTACCTATTTAGTATTTTAAACCACTGTAAATTGCTTTTTACTTTGGACTTAAGTAGGTTTAATAGTCTTCATAGCAAAGAAAAACAGAAAGAAATCTTTTAGTAGGAATAAGAGGATTAGCGGTTTGGTTTTTGGATAATTTTGAAATAAGCATTACATTTATAAATGTTGACTTAGCATTCACATCAAAATGTGAAATGAAGAGATGGGAAATCGGTGCTGTGGGTCACTTCTTACTTATTAATCCTTACAATACTAGTAGGCATTTCATAGCTTTCACCAGACTTAATTAGATATTCTACTCCCTGAGCTCGGCCAATCGTAGTGAATAAAGATAATGTAGACGAGACCCACTAAATACTGCCCCAACCACAAATACTCATCATCTGGCAATTCATTGAGTCAGCTTATCTGCCATTTCAACCAATTGTTTTCAAACAAAATAGTCTCTTTCCTTTCTACTGTCCCTAGAGCTCACTGCTTAAAACCTGCCGTCGCCAAGGCTCTTTCTTGCTCAGAAGGTCCTTTGCTCATTAGCAGGATGAATTGCAGCTTTCTCAGCCTGGTATTCAGCATCGAGGACAGAAGAGATAGTCGATGACTGTTGTTGGTCATGAGAATACGACTATATTTTGGTGTGCTGAACACATGTTAGACGCTGCGCTAAGGGCTTTTCCTGGATTATGTCCTAGAGTCCCGCAGAACAGTTCTATGTGGCACCATATTGCATTTCCAATAATAACAGTAGGGCACCGGAGACTAGTCTACAAGGGGTGAAGAGGTAAGGACGGGAAGGGCCTGAAGAGGCATGGACGAGGGAGGACACATGACATCTCTTTCAAGTGTTTTGAGAAGCAAACAGATAAGCCTGCGTGATGAGTTTTAAGAGATAGATTGGATCTCAACAGGCACTGACAGGGGAGGGAGGACATTCAGGTAGAAACTGCGGCATAGGAACATGGACATAGGAAAGCTCAGGTCAGGTTTGTGTCCCAGCAACTCATTCAGTTTGTTCACAAAGGGTGGGGAAGGCTTTACAGCACAGGGCCTTGAATGTCAGAATAACAGATTTCTAACTGTTACTGATAATACTTTAAGAAGCAATAGGAGCTTGTGGAAATTTCTGAGAAGAAAAGAGATCTGAAGAGGGCTGGGTCTTGAATAACACTCCCTCCATTCTCATGTTTTTGGTTGGGTAGATGTCACGTAGCCTCTAGTAGATACTTCGCACGTGTCCGACGTCCAATAAATGATTGATTGATAGCACAGAGCCCTAGGCCCCAGTCCATTTTCTGATGTGTTGTTTATGTGAATAGGTAGAAAATCAGTGGATTTTTTAACAGTCTGACTCTCTATGTAATTATTTTGTCAAAGTTACAAATGCTTTTCCAGAGTAATGAATGGGTTACCTGAGTATGTCTTTTATTCCAATGGATTTTACAGGAACTGCAGCTGTTTTATTAGAGTGTGTCTTTGCCGGGACAATTAGAAAGAAAATGGAGCTATTACAAGTAGAACGTAGGACTCCAAACCAGCTCTCAATCATTTTCTGGCTGCAGATATGAAACCCCAGTCAGTCCCAGCCTACACTCTGTGGTTCAGTCCTGTGATGGCAAACTTGAATAGTAGTTTATTTATTTATTTTTCGAAATAGGCACGATTCATTTTGAAATCAACATAGAGAAGGACAAGGTTTTCTTACGGTCACCAGATTGGATGGCATATTTTTTTTTTCCTCCACACAAGAAGAGTGTTTGTGTTTTCTGAGATCAGCAGAAATTGAGGCGTCAGCGAGTTTAGTGCCTACGGTAGCTTCAGCTCCACATTATACAACATCAGACTACAAGGCCATTTACATATATCTGTAACAATTTAAAACACCTCAGACTCACTCTAAAGGGTCAATTTCCACCACATAAAGGTGTTATCATCAGGAAGCGAAAGGGAAAACGAATATTCAGAAGTTGCAGTGAATTTGAATAAATACCTAAGGATGAAGATCACTACATTTTTATTTTTTTAAAGATTTTATTTATTTATTTGACGGAGAGAGAGAGAGAGAGAGAGAGCGAGCACAAGCAGGGGATAGTGGCAGAGGGAGAGGGAGAGACAGGCTTCCCGCTGAACAGGGAACCTGACACAGGGCTCGATCCCAAGACTCTGGGATCATGACCTAAGCTGAAGGCAGACGCTTAACCGATTGAGCCCCCCAGATGCCCCTAAAGATCACTACGTTTACTGAGTACTTACCATGGGCCAGGATCTATGGCTTAATGCAACAGAGGTTGATTTCTTATTCCTGTCATTGGCGGCCTGGTTCAGCAGGGGACTCTACTTCATGCAGTCCTTGAGGGACTTGGGGTTCTTCTCTCGAGAGCTCTCACCCTGGGAGAGGGCCTTGGAATTCTCCACCGGGTTGTTTGCGTCTGTCTGGTAGGTAATGGACGGAAAAGACATAGAGAATGGCAAGGCGTGCTTGAAACCCCAGATAGTAGACCTTCAGTACATATTCCGTTGGCCCGCTCTCAGCCACATGGACCCACATAACTGCAGGTGGGCCAAGAAATGTCACCCATCCATCCCTTTATTCAGTCGCACCCTGGGACCTTCAAATACCTATCTGCTTTTTGCAATGAAGTCCGGCGATGCTTTAAGGGTGGCCTCCTAGCAGACGGAGACACATAAGGCAAATAGAAGGAGATTGCACATTGGATGAGGGATTGGATTGGATCTTAAAGCTCTCTTCCCATTTGGTGACTCATATTAATGGCATACATTTTAATAATTGGCTCCCAAATCAGGGGAAGGTAACATAACCTTTAACATATACTTAGAGTCAGGAGCCCTGGATTCATGATCCAGCTCTACCTCAGAGGAAGTCACGTGCCTTCTCCAAATCTCCGTCTGTTGTTCGTAAATGAGAAGAGACGGTCCTGTTGACAGCACCATTGTATTCGGAGGGGTGTTGGTGTGGGGAACAAGTGACTTGCCACTTCATAAAGCACAGAGTCAAGTGGAACTATATCTGGACCTAATGGAAAGGACTGTGGCTCACCTCACCTGAGACTGATGCAAGAACCAGATGGGGCTTTGGGCTATTCTCTACCTACGGTAGGGGTAGATAGTTAATGATGGGTGACAATGAAGGGACCCGAGGAAAGGCTTCCTGACTTCAGATACTGCCCTTTGCGTTCGCAAGGTGCCAAGACAGCATGGCTGCGTTCTGTGCCACTGTGCTCTGTGCTGGGGGCCAAGCTCAAGGCTGCACAGCCCCCTGGGTTGGGGAAAAGGGTTAAGGCCAAATTCTAGGCGCATCGGGTCAGACAACCATAGTCATCCAAACCAAGCAGGCAAAATAGACAGTTTCCAAACTGTTTCTCATCTCACAAATCCCTGTTATTCACCATTTCCGTGACATGATTTTGGAAACGTGAGATAATAGAGACAAAAAGGCTGATGAAATTATGAGATAAATCGAAGTATATAATCAGTCACGTGTGGATTCTTACATTGTGCTTGCGTGCACACCTGCACACCCACACACTCAGGCTGTTTTGGTTTCCTCAATTGCAGTCGTGCTATATGGTCGGTTTTATGACTCTGCCATTCACTTAACAATATTACGTGGTGACCTTTTCATACCAGTGTGTATCTTAATAGATGTACATTAGTCTTTTTAATGGCTGAATAGTATTCCCTTGAATGCATGTTTCAAAACTTAACAAGCCCTTATTGGTGAACATTTAGGTTGTTTTCTGTTTTTCATTTTTACCAAAAAGAAAAAAAAAAGCTTTTCATTGACTTTTGGTCCTAGCCTTCTAGAAAACTTAATTTAGCAATTCCAGGCATTTCCTCAGTCTAATCCAATAATTCTTTGGTGAATACACGACTTAGACCTCAGCCTCTCTTGGTAAATAATGAAAAAAATTTCCTCCTCCTTCTTTTCCTTCTCTCCTATTTTTGCCCCGGGGGCAATATACGTGGCAGTGGGGACCACCTAGCTTCTGCTTGCTGACATTCATCCGTCATCCCCATTCTCTGGTTTATGGTCGGTTCTCATTCCTATAGTCTATGAAGTTGCCACAGACACAGATTATATTAGTGTCGACTGAACCACTCACTGCTGTGTGTGTGTGTCTCTCTCTCTCTTTCTCACACACGCGTGCGCGCGCGCGCGCGCACACACGCACACACACACACACACACAGAGTTAGATAAACGGATGGGCAGGTAAGTGTACATGTATCTCACATAGATTATAATCTTTTTTTTCCACATAGATTATAGTCTTTTTTAAGATTTTATTTATTTGAGTGAGAGGGAGAAGCAGACTCCCTGCCGAGCAGGGAGCTGATGTGGGACTTGATCCCAGGACCCTGGGATCATGACCTGAGCCGAAGGCAGACGCTTAACTGACTAAGCCACCCAGGTGCAAACCCCCCTCCACCCCACACGTAATTATAATCTTAAATCAGAAGATCAACTCATCTTGGTAGTTTCCATTTTCTTTACAATTTCTCTTTTTTTATTTTTTAAAAGATTTTATTTATTTATTTGACAGAGAGAGAGAGATCACAAGTAGGCAGAGAGGCAGGCAGAGAGAGAGGGGGAAGTAGGCTCCCCGCTGAGCAGAGAGCCTGATGCGGGACTCGATCCCAGAGACCCTGAGATCATGACCTGAGCCGAAGGCAGAGGCTTTAACCCACTGAGCCACCAGGCACCCCTTCTTTACAATTTCTTAAAAAAAAGAGTAAACCAGGTTTAACAGTTTTCCAAAACCAACACACACACACACACACACACACCCCTAAAACTGGGTTCAAGAGTGACTTGCCTGAAGCTGCCTTACTACGAAGTGATGGAGTTGGGATTCAGAACTTGTCTAACTGGCCCCAAAGCTGGAATTCCTGGCACCATACTGCCCTGCCCCTTGCCGGCTTCATTCTCTGGTCATCTCCGTGGAAGAGCCGACATAGGAACGCAGAGCATCTCCTGGCTGGACCTCAGCTGGGAACTCGTAGGTAAAGCCACTGCAATTTTGGCTGCTCTGCCCATGTCTGCTAATGACCAGGAAAGTGCTCAAGTATCAGTTTTGCAGCTGAAAGAACTATTAGTGAGTAGGCAAATTCACAAATACAGAATCCACAAGTAAGGAGGATTAACTATATTGCTATGGCTTCTCTGGTTATTTTGAAACTCAAAGCTGAAAATGCAATTCATTGCTCTTTTTGGGTTATTTGGGGATCTCCTCTAGGGCTAGAAACTTCAGACTTTAGATCTAGTTGGTGGAGATCAACTAACATGATTTCACCAGATTATCACTCAAAAGCCTTTCCTTTTTAAAAAAATGAATAACTCTTTCCTTAGTTTTCTCTATATTAAATATAAGGGTTGAATGGAGTGGCTTGGGGTCATTTCTAGATATGACTTTACTAGTTTCCTGTGATTGCTGTGACAAAATATCACAAACTTAACGGCTTACAACAACCGAAACATGTTCTCTCATAGCTCTATAGGCCACAAGTCCAAAATCAGTATCCCTGGGCCAAACGCGCAGCGTTGGTGGGACCATACTACCTCCATAGGCTTTAGGGAAGAATTCCTTCCTTGTCTCTTCCAGTTGCTTGTCTCTTCCAGTGGCTCTTGTCTCTTTCCGGTGGCTGCCAACAGTCCTTGGTTTGTGCCACATAACACCAATTTTCAAGGTTAGCCTCTTCAAATCTCTCTCCGTTCCATTTTCACATCTTACTTCTCTGTGTGTCTGTCAAATCACTCTCTGCTTCCTTCTTATGATATATATAACACCATTTAGGGTCACACTTGGATAATTCAGAATGAACTGCGCATCTCAGGATTTTTAACTTAATTGCTTCTACAAAGAACCCTTTTCATTATAAGGAAATATGTACAGGTTCCAGGGATTGGGACCTGATGTTTTTGGGTGACCATTATGCAGCCGACTATAGTAACCATCTGTGAATTTTAGGTCTCTCCATAAAGTCAAAGATGAGGACCCAGAAGCCAACAGAAAACATGGTTCATGGTGCTTCTATACGTATTTCTAGTCACGTGAGCTACCAGACTTGGTCTTTACCTGCAGTTATAGAAGTTTACCTAGGTGGGTTATTCATTCCAAAAGAGATTGGAGAATGTTTCAGATAAGATCTAGTGTGCAGCTGGGCTGTGCTCTTGTCAGCGAGCTGATAACAGCAACCCTTCTAGAACCATCTGACGGTGAGTTTGCGCCTAGTAAGGACTTTACAAGGCAAATTTCGCAGGAAAGTGGTAATTACTTCTTTGACTTCCACGACTGGCTAAAGTGAAGTCTGTTGTGGTATATTAACACGTTAATTGAGCAGGAACCTGATGTGACATAGGTTGAACATGAATCATATAGAGATGTACTGTTCAAACAAAATTAAAATGATCTTAAATGGACAGAGCACTTTTGGATTCTCACCCCTTGAGCCATTTTCCCATTTCCCTCTAAAACTGTGGAATTACCACTTCAAGGCAGAGTAGCCTTAAGTGGCCAAATATTTACAAAAAGACTTGCCTGTTTTCTCTAGAATTTCTACACCCACATAGAATAGAGGCTTCCTCTCCGCTGATTAACAGTCTCTTATTTATGTGGAGATGCTAGCTGCCACGTGAAGGGGTGTGGCTTTGGAAATGCTGGAGATTTGTTGGCTTGTTTTAATCTCTTTGAATTCTTGTGTTGGGTGACTTGTGGCCCAGTAGAGAGAGATTGGGTTACAGGGCTAAATAAGAGTAATTTTGCCACAGTAGAGGCTTGATTTCATGGTTGTTTTTTCTCCTGCAGGCGTGAACCAGACTGTCCTTTTTCTCTCTGGTTCGGCCACAAAACTGAAAATTAAGTGACTTGAATAAGTGAGATGAACTCTTTGTTTTAGTAGCTGCTGTTCACATATACCCCTTCACTTGCATATCTGAATGTACAGGAGTCCTTGTTTCCATTTCCGATGGTAGAATTATCTTCACTTTGGTTTTTTTTTTTTTTTTTTAACCAGGGATCCTAAGTAGCATTGATTATAGGCTCTGGAAGTTATCAACAGCATGGCCTCTGGTCTATATGTATGTATTATTTTTTAGAAGTATAGTTGAGATACAATTAATTTCAGGTGTACAATGTAGTGATTTGATAATTGTATACATCACAAAATATTCACCATGATAAGTGTAGTCACCATATGAAGTTCTTAAAATATCATTGACTATATTCTCTATGCTGTACTTTTCATCCCTATGATGTCTTTCTTTTTTCAAATTTTTATTTAAATTCTAGTTAGTTAGCATATAGTGTAAAATTGGTTTCAGAAGTAGAATTTAGTGATTCATCCCTTACGTATAAAACCCAGTGCTCATCACAACAAGTGCCATCCTTAATACCCATCACCCATCTGGCCCCTCACCCACCCGCCTCCCTCCAGCAACCCTCAGTTCTTTTTTTTTTTTTTCCAAATTTTTATTTAAAGACTTTTTTATTTCATAACTGGAAATTTGTACCTCTTAGTCCTCTTCACTTTTTTTTGCCCATCCCCTACTTCCCTCCTTTCTGGCAACCACTAGTTTGTTCTCTGTATTCATGAGTCTATTTCTGTTTTTTTATTATTATATGTTTTGCTTTGTTTTATTCCACATATAAGTGAAATCATATGGTATTTGTCTTTTTTTGTCTGACTTATTTCACTTAGCATCAAAGCCTCTAAGAGGATGCATCCATGTTGTCATGAATGGCAAGATTTCATTCTTTTTATGCCTGAGTAGTAGTCCATTGTATCTATACATCACCGCTTCTTTATCCATTCATTTATCGATGGACACATAGATTTATTCCATATTTTAGTTATTTTTTAAAAAAGATTTAATTTATTTAGTTACCAGAGAGAGAGAGAGATCACAAGTAGGCAGAGAGAGAGGGGGAAGCAGGCTCCCTGCTGAGCAGGGAGCTGGATGCGGGGCTCAATCCGAGGACCCCGATATCATGACCTGAGCCGAAGGCAGAGGCTTTAACCCACTGAGCCACCCAGGCACCCCTATTTTAGTTATTTTAAATAAATCTTCAATAAACATAGGGGTGCATATGTCTTCTAGAATTGTTTTCTTTTAGTAAATACCCAGAAGTAGAATTATTGGGCCATATGGTAATTATATTTTTAATTTTTTGAGGAATTTCCATACTGTTTTTCACAGCGGCTGTACCACTTTCCATTCCCACCAACAGCGCACAAGGGTTCCCTTTTCTCTGCATCCTTGCCAACACCGCTTGTTATTTCCTTGTTTTTCACATATTTAAACCACCTAAAAATGCACTATAGCTTATTCACTTCCTGCTCCTTCCATCAGCTATCATCACCTTTCTTATGATGATCCTAGTACGTCCTCCCGAGGGCCCCCAACAGATATTCCTCCAAACTGAAACAACTGGATTATAGTTTGGGCCTGGTTATTACTATGAGGCAAAGCTCTCAAGGGAGTTTTGTATCTAGTTAGATAATAAGTAGGGCCACTTTTATGATTTTTCTCTGCATTTTCCAGAGTAGCTTTCAGAACAGATTGTGCTGATAAACTAGTTGTTAACTAGTTTAACTAGGTAAACTAGATCCAAGGCATTCAGCCCTGACCAAATACAGTGAGAATTTTGAGGCAGCTTCTTCAAATAGGCTATCTTATCTTCATTAATGATGGTGATTAGATGCTTTGTTATCCATATTCTGCTTGCTTACAAGGATGATTTCAGGTGGTTTACAATAAAAATACATTTATGATAAGACTGTTAAAAAAAACTCCATGGAGATTGAGAAAGAGGCAGTTAGATGAGGAGTATCTCACTAATACAGCAATGACCAAATGTTCAGGTTGACTGTGAGCTTCCTGGCTACCAGGATAGAAGAGAAAACACAATGTATTATACAATTCCTATTATCTGATACAAAGAAAATGTATACCTTCTTTATGGGGGGCAAACCACATCCTGTTTACTAAGTTCTTCCTGGAGTCACTGACTGGGAGGGGAGTGGTTGAGATAGATACTACGTTCTAAAAGTTATTTATCATAGGGATCCATATGCATGAGACATTGGACAACAAAATTGAAAGCATCTTCAAAAGCTGTTTATCATAACATGCGGAGAAGCATCATTCATTGTCTTTTTGAGCATTAAATTTTGAGCATTTGTATTGAGCATTAGTACACGCCAAGGGCGTAATGATAAGGTAGTCATCTGGAAATGCGGTCAGTGGGGAACTCAGCTTTTTTGTTTGTTGTTTTATTTTTGTGGTTGTTGTTTTTCAGGTGTTATTATTATTATTTTTTAATTAATCTGCTTTGGATAAAAGTCTCACATTTTGGAGGCGCCTGGCTGGCTCAGTTGGTGGAGCAGGCAACTCTTGATCTCGGGGTCATGAATTCAAGTCCCAATGTTGGGTGTAGAGATTAGTTACATAAATAAACTTTAGAAAAAAGTCCCACATTTTTTAACTTCATGGGTAGGTCAGACAAAAAGTGATATATAACCTTGGATGGGCTGACTCTTAAGAATTTTGTTTGACTTGGGCTGTGTTTTCTTGGGATTTATAAAAATGGATGGATAATTTTCTCGGAAACATACAACAGTGTACTTTTGATTCTTAATAGCATTACTTCTTAGACTGTAATTTAGTGATATTGCTTCTGAGGGCTGAGAGGCCATATTCAGGCTTTTTTAGCCAATAGACCTTTACTGTTAGAGCAGAATGAATCAACAAGTTCTTTAGGTACAAGAAATTGCCTGCTCTCTGATAGCTTAAGAGAATAGTGTCATCAAACTGACAGCAGACAAGCATGTTTTCAAAGGACAATACTGCAGTATAAATAAGAGTTTCTCTTGTGTCTGAGGAAAATAAATGTACAAAAAGGCTAAAATGTCCAGTGATTCGAAATCAAAGCTCCATGGCATTTGGATTGGAAACCAGGAGGCCCTGTCTCTACTCCACCACTCATTTGCCCAAGGTGTTTATTCTTTAGGTCCCACTTTGCCCTTACACAGAATAGTAGTGTTGGATTGGATGATATCTAAACATCTTTTAATTTTATTATTATTACTTTCTAATATTTCATTTTTAAGTAATCTTTCCATCCAATATGGGGCTTGAACTCAACCCTGAGATTGAGAGTCACATATTCCACCAACTGAGCCAGCCAGGTGCTCCTAAATGTTTTTTCATTTTTTAAAATTATTTTTAAATTAAAAAAAATATTTATTTGGGAGTGAGAGAGAGTAAGCAAGAGAACATAAGCAGGGAGAAGGGCAGAGGGAGAGGGAGGAGACTCCCCACTCAGCAGGGAGCCTGATGTGGGACTGAACCCCAGGACCCTGGAATCATGACTTGAGCCAAAGGCAGACGTTTAACTGAATGAGCCACAAGCGCCCCTGTCTTTTCCTTTTAAAAGCTGGTTTTAAAAAAGCTTGATTAAATCAAGCTATAGCAAAAGACTGATAATCAGAATGAAATGTAAAAATGGGTAGATGTCTGGTTCCGCACTTGGGTCCAAAAAGCAAACTATACACCTACAGAATGTGGGAGACATAACTTCATCTTGACTGATGGGTGGCTGATTGAAAATCACAAGGGGTCGTTATATTGTGTAGCCGCTGAGACAGTCCTTCAGATCCTTCTTCAGATACATCACTTCAGAAGCGTGTTACCTAGACTGAGAGAGATGGAAGTCCCAGCCCTCTTGTGTGGGTATGACCATGTTGGGTGGAGAATAGGCATCTGGGGTGACGAGAGAATGGAGAAACAGAGGATGATTGGCTGGACAAGAGACGACTCAGGGGGAACAGGAATACGGCCTGTAAATACGTTATATGCCCTTTGAGCTGCTTTTCCCATCATTCTCCACTCCCTTGCCCCCTGGCTTCTGATTGCATTCAGTCAACGAGAGGTACCAGCAAGAGATTGCTAGGAGAGGAGCAAAGGAAAGACGGGGTATTTATTTTCCCCTGTCCTCCTTGCTGAGCTTTGGCTTGACAGTGTCTTCGCTCCTTTCCTGAAGGCCGTAGCTCCTGTTGGGTTTCCTTCTCTGAGGTGCATCTCTCTCTCTAATTTCTCTTCTTGTCCCCTCAGCAACTTTCTAGCCCAAGGGTTCTTTAACACCCTTTCACCTGCCCCCTCATACACGGGCTCTTTATTCAACTTTTTAATTATGTCTTTGAAGGCACCATCTGTTTCCTGATGGACATATGTCTTCATGTAGAAGATAGACGAGACTGTGATGCCGGAGGAAAGTGCTAATGTGAAAAGGTGGAAGGTGTGAGGAGACATAGTTTGGCTCCACTTTTCTACCACTAGAGTTCTCCTAAAATGGAGCAGGTTACCTCAGAAGGTGGAGAGCCCCTATGCTTGGAGATTTCAAGCCAAATATCCGAAGTTTAGGGGGAGGAGGAGAGTGAGCATAGGTGGGAGTTTGGAATAGAAAACTTTTAAAATGCCTTTTAATTTGATGTTGTAAGAAACAGTAAATTGTGTGGAAATATTTTCTCTCTTTTGTTCCCTACCACATGCCTTCTTTTTTTCCAGTTTTACTGATGTATATTTGACAAAATTGTAATATATTTTAAGACTACAACATGATTACATATATATACATATACATATATAGATACATACATATATATATAATGAAAGGATTCCCACAATTGAGTTAATTAACACATCCATCACCTCACAGATTTATTTATTTGTTTGTTTGTTTATGGTGAGAATGCTTAAGATCTATTCACTTAGCAAATTTCAATTCTACAATATCTTATGGCCAACCATAGTCACCATGCTATACATTAGATGGAAATATTTTCTTCTGAATTGTATCCGAGCCCAACATTGCAAGGTAAGCAGAACTTGTAAACTAAGCCACACAACTGGATTCTCCTCTCTGTTCTGAGCACCTTTCGTGTGTGTGGCGTGCTGAGAGGCACTCCAGGGGAAGGGTGAGCAATAGGCAAGTTGTCCTTTCCCCTTTCAGACAGAATCAGAGCATCGGATGTTTGCACTAGGTGACTGTTAGGGTTTCTTCCAG
>CM052901.1:6371527-6478135 GCA_028534135.1 Potos flavus | reverse complement strand
CTCTCCCTCTCCCTCCCTGCCTTCTTTCTGTTCATTCATTCGTTTCTTCGGCCCACATTTCCTCAACAATACGGGTGTCACGAAGTATGCAAGCTGCTGCATTAGAAGGTTAGGGGTGGGGCAGCTGTATGCTGTAAAAGTACAGAACACGTAGCCCGTGCGCCTCATGCCTTCGAAGAGTTCGCAGTCTCGTAGGAAAGACAGGCAGATGCTGACAAAACATTTTATTCTTGTTTCTCCAACTCTGTATTTTGGATAATTCTCCCCTTACATGCCCACACATGAAGCTGTCCTCAAAGCTTTCCTCACCCTTTGTTAATGCCTGCTTCTACTAATGAATCATTGAACACTACACCAAAAACTAATTATGTGCTCCACAGTGGCTAACCGAACATAAAAAAAAAAAACAAAACAAAAACAAAAACCCTTCCTCACCCTTTGTTAATGCATTCTTCATCTTTGCCTACGCTTTTTCATATTCTGAAAGGCCACTCCTACAGCCCCTTCTTTGTAGCTGATTCTCACCCCCTCTCAGTCACCTCTTGACTCTCTCTTATCGGCGTTACCATGATGACACTCAGAGTTTGGGCAAAGGGAAGCGCTCACATATTGCCATCTGCTTCCAACCAGTACAATGAAAGGTTTGTGTTCTCTTTTCTCTGAGAAAAGAAACATCATCATAGTCAAACAAGAAAACAAACTGTAGTTATGATAAAACCTGGGAAAGGACATATAAATGCAAGAAAGCAAGCCCTGGTCATTAAAATTGAGGAGGAAAAGAAAACATTGATAGCGTTGAGAAGCCCAATAAATAAGCATGCCTTAAGAATCAGTGTAGCTGCACTCGATTAGAATTCCTTTTCTTGTAAGGATTTTTAACAGTGACTTTCAAGGTCTTATACTGTACTATACTATATACTATATACTATATGCTATATATATAAGTATATACTTATACTATACTGTCCTTCCTACCCCAGATACCTTCATCATAGTAGCTGCAGTGAGATGTGCATTCAGGCCACAGAAGACCATCATACCCAACTTGCTGGGCTGGTTTTTGAAACCTCAAATACTCCACTATTCCTTTAGGGGTCATTACATTTAGAGATACTGGATTATGGACTTAGAATGTAATAATAATCTCTGTCAGTCATGTTAACTAAACGCATATTGTAGAAGAAAGATGGAAGTAAGATGACAGCCATTGTACAGAGATTGTGTTGAGCCAGGCTAAAGAGAAAGCTCCTAGCAAAGAAAGCGGTCTTTCCTTGACTGGGACTGGTGTTGACGATAAGCATGTGCTTTGTATTGTGCTCACCACAGTTCAAAGGCTGTCAATGTTCCACACTTTGCCTGTATCGTATTTCTTATCTGAGTAACTAGCACTGAGTCAAGTGCCCTCTCTAGTTGTAGCAGCTGTGTGATGTGCGGATGAATATCCAGCCTAAAGTGGTGTGGAGTAGGGCCATGGCATATGGGCTCATTTCAAAGGCATGGTTGGGAAATGGGTTAACTTTTGCCATTTTATGGAATATGAGAGATGCATGTCTTCCACATCCCAGAGCATTGAAGGGGAAATTTCCTCCCAGCTTTGTGTGCCAAACCTTGTCTTGTTGGAAGAAGAGAATGTAGCTGAGTAGATATCACATCTTATACAGGTTTTTTTGGTGCTCATCTTTTGTTTTTAAAGATTATTTATTTATTTGAGAGAGAGGGAGAAGATGAGCAGGGGAAGGAGCAGAGGGAGGGGGAGAAGCAGGGAGCCTGACACAGGGCCTGATCCCAGGACACCAAGATCATGACCTGAGCTGAAGGCAGATGCTCAGCCGACTGAGTCAGCCAGCACCCCTCATCTTTTTTTTTTTTTTAAAGATTTATTTATTTGAGAGACAGAGTGAGAGTACACATGAGCAGAGGCTGGGGGCAGAGGGAGAGGGAGAGAATCGCAAGCAGACTCTCCATTGAGCGCAGAGTCCAATATGGGGCTTGATCTCACAACCCTGAGATCACGATCTGAGCCAAAATCAGGAGTCGGACACTTAACTCACTGAGCCACGTAGATGCCTCTGGTGCTCATATTTTACTGTGATGTTGACAAGTCTTGAAGTTAGATAGTGACCCTAAACATCTGTGGTATAGACCTGCCCTCGTCAATACAGTAGTCACTCTCCATATGTGGCTATTTAAATTAGTTCAAATGAAATAAAATAAAAAAATTTCAGGGGCACCTGGGTGGCTCAGTTGGCTGAGTGCCCAACTCTGGATTTCAGCTCAGATCATAATCTCGGGGTCCTGGCATTGAGACCCATGTTGGGCTCTACACTCAGCATGGAGTCTGCTTGTCCCTTTCCCTCTGCTCCTCCCCCATCCTGTGCTCTCTCTCTCAAATAAATAAATAAATACATATCTTTTAACAAACATTCAGACCTCCACTTGTGTTAATGTAGTTTCAATTGCTCAGCACCTACCTACCTACTGGGTGGCGTAGATATAGAATATTTCCATCATAACAGAAAGTTGTACTGGAGGGCACTGGTATAGCCAACTCCCTTATTTAGCTTTATTGTAGGGCGTCACTGGAAATCCTCACATCCCAAATCTACGGCGAGTAATAGAGATCTAGTACACATGACCACTCTAAAGTAATGAGTATTCAGCTGACTGAGGGAAGTGGGGCCAGGAAAGGCATGCCATTCTAATCTTGTATGATTTGGAAAAAATATTTTTTCTTATCTGTATGCTATTTAATTGGAAGAATTAATAATATATTAAAAGCAAAACAATAAAGAGAATTTTGAGGTATTTTGACATTTACTGCAGAGCTTTTTACAGTTGAAGAACCTGATGTATAATAATAAATAAAAAGCTTTTAGCAGTCTCCAAATATAAGTGCTATGGTCTTTTTCCTTTAGGACTTAACAACTGGTTTCCTGAAATGGTTCTTAAATATGGACCTAGCTAGAAGCAAAGCCTTGGGGGCCTGGGCTTGCCCAAGTGTAACATTGTGTGTCATATCGCATTAATGTCACGTAGCACCACAGTATGGCAGGTTCAGTTACAGATAGGAGGACGTGTGAATATCCTCTGCAACTAATAAATGGCATGTATCTTACTTTGCGGGAATGTCCATGAAATAGTTGCCCATTATATATTAAGCAGCTTTCCCCAATTACCTACGCATTAGAAAAGGAGTACTACCAAGAAGAACCGAAGCATATACAGGTTCCATATGTAATTTCTTAGTTCCTCTTAGAGGAAATGGAATTTTGAAAGCCTGGAGGATGTTGTGCACAGGTGTGTAGGTTCCCATATACATGCGTGTGTGAGCGTGTACACACACACACACATTTCCGAGGTTGTATTAAAGGAGATCATTAGAACATAAGATACAGGGGCGCCTGGGTGGCTCAGTGGGTTAAAGCCTCTGCCTTCGGCTCAGGTCATGATCTCAGGGTCCTGGGATCGAGCCCCACATCGGGCTCTCTGCTCAGCGGGGAGCCTGCTTCCCCCTCTCTCTCTGCCTGTCTCTCTGCCTACTTGTGATCTCTCTCTGTAAAATAAATAAATAAAATCTTTAAAAAAAAAAGAACATAAGATACATAATTTAAAAAAATAAAAATTAAAACAAAACAAAACAATACAAATATCAGTGACTGCTCTCTGTTGAATGGCCAGTAAATATTACTGCTTAACACCCTCCTCCCCCTCTTTTTAACCCCTCTCCTCCTTTGTGAAAAATAATAGTGTGAGAAAAGTCTGGGATGTGTAATTTTCTTTGTTGTCCACAGTCTTAAATAGAGCCACAAAACCCATCCTTTACTAGCAAATCAAAGATTGGAAAGATTGCCTAAATAAAGTCCATCTCTTGTGAGTGCTCCTACTGATGAAGATGAAAGACATGATTCTGGAGTCTCATTAGGTGTGATTCAGTTGTCTGCTGCATCTTGTTCAGATGTTCCACTATTCACATAGAATGATGAAGGCACTGTAAATGAGTTATTTCAAGATGCCAAATGCTCTAGTATCTAGCAAAGCATTTTATTTCCATGGGATTTTTTTAAAAAGATTTTATTTATTTGACAGAGAGAGAGCAGAGGAGCACAGCAGGGGGACTGGCAGGGGGAGAAGCAGGCTCCCCGCTGAGCAGAGAGCCCCACATGGGGCTCGATCTCAGGACCCTGGGATCATGACCCGAGCAGAAGGCAGTTGCTTAACCAACTGAGCCACTCAGGTGACCTTCCATGGGATGTTTTATTCAAGTTGGCAAATTATGGGCACAAAGGTTTTGAAAATAGCACTTAACATATCAAATAAAGGAAAGGACTGTGAAAGTTTATTTTTCCCTAAAATGTGCTATTGAAATGCAATCTGATTTTTGCTCTTGGGTCATAGATGTCATTGCACGGTCATCTGTCATCAGGGAGCACTACCTAGTACCCACGTTTCCTTTGGCCAGAGAAAAAGTAGATCGATTATGAGGTAAGTAGGCAGATTTTAACTCCAGTGTACGTTTCCGAGTGGTACCCACTAGTCAAGGGGTCCTCTAACTCGTTATTTGCATAATTTTCACGATATTATGAATCATTTGAGAACTTGCTAAAAAAAACAGAAAACAAATTTACGGTCCCATACCAAAAAATCTGAAGCACATTATCCAAGAGAAAAGTTTGGCAAGCTAGGTTAACAAGCTCTCCAACTGATTATCATTATCAAGAATTGCCTTCCAGCTTGCCTTCCACACCAAAGATGTGGGGACGATTTTAGAAACACTTCCTTGTGGGGACGCCTGGGTGGCTCAGTTGGTTAAGCAGCTGCCTTCAGCTTGGGTCGTGATCCCGGGGTCCTGGGATCGAGTCCCACATCGGGCTCCTTGCTCGGCAGGGAGCCTGCTTCTACCTCTGCCTGCCACTCTGCCTGCTTGTGTGCTCTCTCTCTCTCTCTCTCTCTGATAAATAAATAAATAAATAAATAAAATATTTAAAAAAAAAAAGAAACACTTCCTTGTGTTTGACCTAAATACTAAGGAGCTACCATTGAATTCAAGAAAATGGTCAAAAATTTTGGTAGTTCTAAAATTCTTTTCTAGATGTGATGATTTTGGAGATGAGCCCTGGAACTGAGAAATAATCTGTCTTATTGGAATCATCATGATAGAGAATTCATATTCAATAGGGGAAAGCCCCATAATGCATTCTTATCACATGGATGCTTTGCTTTTTGGGGTTTTTCTCCTGGGGCTCATGTGCTTATGTGGTACCATGATGGTCAGAGATATGGTCTGGGAGAAAGATTATGATCTTTAGCCTAGGAGTAATGATATTGACTGTGTTTCTTTTCCTATCACTTATTTCAAACCTGGTGTTCTGTATGTAGTTAGAAGTTAATGTATGGTGATCATTGAAATAATTATGCCACCTTGGTGCTTCCAACAGAGCCGTCAGGGTATGATGATATATATTTTACAGAACGTGGTATATAAAAACATATGCAAGACTGCTGCTTCCAGGCAAGATGAAATAACAGGATCCAGGTTCATCCTCCCATCTGAAACAACGTCTGACCAAAATACACACACACACATGAAACAATGGTTTTCAAGAAAATGTACATCAAATGACAACAAACGAGGTGCCTAGAAAGTGAAAAATAAAAAGGTGAGTCTTAGAATTGTTCCAGCTTATTCCTTAAAATAATTTCCAGGCTATACCACAGGGAGAAAGAACTAAGATGGAGCCAGGCGAGTTCTCTGACTTGAGAAGATAGAGCTGAGAGACTGAGGGCTGGAGCCTATGGGACAGTGTACTGGAAAGGAAAGAAATGAATAGAATTAGAAATATTGACACCTGCAGAGGGACTCATTCGTGTATTTAGCAGAGTGCATGCATTTGAGGAAATTATCCCAGGACAGTGGCAGGTCCATCTGAGAAGTTTAGAAGGAACAGTACTCAGTGTTAACATGGGGCTGGAAATAGTGCCAGTTTCCACTGGCCAGATAGGAAAAACTCATAATCCATGGGGCAGTAGATATAGTACTCAGAAGGAATTTGCCTTAGTAGTGGGGGAATAATTAGCCTTGGACTAAATACTTCTCCTCCCACTTGACACATCATAAAAGCAAAGCCAAAAAGGGATCAAACCATTTCTAAATAAGTTAACTGCATCCCAGAACAAAGATTAAGGATAGTTATAGAAAGAAAAAAATATCCAACAACCAATAAGATAAAAATCACAAGGTCTGACATCTATGAAAATTCTCAGGCATAAAAAGAAATAGGAAAATAAGTTCCACAATAAAGATCAGTCAAAATTAGTCAAAACCAACCCAGAACTAACACAAATGTTGGGATTAGTAGACAAAGACATTTAAAAAATTATGATAACTGCATTATATACGTTCAAAAACTTAAGGAGAGATGGATGATATTTAAAAAAAAGACCTAAATCACAATTCTAGAAATCAAAATTGCAATGTCTGAAATAGAAATTGCACAGAATGGGAATAAAGACAGATTAGACATTGCAGAAGATAAGATCAGTAAACTTGGAGAGCACTAGATTCACTCCAAAATGTAATACAGAAGAACACGCACAGAAGATTGAAAAAAAGGTATCTCAGAGTAGTGAGAAAGCTATAAGCACCCTAATATATATGCAATTTGAGTCTCTGAAGGGGAGGCAGAAAAATGTTTCCAAAAATGTTCCCAAGTTTTCCACATTTGATGAAAACTATACGCCCTCAGATCCATGCAGTTCAACAAATCCTAGCACAAGAAACCCGAAGACTACACCAAGAGGTAACAGAATAAACTTCCCAAACTCAGTGATAAAGAAAAAAATCATAGAAAACCTAAGGGTGCCTGGGTGGCTCAGTCCGTTAAGCGTCTGACTCTTGGTTTCTGCTCAGGTCATGATCTCAGGGTCCTGAGATTGAGGCCTGCATCGGACTACCCACTCAGCAGGGAGTCTGCTTAAGGATTTTTCTCCCTCTCTGTCTGCCCCTCCCCCTGCTCATGTACATTCTCTCTCTAAAATAAATTAATATTTAAAAATAATTGTAGAAAACTTATGTGCCAACAAATTGGATAACCTAGAAGAAATGGATAAATTCCTAGAGACATATAACCTCCCAAAACCGTATCAGAAAGAAATAGAAAATTTGAACAGACCAATTACTAACAATGAAATTGAATCAGTAATGAAAAAACTCCCAAAAAACAAAATCCCAGGACCAGATGGCTTCACAGGTGAATTCTACCAAACATTTAAAGAAGAATTAATATCAGGGCACCTGGGTGGCTCAGTTGGTTGGACGTTTGACTCTTTTCTAAAATTTTTAAAAAGTTTTATTTATTTGTTTGACACAGAAAGAGAGAAGGAGAGAACAAGCACAAGCAGGGGGAGTGGCAGGCAGGGGAGAAGCAGGATCCCCACTGAGCAAGGAGCCCGATGTGGGGCTCGATCCCAGGACCCTGGGATCATGACCTGAGCCAAAGGCAGCCGTTTAACCAACTGAACCACCCAGGCGTCCCTGGACATTTGACTCTTGATTTCAGCTCATGTCATGATCTCGGGGTCCTGAGACTGAGTCCTGTGTTGGGCTTCACACTAGGCATGGAGCCTACTTGGGATTCTGTCTCTCCCTCACCCTCTGCCCCTCACCCCCGTCATGTGCTCTCTCACTAAAAAAAAAACAAAAAAAGAAGAGTTAATACCTATTCTTCTCAAACTATTCCTCCCACCCCCCAAAAGAAGAAGAGGATGGAAATCTTCCAAATTTATTCTATGAGGCCAGCATTACCTTGATACCAAAACCAGATAGAGACACTACAGAAAAAGAAAGCTACAGACATAGAGGCAAAACTCAACAACATATTAGCAAAACAAATCCAACAACACATTAAAAAAATAATTCACCATGATCAAATGAGATTTATTCCACTGTTACAAGGGTGATTTAATATTCACAAATCAATGTGATACATCACATCAGCAAGAGAAAGGATGAAAACCAAACGATCATCTCGATGGATGCAGAAAAAGCATTTGACAGAGTACAACATCTATTTATGATAAAAATTCTCAATAAAGTGGGTTTAGAGAGAACATACCTCAACATAATAGAAGCCATATATGACAAAACCACAGTTACTCTCATACTCAATGATGAAATAGCTTTTTGTTTAAGATCAGGAACAAGACAAAGATGTCCACTTTCACTATTATTATATTTATTATTATTATTTTATTTTATTTAACTTAGTGTTGAAAGTCCTAACTACAGCAATCAGGCGAGAAAAGGAAATAAATGGCATCTAAATTGGTGAGAAGTAAATCTTTCACTATTTGCAGATGACATGATACTCTATATAGAAAACCCTAAACTCCACCAAAACACTAGTAGAACTGATAAATGAATTCAGTAAAGTTGCAAGACACAAAATTAATATACAGAAATCTGTTGCATTTCTCTACATTAATAATGAAGAAGCAGAATGAGAAAGTAAGAAAACAATTGCACCAAAAATAATAAAATATATTTTTCACAGAAAAAGAACAAATAATACTAAAATTTATATAGAACCACAAAAGACCGCAAATAACCAAAGCAATCTTGAGAAAGAACAAAGCTGGAGGTATCACAATCTCAGACTTCAAGATATACTACAAAGCTATAGTAATCAAGATAGTATGGTACTGGCACAAAGATAAGCACATAGATCAATGGAACAGAATAGAGAGCCCAGAAATAAACCCATGCTTATATGGTCAATTAATCTACAACAAAGGAGGGAAGAATATACAATGGGAAAAAGACAGTCTCTTTAAGTAATGGTGTTGGAAAACTGGACCACTTTCTTCCACTATACACAAAAATAAACTCAAAATGGATTAAAGATGTAAAAGTGAGACCTGAAACCATAAATCTCCTAAAAGAAAACATAGGCAGTAATTTCTTTGACATCAGCCATAGCAACATTTTTAAAGATATGTCTCCTAAGGCAAGGGAAACAAAAGCAAAAATAAACTATTGGGACTACACCAAAATAAAAAAAACTTTCACACAACAAAGGAAACCATTAACAAAACCAAAAGGCAACCTCCCGAGTGGGAAAAGATATTTGCAAATGATATATCCAATAAGGGGTTAATATCCAAAAAATATAAAGAACTTATACAGCTCAACACCAAAAAACCCAAATCATCCAATTAAAAAATGGGCAGATGATCTGAATAAACATATTTTTTATAGAAGACATATAGATGGCCAATAGACGCATGAAAAGATGTTCAACATCACTCATCACCAGGGAGATACAAATCAAAATTATAATAAGATATCATCTCACACCTGTCAGGCTAAAATAAAAACAAGAAATAACAAGTGTTGGTGAGGATGTGGAGAAAAAGAAACCCTTGTGCACTGTTGGTGGGAATGCAAATTGGTGCAGCCACTGTGGAAAACAGTATGGAGGTTCCTCAAAAAAATAAAAATTGGAAATACCATATGATCCAATAACTCTACTATTGGACATTTATCTAAGGAAAACAAAAACACTAATTCAAAAAGATACATGCACCCCAGTGTTTATTGCAGCATTGTTTACAATAGCTAAGATATGGAAGCAACCCAAGTGTCCATCCATAGATGAATGGACAAAAAAGATGCAGTATATACATATATAACAGAATATTACTCAGCTATAACAAAGAACAAAGTCTGTCATTTGCAACAATATGGATGGACCTAGAGGATATAATGCTAAGTGAATTACGTCAGTCAGAGAAAGACAAATGCCATATGATTTCACTTGCATGTGGAATTTAAGAAACAAAACAGATAAAGAAAGAAAAAAATGGACAAATATGATCCAGCAATCCCACTTCTGGGTATATATCTGAAGGAAATGAAATCGGGACCTGAAAGAGACACCTGAACTCCTATGTTTATCGGAGCATTATTCCCCATAGCCAAAATATAGCAACAACACAAGTGTCTATTCATGGATGAATGGATAAAGATGATATAGCATATATATAAAATGGAATATTATTCAGCCTTGAGAAGAATGGGAATCCTGCCATTTTTGACAATCTGGATGAAACTTGAGGGCATTATACTAAGTGAAATAAGCCAGTAAGTCAGACAGAGAAAGACAAATACTGTATGATCTCATTTACGTAAATCTAAAGAAATAAGAAAAAGAAAAGAAAAGGAAAGTTGGATTCGTAGAACTAGAGGGTGGAATGGTGGTGGTGACTGGGGGCTGCAGGCGGGGGAGAGGCTGGTGAAAAGGCGCACATTTTCACTTATGAGATGGATGAGTTCTGGGGATCTACTGTACAGCACGGTGACTGCAGTTCTAACACTGCGCTGTGTATGTGAAATTTGCTAACATAGTACGTCTTAAGTGTTCTCACCATAAGAAGGTGACTGTGTGAGGTGATGGATGTATTCGTTAGCCTGATTGTGGTAATCATTTTCACAGCGTATATGTGTATCGAATCATCATAGTGTACACTTGCTATGTGTACAGTTCTATTTGTCAATTACACCTTAATACAGCTCGTTTGACGCAGGGAGAAATGCATAATTCGTGGTAGTACAATCCAACATGGCAAAGTGTTGCCCTTCCCGCTTCTGATAGCCTTTCAGCGAGAATGCTAAAGATCCCAAAAGAGATCACACCTGGTGTTTCAGATTTGCTCTCTCTTGGAGCCTTTAGAACCATGCAATGATGGGTATATTTTATTACCAAGTGTGGAAGAAGAAATTGGCCCTCTCCTCCCGGGGAGGGGAAAAGATGAGTTTTCATTGACTACTCTTCATAATTTTCTCCAAAAAGGTGATAAATAAAATTCATTAAAAACTTTCTCTGGATACCTTATGGTGATATTTTATGCAGAAAAAAAAACATTAAGTACACTTTGTCTTTTGAGGCATAATAAATGAAAATGAATTTGCACGTTTCATGAAAGCTTTGTCTTATACTTTCAATAGGTTTTCATGTGGAATTGTTTTCCCAAGTTCACTTTTTGTAATTCTCTTTTTGAATATGTATTGTGAAATACTTTAAGCCCATATATGTCATAAAAAAATAATAGCTGAAGTAGCCCTTAGGGGAAACTCCATAATATTGGTATGGCTATTTTAGTATATTCATAATTGAATGGGCGAGCAGAAGAGCCATGAGTTTGTGTTTCTTATTATACAAAATCTGCTGATATAATGGAATATATATTTTGTACCACCATAATGGCACAGTGTTGTGTAGCACTAATAGGAAAACTCTATGCCTTATAGATGTCTGTTCCTTCAAAAAATAAGCCAGAAAGAGAAATGAAGCACAGACTTTTCACCCATTTTCATTTGAAGGTGCTTTCTCCTGGGAAAGTAACAGTATCGGGTTGCTTGTGCTTGGCGTCAAAGAAGAAGGCTGGGCTGGTAATCCTAAGGCAAGGGTCTAAAATAAGTTGTGTTACTGTCCTGTCTTAGGCAAGTCATTTTCTCTCTTCAGGCAAAAGAAGTTTGTGGATTAAATGTACGTCGAGAACTTAAAGAACTGCTTCCGGCAAAATGGAGGGAATACAAGAAGAAATCAGGCAAGAATCTATGTTTTTTATTCACGTAAACCTTAAGACAGACAAGATTAACCATGAATAGTGAAATTTCAGTGGAAAATTAGCAAATTCTATAAATTCCACATTTCTTTTGAGTTGACAATAAAGGGGCAAAATGAGACATTCAAGAACAAAACAGATGAACATAGGGGAAGGGAAGGAAAAATAAAACAAGAGGAAAACAGAGAGAGGGGCAAACCATAGGAGATTGTCAACCATAGGGAACAAACAGGGTTGCTGGAGGGGAGGTGGGTGGGGGGGTGGAGTAACTGGGTGATGGGCATTAAGGAGGGCACGTGATGTGATGAGCACTGGGTGTTGTATGCGACTGATGAATCACTGAACTCTACCTCTGAAACTAATAATACACTATATGTTAATTCAATTGAAATAAAAAAACCCGAGACATTCAACGGTGCAGACCGAGGAAACAGTATGATAGGATGAATATTTCAAGTGAAAAGTTATGGCTGGTTATTATCCCAAAGTATCTGTAGCAGCCAATATTACTCAAATATAATAATAACAATTCAGTGTATTGATATAGAGAACGACAGTTCACAAATTTCTTTGTTACATAGAGCAGCATTCATTTTCCATCCGAGGATATGGAAAGTGAAATTAAGGGCTATCTGAACATCACTTGGAGGGTCAGAGCAGTAGACAAGGCCAAACGAAGAGCGTGTGAGTGTGGATACATCCACATAGATGTGTGGGGAGAACAATAGCAGTTGTAAAACAAACCAAAAGTGATATTTGCCTTAAGGAAACAGTCAATTCTTTTCAAGGTCTGTGATACTTTCAAGAATCCAATTACCATTTGCAGTTGAGAATGCATATGTGAGACTCCTCCAAATGACCCTTGAAAGCAAAGGGAGCTATTGCATTCCTCCTTTCAGATATTCCCTCAATCAAGAAGGTGAGTAGCGATGCCACTTTTTAGTAGAACCGATGATTGAGGAAATGAATCAATGAGTTTATTGTAGACGTTCCTGGAAAAGTGCTTGACAGTTTTTCACTAAATTCTGTTTTGAAACTTGTGTAGAAGAATATCCAAAGCAGGGTTTTTTTTTTCTCATTGATTAACAGTAATAGGTCTTCGCTGTTCGCCTGTCAGAAAATGCCATTTTCCCAACCTCTTCAAACAAGCAGGCATGTCACCTGTAAGTTGTCTCACTGCAGGGACAGCAAGTTCTGGGATTTCCGGCAAGGTCACGAGTAATCGTGTTCTTCCTCAGTAGCAATTTATAGAAATGAGTGTAATTTTCTAAAGAATGAGGTACAAGTTCTTCTTGGAAGAAAACAGTCCTGATGTTTACCCCTAATGAAGGCAGAAAAGACATTCACAGATGCTGCTGGGAGTGGGAGGAGGTTACTGGTGACGGAGGGCACTTGTTGCCATGAGCACAGGGTAAGGTATGGGGGTGTTGAATCGCTATATCGTACAACTGAAATTAACATTACCCTGGATGCAAACTCACTGGACTTTAAATGAAAACTTAAAATACAAAAAGAAACTAACCAAAAATTAGGAGAGCTAGTTTTTAGGTCTAGTTCGGCCACTTACTTCCTGAGCCTCAAAATCTTTTTCTGTAAATAGGGATGCTATCATTAACACTGCCCAACTCCTAGAAAAGCTATAAGGAACCAATAATGAACACACACACATAAAATCACAGTGCTTAAAACTGTCGTGCACTATAGAAATTATATTCACAGTATATAATAAGATTACAATTTATTTGTAGCATTGAACTGTATGCTCACTACAGTGATAAGAGCTTTAGGTGTAGAATAAGACGGTGCAGGAAAAAATTTTTTTTTAAATACACTTCCAAAAAAAAAAAAAATCCACTTCAGCTCTAAGGAGCTATGCAGGCTTGAGTGAGTCTTTTCCCTAAACTGGACTCACATTCCTTATCTGAAAAGTGAGTGAGTTGAACCAGAACAATGATTTTCAAGTTGTTATAATATATGGAACAATATATTTGAATGAGGCCTCATGAAGAAGCTTATTATTTAACACAGATAAAACCAGAACTGCTCTGGCTAAAAGTAGGGGTAAAAGTCCTAGGTTATTGCCCTTGGATTCTATGTCCACCTCCCTCCACGGTCCCTGAGACAAGTCTTTGAAACTAGTGGACAAGATTTCTTGGGTTCTGTTTAGGTTTAAAATCTTTTCTGGTTCATGCCATTATAATATAGAACCTTACTCTTGGTCTTAACTCCATGCAAGTGTTGACCGAATTATTAAGGAATGAAGTGTGTCACCTGCACCGTGTCTTCAGATCATGAAAGCCTCTTTCCCCTTGATTTTTTGGTGAGGAAATTCACTTTGTGATATACGTTTTGATCTTGCAAAGATCCAGCTTTGAGCTTGGTTTTTCTTCTTGAGCATGGATCAGTCAAAAAGAAAGGGAGGTAAGATTTTGTCTATCTAGCACGAATGGAATGACTGGAGTATTTTCTGGGTGGGTATCTATACAGAGAATAGGATACTGGAATTTTTATTCTGGTTTAAAGCCAATACCCTCAATTCCTTTTTTTTTTTTTTTTTTTTTTTTGCTATAATTGTGATTTAGAGCCAAAATTATTGGGACTGAAATCCTGGATCCACAACTTAATTGCTGTGTGACCACGGGCCAATTATTAAATGTACCTGAGCCTCAGTTTCTGCATCTATAAAATTCCTCTAAGATTGTTGAGAGGATTAAATGAGATAACGCATTCAAAGCTTCATGACCCACAGGGGATGATAAATGAGTGCTCAGTTCGTTTCTCCTTCTCTTTGAAAATAGGAGTGCGGTTCACTGCTAACGTGGCTATTGTGGCCAACCTTTCCGTTACTCTTATGGGGAAGATGGTATCAAGAATGAATTTATGTGTAGTTTCCAAATTCCGTTCGGTCTATGTTAATATCCTTCTCTGTAAGAAAACCTATCCAGAAGGTTGTCATGTCAGACTCCGCCTGAATGGAGATTTCTCCTCTTTCACCACTTCTACTCTTGTATTTGAAGGAGGACTAGCAATACGAGTGAGTAGAACACTGCCCCACATCGAGATCTTGGTAGTGAGGAGGAATTCAAAGGCTTTTATATAATCCAGAACTTAGTAAAATCAGCCTTTCATTAATTAAAAGTATTTTTTTCTTATGTATTAGATGATCTGCAGGTTTATGGATAGCCTTCCAAGACATAAGTCCCAGCGAGAGCTATCTTTTATGATCATAAAAATGCACAGGGAAATGGAAAAGTATTAGAATATTGAATTAAAATGTGTTTACTATTCTCACTGTAACACTATACCAATTTTTATTACATTTATTCTGTTTCTTAGAGCGTAACAGAATATTATCTCTAAGGCAGAAAGCCCGATGAAGATTGCGAGGAAATTTGAATTACATTTTCATATATCTACAGTGTCATATGACAAAATGAAAAATGTAAATAATATAGTTAGGTCTCAGAAAGATAGCCATTAGAATCCATCTTATTTTATTAAGATATATCAATGTCAGCAGAAGCCAGCTTTTATTTTCTCAACATGCTAAATCATTGCGTGACTTTGTGTTGCAATGTCCACGGATGGTTTTAGCAATCCAGAATGTGATCTGTCTGCAATGCCTCTCTAATGCAACTAGTTTTTCGTATTTAATTAATATCATCGAGAGGTGTTAAAGTCTCATTACGACTGGTTCCTTGAGGGCTGTGACTGTGCTTTCTTAGTGCTTTGTAAATCCCACAGCACCTGGGGTGTTCATAGACGCTTGAGGATGACATTTTATATGTCAATAGACACACAGCAAAGGTGTTTAATAATACACGCGGAGAAAAATCTTTGCTGCTACACTTGTGACATTTTAAGACTTCTTTATTCTAAAGTAATACCGTAGGTCATAGGAAAGGGAGACCAATCAAGGTACAACAGGATTTGAGTAAGAACCAAATAGTTCTAATTTGGAATAATAGATCGTTTTATTATAAAAGAGTTCAGATATGCAGAAAGTACCGTGGAAAGTTTTGTAACACCCACACGTACACCACCCAAAATAAGCAAAAGTGCTAATATCTTGCATATTTGCTTCAAAAAAATTGTTTAGAAAATAAAATGTTTCAGATACATATCTTCCTTTCGAATCTCTGTTTACCCCTTCCTGGAGGCACCAGTTAGGCTGGACCTGGTATACAGAATTCCAGTCCATGCTTTTGGAATTTTACTGTGCACGTATGTAGCCATAATCAATCTATCATTTTGATTTGTTCATTTTAAAATATACATAAATGGTGCCTCACTGTTCGTATCATTTTGACTTACTTCAATCACATTATTGAGTGTTTCTATGCAGCCGGCTTGTTTGTGTGTTTGTGTTATTTTTCCCCTGGATTCCTAGGATTTAGAGTTGTCTTCACCTTCTCCAGCCCTACTTTGTCCCTCTCATACCAATTTGGAAGTTGCTACTTTGCGTTGGTAAAGGTCCAATCCACAGGGAAATATGGGGAGTTTACACACTCAAAAGGGGTTATTGAAAGAGTTTAACGAAAGAACTGCACACAAACGTGTGGGCAGGGTTAACAAAAGCGAGGGTTCATGGACAATCTTGGGGCTCCTACAACAGGCTCAAAGAGATAAAGAGAAGCTGTTGACACCTTGAGTTCTGAGGGGCACGAGGAGCGAGTATTTGCAGGGGTCCGCAAGTGCAGCAGCCGCAGGAGAGGGCCACCCAGTGGGAGCTGTGGCCTTCAGCAGACGAACATTTGGCCAAACCAAGAAGGCAGGCAGCCAAAGAGGCCAGTTGATGCACTTGTTAGAGGTAAGCCTTTGGATGCACAGAGCAGACAGTCAAGGGGGAAGACTCATCTTAATGGGCAAATGGAAAATACCCGGTGTAGACATCCATTTCTGTTCCTTTAATGGCAATGGTTAACATTTTTTTTTAAAGATTTTATTTATTTATTTGACAGAGAGAGAGATCACAAGTAGGCAGAGAGGCAGGCAGAAAGAGGGGGGGAAGCAGGTTCCCCACCCAGCAGAGAGCCCGATGCGGGGCTCGATCCCAGGACCCTGAGACCACAACTCGAGCCGAAGGCAGAGGCTTTAACCCACTGAGCCACCCAGGCGCCCCAACGGTTAACATTTTTAACACAGGTATTTAAACCCTAAAAGCTAGTCAATAGCTTTGCTCCTTAAGCCTTCAGGAAGACTCAATTCAAACTCTCCTATTCCACATATGCCTAATATTTTACCTTGTTTTTGGCCCCTCCCTGTTTTTTTCACCATTGTTACTGTGGTTCCTCATTGTCAAAATTTATTTAGGTGTAACAAGATATGTTAACTAATTTCTTTGCTTTTTCATCCACCTTCTTCCATTATGGGTCCAGTTTCCTTTATTTACATAGAAGAGTTTTCCTGTGGAGGCGCTTTGTGCCATTAAACGTGGGGGCCGAGCTCTGGGGGGAGGTCTGCCTTAGCCGCGGTGGGGTTTCTCCAGTTCTGGTCTCATGTTAATTCCCCATGTCCAACGGGCGCTACATCTTTGTACCTACCATTTTATGAAGGTCTCTCTTTTTCACCCAAGGCCTGGGAAGGCTGGGGGTAAGGCAGGACAGGGAAGATTCCTTGCCTTGTCCTTGGACCTATGGAATACTTTCTTTTTTTCTCCTAGTTCCACTTTTGCTAGATTTTTTTTGGATAGACTTTATTCAGGGAGCCCACTTCCAGCTCCTTAGCCACACGCATGCCTCAGGGCATCTTTCGAGTTCCTATGCCTCCTACTCACCTTCTGGCTTAGAGGTCCAGCTTTATTTTTGCTACTGAGGGTTTCCCTTTCTTGCTTTTCGCCTTGGGTATATACTTTTTCAAAGAAAAATGCATTTCATTCAGTACTTTTATTTGTTTTAAGGCAGAGGGGATGTTTTCCGTGTTAGCTTCGTTGACCAAAATGACTAGAAGTTCAATAACGGATTACGTGCCTCTCTATAATCCTACGAAGGGCATTTCTGCTTTGTGCTGTTCGTCCTGTTGCATCCATTTTTCCTCTTCTTTTCCTTTCCTTGCTTGGCTGTTTTGATATCGTTACCTTACTTGGCTTATTTTTCTTTCTCCTGCCTTTTTTTAAACTCGATTCAGATGATTATTTTTATACGTTAAAGAAAAATGGAAAGCTGCCATTCTACTTATTATGCTTTCCGTTCTATTTTAAGCTTTTCATTTTCTAGTTGTCTCCAAAATCTTATTTGACTCTTTGTTGTCTCCACTCATTGGATGTCTCCCCTCCACTGTGCAAGTTCTTCAATTAGTCACATTTCACCATCTCTCCCTATGCTTATGCCCATATCTTGTCACTTGCTGATTTCATTTGCTCCTCAGCTTGCTGCATTTGGGTAGTTGCCTGGAGACAAATTCTGGGCATTTTTTTTTTTCTCTAGATATCCAGGATGGCAAAACTGAAGAACTAAATAAAACTTCCATCAAGTTATTTTTTAATGGAAATCATTTCTCCTCCCATATATGGGTAGCATTGCTCAACTTGTAGAAGCAAATAAAGATTTTATTTTGGGGTAAAAACAAAAGGAAGATATAAATTATAAATAGACACTCACCTGGCTGCAGCTTGTTTTTATTCAGTATCGGAATCTGGGAAATCCATAAGACATTGCCAATCTAACCGTAGGAGAAAATCAGCACTTAGATTTATGGTGTTGTATTGAACAGTTGTTTGAAGAGACTTTTGAAAATTATTAGGTCTACACAGTCTGTTTGGCAACCAAAGGGGATTATCCTTTCTACTTCTTATTCAGCCCTCTTTTTCTTCCTCTGTGTTGTTATTTTTCGTTTTCTAACATCAAGCATATCTTAATTAAAACTTTACATGTACAGAGTTGAAACCAGCCCGAAGGCTTATAAAAGAATGTGGCACTCCTCTGCCCACATCTCTCAGCCCTGTTCCTCAGAGGCAACCTACTTCCAAATCTTTGCCCTCCTTCTTCTGGAACTGCCTTCCATGTTTTTAAATTACATGCATATGCTGGCAGTACTTGAGTTTTTTTTTTTCCTCAATTTTAGACATTAGTTGTTTTCTTCGTCCTGCCAAAAGTGTAGATTTCTCTCTCCCACGCCGCCCCCACATACTCTAGTTACCCCGCCTCGCTGTTCTAATACGATCAGACCATTTCATTTCCTGCATTCTCAGTGTTTCGTCTTTATAAGAATTGTTCACAGAAGAGCCACATACATATCTCTTATCTGTTACGACATTCTGTTTGGCCTAGAATTAAAAATTGCTGTGTGTTGCTTCACTTTATTACTCTTCAGTACACAGCCGTTCATTGCCCCCTTCAACTCCCCTGAATAACTGTAAACCCTTTCTTGAAGCACATCAAGTATCCTAGCAGTAGAGGCTTTTTCTTCTTCTCAGAGCCACCTGTCACAGCTATTCTTAGAGCCCAGAGGCCTGTTGCACAGTTGGAATCCTATCATTTCCATTGACCCCTACCTCAGAAGCTCTTATTTGGGACTTGTTTATGAAGGGGTATCAAATAGCCACATCCACAAGTAACGACGCTCAGTTCTCATTAGATTGTTGTTCTCACTGCATCCGGCCCAGGGTAATTTTACGGTTCTATCATGACACGGGAAATGTTCTTTATTAAAAAGAATCTGTTCATTAAACTTTGAAAATCTGAAAAACATATGGGCAATTATGGGGTCGGAAGTAAAATGAGATTTTTTGCTTTTGCTTTTGTTTTTGTTTTCTGTAGATGGCAGGGTGAAGGTATGTAGTTGTAGGATGAACCCCACCGGGGCGGACCTGGACCCAAAGGGGAAAACAGACCTTTAAGTCTATTGCCTGTAATCTGAGAAGTTGTGAGCTTTGACCTAGGAAGACAATGGAATGTAAGTGACGAGAGTAAACGTTTTGATCTTGCACTTTCCTAGAGTAGACTCCAACCTCCCCCACATACTATCTAACTCTGAGTACTTTACTTTGCCTTTCTGGTTCCCAATCTCCCTGTACCTCACATTGAGCTAAACATACCCAAACCACGGGTTTACTGTGTTGATGAAATAAAATATTACATGTAAAATAACATCTCTAAGTGTAAGCTTTCTGAAACACTTTATTCCAGAAAGTGTAGGGATTTTTCCCTAGAAAATACCTTGACAAATATGCAAGCATTTTTATACTGTGATGTTCACTGAAAAGTTTATGATGCCCCCAAAAGGGCAAAACAACCTAAAGGTTCATTACTAAGTGATTGTTTACACAAACTTTATGATCCATAGTACTGAGAGTGCAGTACTATGCAAATTTTAAAAAGAAATTTAATTATTATTTTAGGCACATAACATAGTGGTTAAAAGTATCAACTCTAGAGCCCAGCTACCTGGGTTTGCATACTGGTGAGCCACGTACTAACTGCATGACCTTGGACAAGTCACTTAACTTCTCCGTGTATCAGTTTCTTCTTCTATAAAATATGGAAAATAATATTAGCTAATTCATTGGGTAAAGCACTTAGAACATTGCCTGGCGTCTAGTAAGGCTATATAAATGTTTTCCATCATCATTTATAGCCAGATAAGAACAGATAAATGTTGTTGCGTTTTTAGGTATGCTTTGGCCATTTTGTCTTACAGATAGAATTATTTATTTATTTATATATAAAGATTTTATTTATTTATTTGACAGAGAGAGACACAGTGAGAGAGGGAACACAAGCAGGGGGAGTGAGAGAGGGAGAAGCAGGTTTCCTGCAGAGCAGGGAGCCCGATGCGAGGCTCGATCCCAGGACTCTGGGGTCATGACCTGAGCTGAAGGCAGATGCTTAATGACTGAGCCACCCAGGGGCCCCAGATTGGATTCTTTAAAGTAGTTTTGCATATCCCAACATTTTAAAAAAGATTTATTTATTTACTTATTTGAGAGAGAGTGCGCACACAGCGAGGAAGGGCAGGGGGAGAGAATCTTCAGACTCCCCACTGAGTGCGGAGCCAGATGCTGGCCTCGATCCCATGACCCTGAGATCACGACCTGGGCCAAACCAAGAGTCGGACACTTAACCGACTGCACCATCCAGGTGCCCCTATCCCAACATTTTTAATGTGTCAGTTGAAGAACCATGTTCAATAAGGCATAGGTGTTTGACAAAGGGCAGACAATAGGAGAAATGTGCTGGGAGCATTAAGTGTCTCCTTATTCTAGAACATCATTGACTCCATAAACATTTTCTTAGAGCAGATGTTCAGTAATACATCTGACCTTTGGGAAGAGAAAAAATATGGATTTATTCAGAAGGCATATTGCCAACACAAAAATCATCCCTGAATAAATTCATGGGTAGATTGATTGATTTTGTTTTCCCATAGTGAAATATGGGAAAATAGAAAATCTGCAGTGATCTGACTTACAGCTAGTAAAGCTAGGCAGATGTTTATTTCCATGATCTTGGGAAGGTCATTTAATGGCCTTGCCTTTGTACTTGCTGGGCTTCTCACCTGTAAGTTCACTAGACACACAATGACACCAAATCTTATATTTCCTTTAAGTGCCAAATGGATGGTTTTCAAAAATAATACTTGATTTTATTTTTACGAAAACCAATAACACTATGAATTAATTAGGATGGGTAGTTTATTCCTTTTTACAGGTAAAGGGATCGGCACTCCTGTCTAAAATCACTTGTGCAGAACAGAAGCTGGTAAATGTTAAACCGAGACTTCAAGCCTGGTCTACCAAATTCAAGTCCAGTGGTCTTTCTTTTTTAAAGATTTATTTATTTGAGAGAGAGAGAGAGAGAGCCCGCAGAGGGAGAGGGAGAAGCAGACTCCCCGCTGAGCAGGGAGCCCAACCTGGGGCTCGAACCCAGGACACTGGGATCATGACCTGAGCCGAAGGTAGACGCTCAATCAACTGAGCCACCCAGGTGTCCCTAAGTCCAGTGGTCTTTCCACTATACCATTCACTTATTCATCCCTTCAATTAGTGCTGTTAACTTTGTGAAGCCCTTTACTAACTGGGACTCGAAGAAGTAGAAGGCAGTCCTACCTGTTATACGCTATTACTTTGACTGAGGAGACAAAACGTAAAATAACCTAAAAAGGAGAATATTATATATAGCAGTGGAAATGGTCACTTTGAGCTTGTGATCTTCTGTGAAGCCTTAATGGAGGAGAAAGATCATACACTGTCCTAGAGGTGATTATGATCTTTGGGGTATTATATGAGGGTTGAAAGAAGATGATAGACAGCAGTAGAAAAGGTCTGGAGCACAAAAAAAAAAACTTGCTCATTGTTGAGAGGGACAGAAGGAGTGGAAGCGAGAATGGATGAGAGGACCAGTGGGTTAAGAATATGGGGCTGGTGATGATCGCCTCCCTAGGTGAGGTGCAGGCATTGGCCATGACGTTCGAAGGAGCAGAGAACACCAGAAGCTATTGGATAGAGAAATGAAATGGGGAAAATTTTAGGAAGAGTACCCTGGCAATAGTGGGGGAAGCTAAAACAGAGGGGGTATCTAAAAGGAGGAAACTGATATTCTAATCGTAACTGCCTTGCACGTGAAGTATTTAAGGAATAAATCCACAGTAGGGCAGGCAGCACTTGCCATGAAGATCATTTTGTTTTATCCCCCCGTTAACTTCAACTGGGGAAAGTTTCGACAGTAGAAGATGAGAAACAAGAGGGAAGAGGAAAGAATTTCTGAGTGCAACGAGGAATTAGCTTTTAAGCAGTGCTCTCTCTCTAAATAGGTTGTCCCCCATCTAAGACCACTGATGTCCAGAAACCTTCACTTACTTCACAAAAGTCAAATATGACACATTCATGGACGATTTGTCGAAGGCAATGGTGGCTTGACTTCACACTGGAGGAGAGCCACAGCTCTGAATTTCAAGAATGTGCATACGTCTTTGGATGAAATAGCAGATAGATCCAGTTTAGCTAACACTCTAGACCAATGAAATTTGTGTGGCCCAGGCAAAGGGCCTCTGTATGTCAACTGCAGACATTGACTCGAGGGGCACTCTCCCGTTGAAATATCTGTTCCGGTGTAGAGACACGTGTAGATGAGTGTGGAACCAGGAGACATGTAAATGCAAGGGGTTTGGAATAGAATTCCAAAGGAAGAGAAGGGGATCTAGACCAATACAAATGGGACAGAGTATCCTTCCATTTTCTCATTACCTTACATAGCAGTGGTTGATATTTAACATATGATCCACATTATATTTGTCCCTGTTCAGAGCTTAGTGCCCATAATAATGAGGATTTTCCATCTATGCACATATGTATTGCTTATTTTCATGGGTACTCTGTATGCTAAGTATAATTCTTCTCAACTTACAGTACACTACCTCCTCTCCCAATTCAATGCTTACATTGAAAATCTGGCCTAGTAGTTTTCCCTAAAAGAAGATTGTCCAAAGAGGAACTAGTTTCTTGGCACATCATAAGGGGAACTTGGAGATGAATTGATGACAGCAGCAATGTAGAAAAGAGAAACCTTACAAAGAAGGGATGAGCAAGTCTAAGTAACTGCCTGGATATGACAGTCAAGAGGAAGGAGGCTCGGGACGCCTGGGTGGCTCGGTGGATTGAGCAGCTGCCTTCGGCTCAGGTCATGATCCCAGGGTCCTGGGATCGAGTCCCGCATCCTGCTTCTCCCTCTGCCTCTGCCTGCCACTCTGCCTGCTTGTGCTCGCTCTCTCTTTGACAAGTAAATAAATAAAATCTTAAAAAAAAAAAAAAAGAGGAAGGAGGCTCTCAGACAAAGGTTACCTTTGTGGCCCTGGAGAATGGTGGTGCCCCTTCAAGCAATGGGTTGGAGGACACATTTTGGAGGCTCATCATTTATCCTTCATTTTCGATGTTAGATTTGAAATGGAGGTGAGATTCTCAAGCAGAGGTAGCCTGCAGACAGCCGGAATGTGGGGTTAGAGTTTTTCTTGAGGGAGGAGAAATATCAGTTTGAGATGCCAGCGTAAAGTTGACTGATAGAAGGTTGTGGGTGGGGAAAATGAGAAGTGAAGAGCAGAAAGCTTCGGTCTGATACCTGCAGTGAAAAGAAAGAGAACAATAAGACAGTAGGGGAGTACCTGTAAGCATGGGCAGCAGATAAGGTGGCCACATTTTACAAAAATACAGGATCCCCAGTTATGTTTGAATTTCAGATAAACAATGAAAGATTTTTTTCAAAATATCTCAAATATTACATGGGACATACTTATCTGAAAAAATTCATTGTTTATCTGAAATTCAAGTTCAACAATTTAACTGGGCCTCCTGTATTTCTTCTGGCAAATCATATCATTTTGACTTGATAGCACACCAAAATGTTTAGAGATGTGAAAGGGTCATGAGAAGAATTTACTCCACGGTCTTTTCCCTGTCCCTGAAAGATTAGTTTTTTCAGTTTACTCTAGGAGGTAAATACAACGGAGAATATGCTTTTATGTCTTGAGTTTAGGATCATGTAGGAATGTCCAAGTCATACGCAATTTGGGGCAGATAAACTTAGATCTGTTTTGTAAGTAGTTTCCTGTTTATTGATTTTATAACTTTGTTGGAATTCATACATGCTCGTTGGCAGAGTAGAGATTGCTATTCTTTAATTTATTTTATAAAAATATTGATCACATTATTTACATTATGCATTTCAAGTAAAACTGTGTTTCTAAAGATATAATACCAATTTAGCAATACTAAAGACCGCAGTCAAGAAGAATGCAAGGTTGTGAAAATTCTTTTTTACCTGCAACAATATTGAAATTTTGATTTCGAGGTACTGGTTTTGACTGTGCATTGTCATTAAAAATAGATAGCTTAGATTCATATTTTGTAATGCATCTTTGAGTCCTTGCAGTGCACTAATCCACCAGAGTGATTGATCACCTTCAAAAATGTCGAGAAAACAAAATTCAAAAAGTATATATTGATTTTTTATCAGTATTTAAACTGGAAGTCCAAAGACTTTTCGCAGCTCAATAACATTCTAATCAAATTATATCTACTTTTTTCCTAAATCAATTCTTGCCTCATGTACTATAGCTACAATTAGTATGGTAATGAGTACTATCCTTGGTCTGCCATGAAGTAAAGTTTAAAAGGTTGTCATTAGGAGATTGATCCACAGATTAAAATTTTTTTGTTTTCATGAGATCCAAGTGTTAAACGGTCCACAAGAAATATCTGCCATGGGAAACATTCTGCAATCTAGAAAAGCCATGCAATATATCCACAAATGAAAGGTAAACCATCAGCTAGGTTTTATCCTCTTGTAAAATAGAAATACTTTATGTTAAAACTAAAGTCTAAATCTAATTAGAGCTCATGAAACATTTAGAAAACAAGACAACCAAAATTCCCAAGCGAAGGACAGACCTATTTGGAGTGGTCTTAACATCCTTTAGAGGTGACTTGTTTGAGTGGTAGGAGAAGCCTGCTTATTTATTTATTTATTTTTTGCTATCGTAATTGCTTCCTTAGGCAACACGTTTTGCTCATCTGAGCCTCTGTTTTCTTCGCCATACAATGATAATAACATTTGTCTCCCTCACAATTTTGTTGTTAGGATTAAATGAAATAATACACATAAAGTATGCCTCATTGTTCCAGTTATATGAAATGCCTTTGATGAATAGCAGCTATTAATATTATTGTAACTCTTAATATTATTATTGTCACTATTAACTAATTCAAACTCAAGGATATGGAAAAATAACATAAAACCTATGAAAATTCCTGCAACAAAAGAGAAGATGGGAAAAGTAGGAAAGCCTTCAAAGCCATATTTTTCCTGAAAGAAATTTAACATGTGAGAAGAAAGAAAACATTTACTTTTTTGTAATGGGATAAAAGAGATTTAAGAGTGTAACAAACGGAAAACCAAAATAATATTCATTAGGGGAAGTAAAAAGGATTTTATAGAAAATGTATTTAGCAGTGAACCCCAAAACAACTTAAAATTCACAGTAAATAATTTATAAAAATACGTATCACCCTGAATTAATTAAAATATTAGTACAATGGCAGGCATCTATTGTTGGAGCTTACTAGTGATTATTGTCGTGTCACATATAGTGTCTACTCAACATGAGACTGTCGTTGCCTCTTGTCAAGCAAAGATACATCTATTTTACTATATTTTGATGTGCTATTTTAATCAAGATTTATGGTAGTTGGGATGCCTGGGTGGCTCAGTCTGTTAAGCGTCTGCCTTCGGCCCAGGTCATGATCCCAGGGTCCTGGGATCGAGTCCTGCATCGGACTCCTTGCTCAGCGGGGAGCCTGCTTCTGCCTCTGCCTCTGCCTCTGCCCTTTTCCCACTGCTTGTGCTCTGTCTCTCTCTCTCTGGAAAATAAATAAGTAAAATCTTTAAAAAAAAAAAGATTTATGTTAGTTAAAGTGTCTGCCCCTACCTTATTTATTATTCTTGTTTATGTAAGGGTTCATTCAGTAAGTATTTTTTGCGCATCTACTCTGCGCCGAGTACTAAGCAAAGTACTGGGAATATAATTGTAGGCAAGATAAGCATGTTCTGTAGTGTCTTGGAGACTATGGTCCTGTGGATAAAGAGGGTCATTTAAACAATAATCATAAGAAAGAAATGTAAAGTGGTAGCTGGGACAGATAGTACAAAGGATGTATCTTATGACTAGGGAGAGGATTTTCTGAAGAAGAAACGATGGGCCTGAGGTATGAAGTATAACTAGGTAAACAGAAGGGAATGCTAGCCCAGTCCAAGGAATTGGTGTGAGTAGAGCCCTGTGATGAGAGGGAACAGTGACCTGAAAGAAAGCCATTGTGGTTGGAGCATAGAGAGTAGTGGGGGTAGGGTCAGACCATAGAGAATAGATTAGGAGTTTTGTTTTCCTTATCCTAGTAGCAAAGAGAAGTTATTGACTAGTTTTAAGCAAGGGAGTAATAACATCTGTTTTGCATTTTAAAAAAGATTACCCTGGCTGCAGGAAGAGAATGGTTTGGAGGGGAACCCGAGTAGCTATAGTTAGGTCAGTGCAGTGGTTTAGGTGAATTATATGGCAGTTTGGCTAGAGTGGTAATGGAGATGGGGAGAGATGGGTGGATCCCATTTAGAGGTAAAATAACCTGAAGTCGGGGATCACTGGATATGGGATTAAGGGAGGTAGGAGTAACAAGGGCAGGTCCTAAATTTCTGGCTTATTGAACAGGGAGGACAGGGGAGCTCTTAATGGAGACGCAGAACAGCAGAAAAAGATGAAATTTGGGGTAGAAGGCTCATGAGCTCAATTTTAGAAACATCGATCCTGAGGTGCCTTCAAGACATTCGGGAAAAAAAAATTTCCATTAACAATTTGAAACACAGAGCTGATAGTCAGGAAAGAAGTCTACTTTGGGGATGGAAAACAGGAGCCATTTCTATATAGGTGATAATTAAAACCATGAGTGTGGGTGACTTTGCTTGGGAATGAGGAAAGAAGTGAGCTTAGTACCAAGTCATGATGTACTCTAATATTTAATGACCAAGTAGAGGAAGACACATCTGTCACAGAAATGGAGGAAAAACAGACAGGAAGGGAAGAAAAAAAAATAATGTATGACATTATCCGAGAGAAGAGAATATTTCCAAAGGAAGAGGAGTGGCCAAAGATATTACATGTTTTTGAAGCCAAGAAAGATGAGAACTGGAGAGTGTCCATTTGCTTTAGCATCATGAAGGTCTTTAGTGACTTTAGTTGTGATTTTGCTGAGAACCTGATTGAGTGGATGGGGAATGAATGGGAAGAGGAAAAAATGCAGACAAATCATGAGTAGAGAGGACCCTTTTAAAAGATTTGGTTATGAAAGGAGAAGAGATAAGATAGTAATCCGGGATAGTATGGGGTTCATTGAAGCTTTTATTAATTTTTTTCAATGGTGGAGGCTTGAGCATGATTAAACCTAATGGGGGCCTTTATTCGAAAAGGAGAGATTGAAAATACAGAAGAGATAAGGGATAATTGTTAGTGCAGGGTGCAGGATGCTGAAAAAGATGGGACCCGAACATCGGTGGAGAAATTGACCATATATAGGAGAAGAGGCTCCCATAATGTTACAGGTGATGGAAATAGAGTATGGATTAAGTATGAATACATGTTTGGTGGCAGAGAGATAAGAGCCTTCCCATCTGGTGACTTATATTTTCTCTGTAAAGTAGCGGGTAAGATTATCTGTGAGAGGGAGAGGGATAAATGGTAGGGGGAGTCGATGAATTGTGTCGCTATTCGTGGACAGTGGGGATGTTGTTATGCCAACAAACATTTTTCAACAAGGGTCCCAGCTTGAGCCTAAAATATGTTTACTATGGGAATCATCCGTGTCTGCAGGGCCAGCTAGAGAAGCACACAGATGTTAAGGGCTGCCGCAGTCTGCTCTTGTGGCATCTAAAGCATCGCAAGAACGAAACTGTTGCATAGAATCACAATGTCCACATCAAGACACTTATTTTCCACCCTTTTCCGGAGCTAGAAGAAAATGATGCACGTAACCCGGATATTTCTGGAGTGCAAGTTTAGGAAAACTTTCTTGGCAAATATGAGAGAGCAGAAATATGTTGCGGAGGCAGAAGAGGCTTATTGAAATTTTAAATCTGAGAATTCTAAAAACGAGGGAATGATGGATTCAGATATGGTCATTGTCACGTGTTTGCGGGCTCTGCTGTATGGCGGGGGCTTTCCTCTCTCCCTCTCACTCATTCCCAGGAGGATAATCTCCGCCCTTTTCTCCACTTGGCTCTCCGCTGATGCGTCGGAGAGTCATCCGTCCTTCCCACCGCTGCCTCCGAGAGTTCTCTGCGATGACTGTCACTGAACATCCTTTAAACTCTCTACTGTGAAGGCACGTAGGAGAAAGGTGATGCTAGGCGTGGCTTTCTACAACTCACTTTCCAGGCCGTTAGTCTCAGGGGGCTGGGAGGGCATGCTGAAGAAATCCTGCATAAAGAACATATGCTCTCGGGAGCAGGCATGCCATGCAAGGGGGTACCCTGACTGATTTAAAAAACTTCTTTCGTTTGTAGCATTCCCAATGAAATGTGTCCATTTCTATTGGGAATGTGTCCATACTACTATTCCTGTGCGTCTGTAGATGGAAGATGTTGGTGACATCTGCCGCGGACCTCTCAGACCTATGTAAGGTGGCTTTGAGAGAATGGGCAATGAGGGGCTTTACGACTGTCGCAGAACAAGTAAATAAGAGCATTTCCTATTTGATAATCCAGATTTTCTTTCATCCCACAGCTGTTTGATGCCCTTGGCTTTGAAAGCAGCTGTGAGTTGTGTTCTTCTTTTCCTCATTCAGTCTCGAATTATTCTGGAAAGAGTTCCCTCTCAAATTCAGTCATCACATACTGAATGCCTACCAAGCGCTAGTCACTTACGGCACCTATGACAAACATAGTCCCCATGGCTTAGCTTCAGGTCATGTAGGTCATGTATGCGCTTCTCTTCCCAACTATATACAGAGAAACCTTGGAAGAATTTCCATTTACTCTTCTTTTTTAAAAATTTTATTTATTTGAAAGAGAGACAGCGAACATGTGCAAGACAGCATGAGTGGGGGTGGGGCAGAGGGAGAGGGAGAAGCAGTCTCCCCACTGAGTGGAGAGCCTGATGCTGGGCTCCATCCCAGGACCTCCGGGATCATGACCTGAGTCGAAGGGAGACACTTCACGGACTGAGCCATCCAGGCGCCCCTCCATTTACTCTCTGAAATGCCTGACTTCTAACAGTAACAATGTTGGCAACCTTGTAATAATGCCTTCAGGCTCCCATGTTTGTTTGACTCAGCATTCCTTAGCGAAATGTCTTCTTTCTCTTTAAGGTATTACTGTGTTAAGTTTGTTAATATTTTCATAGTATCTGCATAGGCATTGCTGATACCTGCATTATGATCATTCTTTCTGGTTGTAAAAGGTGAAATTATGTTACACTGTCATGAGCCAGGGTCAATGGAGGAAGGCACAGAATTACCATTTGCATGGTGGTTGATGTTTTTTTGAGAAGGGGCAGCGTAGTTTATTTGCTCTAGCTTACGACGCTGGTGGACTGTGATACTGATGTATACAGATTTCTGATGTATACAGATTTCCTGATTTTATTTATTTTACATAACACCTGGCTTTAGAGCATCAACACAGTAGTTGCTAAGTAACCACATTGCTCTAATGGCCCTGGGATTTTAGTGCAAGGCATATAAAAGTATTCTGCTGTAGAAGGCGTTTTATTTAGATAAATACTCTTCCTGTTACACCAATAGGATTCATTCCTTTTCTTCTAAGGCTTGTCTATACAAGTGGAGAATTGAAGTGACCATTGCTTTCAAAGTAAAAGCACAAATGTTGACATAAATTAGCCACTTAGCTGAACTTATTTATGAAATTCACCAATTAATTGATGGCATTTCTACTTCACTACCTGGTTATACTCAGGGTGGTATTCAACCTCAACAATAGCACATTGTTATGGGAATCTTATGCATATCATCAGATTTCCTTTTTTGAGATGCTTGTGAAGTGAAGGCATGTTTGCATACACATTTGTAACAGGTGTATTTTCGATGTATACCCAGGGGTATTCTGACTTTCTTCTATTTGTCTTGTTTGAAGAATGCTCTACAAAACTTTGCCCATGGAAGTGGGAAAAAAGCACGAGAAAAGCACATTTGGGGAGATAGTTGTCTTTTCATTTTGTGTAGCATCGTGGCTCCAGTTTTCAAACCCCACTATTGTAAGTCCTGGGGAAAAGGACTCCCAGCTTCTGTCTTTAAGGAATTCTCAATCCAGTGAGAAAAACAAAGCAGGTGCAGGGGTAATTGCTGGGGTGGGATTACTACTATCACAGAAGTTTTGTGCTGCTGTGAAAGGAGGCGGGTGAGAGCAAACATGTCTACCTGGTCAGGGAAAGAGTCAGGGAAGGCTTCGGGCAGGGTGGTGTTCTGAAAATAAATGGGGCTCAGGGAAGACTAAGCAAATATGGACAGGCCCAATATCTCCTGACAAACGCTTTCCTTTTTTTGGATAAAATACAGTTCTAAAGTTATATTCACACACACACACACACACACACACACATATATATATATATATATATATATATATATATATATAAGTTTAACAAAATCAATATAAAAATTTTATAAAAATAAGTTTCATATATATTATATAAGTTCTTTGTATATTACATATAATTTATATTTAAGTTTTATATATTATATATTTTATTATAAAAATTCATATATATTTATAAGTTTAATAATAAATATAAAAATTCAATCATAATATATAAAAATAAGTTTCATATATATTATATAAGTCGTATGTATATAATATATAATTTTGTTTAATTTTATATTATATGTTTATATAATATATAAATTATATAAATATAATTATTATATATTATATATGAATGTATATATTATATGTATATTATATATATATAATGGAGAGAGAGAGAGAGAGAGAGAGAGAGATTGAGAGAGCTGACCTCAAACTAAATGACCAGAAGTGAAGAGAAAAATGAAAAACTGAGCAGTGACTGTGGACTAGAACCTGGGTGTCACACAGGGAGAGGGATTCCTGTACCAGGGTGGAGAAGGCAAGAGGGCCAGAATGAGACCTCTGGAGAACTCACCTAAATATGGAGCTAGCGTGTTTCTAAGACACACTCCGGACTAGAAATTACTCAAATGACCATCAACAGTGGAATGGGTCCACTTCCTCCTTCAGTCACACCACGGAATCCATCGCGGCAGCGAGCACGGAGGAAATCTGACTGCGCACAACGACACGGGAGAGTCTCCGAAACAATGTCAGGAGAAAAAAAGGCAGACACAAAGGAGTAGGTACTGTATGACTCCATTTAGATAAAGTTCAAAAACAGGCAAAATGAATCTATGTCGTTAGAAGTCCGGATAGTGGTTAACCTTGGTGGTGAGAAGACAGTGAATGAAAAGGGAGATGGTGGGGCTTCTGGGATGTATGTAATATTCTATTCTGTTGTTATTATTATTGTCATTAGGGTGCTGATCACACAAGTGAAAGTTTGTAAAAATGCTTCAAGCTCTATAGTTATGTGTCCTTTTCTGTATGTATAGTATGTTTCAGTAAAAAGTTTTTAAAAGAGAATTGGAGAAATCTCACCAACAGGCCTTGAAGGCAGCAAGGAAATTCACCTCCTGTCTGCTTCCCCTTATTGTGTGAAAAGAAATAGAAAAATCACCCGTGAGAAATCCCAGATGTGTGCTGCAGATAGGCATGGGTTCTAATCTTACACTGCTTGTGTGGGTTAATCCCACAAGTTCTCAAAAATAAAACAAAAATGGGACAAGGGCCATTAAAGGTGGGAACCCCCTTAAAGGGAAATACAAAACTACTTTGTATGGCCATTTTGTAAAAAACATTTTATTTATTTGACAGAGAGAGAGAGGGCACAAGCAGGAGGAGCAGCAGGCAGAAGGAGAGGGAGAAGCAGGCTCCCCGCTGAGCAAGGAGCTCCACACAGGGCTCGATCCCAGGACTCCGGGATCATGACCGGAGCCAGGACTCCGGGATCATGACTGGAGCCGAAGGCAAACGCTCAACCGACTAAGCCACCCAGGTGCCCCATGTCTGGGCATTTTTGCAACCCACCGCATGTAAAACTCAATAAGAAAAATAAAAGAAAAACAAATAAAGCAACTTTAAACTGGGGATTAGCCACATTAAGGAAAAAAAAAAAAAAACCTACAGATTTAGCAAACCAAGAAATGCAGATAACAAGATGAGCTGGAAAAGACTACAAGTATGTCTAAAATGATGAAGAAGGTGAGAGAAAATCCAGAAGTCATAATGAATGAACTGGAGAGCAATTTTTTGAAAAAGAATAAACAGAACATCAATAAATAAAATGGAAACAATAATATGAGTACATATAATTTGATCAACTCAATAAGCCAGCTTAATTGATGGATAGAAATAGAATACTTCACCCAACAAATAGAGAATACAACTTTTTCAAGCACACACGGAATATTTACCAAAAAAATTACCTTGAACTAGGCTGCAAAAGAAGTCTAAACACTAAAGGATTGATACCATATGGATCACATTTTGCGATTACAACAAAATTAAATAAAATGAAGCAAATAGCAAGGGGAGGCCAACATCACTTTCTCCTGTTTGACACTGAAAAGTATAGTTTTTAATAACTCATGAGTCAATGACAAAACCTAATAGAAATTAGGATTTCGTGATGATTAGATGACAAGAAAAGCACCTCAACTCAAAAATGAGCGAAGCAGCTAAACTGGTACATGGATGGAAAATTTTAGCCACAAAGTGTTATATATAAAATAGTGCCAAGAATTAATATGTTGTATTCAACTCACAAACATAAAAGAAGAATGAAGTAAAAGGAAACAGAACAAAGAGAATGATACAAATAGAAATAGAAATAGAAAAGGATTTTCTAGTTAGATCAGTCAATCAACAAACCCAAAGGTTATTCTTTTGAAAACCGGCAAGTATCTCACAAGATTATTCAAAGGAACAAATAATAACATTGGCAAAAGTAGAAGAAAGCACTAGGAATTTAACAATAAATAGTGTGGAGATTAAAAACATGATGAGAGAATATTCAAAACAACCTGTCAATAAATTTAAAAACTTAGATACAGTGGAATATTATTAGAAATTTATTTTTTACATTGAAACAGGACATATATATATATATATATATGTATATACACACAATATTGTACATAGTGCTTCTCTTTCTCAAATGATATCTAGCAGTGGAATCTTAATTTAAAAAAATTCACAACTTTCTCAGTTTGGACATTTAACTATTATTTCATTTTTATGACATACTATTTCAAAGTAAACATGCCATTTTAAAATTTTTTCTTCAAATTCAAGATTAAAATCCATCTGAAATGTTTCTTAGCACGTGCCTTTGAGCTTGGAAATATCTCTTAGTGGATTTTTTTTTGCGACCATACTAAGAATTCTGCTCTGCCCAACAGCTGACAGCATCAGTTCCTTAACAAGGGCTTAAAAGAGCAAAGACCCATATTTCAAGGCTGTTAGAAAATAATTGATTTCTTAGGGCATGATCCTAACGCACCTGATAATATTCCAGGCTGGCATAGATTTAGACTTTTCTTTTGTCTTGCTAAAACTTACTGTATAATGCAAGAGTCCTTTTATTGACCCACCTGATCCAATTAATCTATGAATTATATTTTTAACCTTATCACCTCATTGTAACTGAGGGAAAGTATTTCAGTCTGACATATTTCTTACTCATCTTAACCTCTTGATATAAAAAGGCAGGATTTCTTCGCGCTAGGTATTGCCATAAAGTATATGAACCAGAAAGAACTGGCATGAGTGAGATTTGATCTAAATCAAACTTGAAAGAAAGAAATGTTGCAAATAAGAGAGAAAGGCTGCATTTCTATCACATGGTTTACAAGGCGGGAAGAAACATGGCGCCATTGTGTCTTTGCGTGTGTGAATGCGCACTTCCACACACCCACCTGCACACACGTGGATACTGGGGAGCCAGGGGCAATGCATACAGTATCGCCCCATTCCATTCTACAAAATGGAGGAAGAGACTCACGGTTCGAGAGTTCCGTGTCAAAGACATATAGTTTTACATACAGATATTTGTGGCCGCCCTTGCCAGTCTTTTCTCCTTAACACTGCAGACTCATCTAAGTTGAGGGCGGTTACTCACTGGGAGTGAGGCACATCACTCAGTTTCTCCCTTCTTTTGTTCCTTGCTTTATCACCATTCCTCTGTGTGTCGCTGGCTTCCCTTGGTCTTATCTCCCTCTCGTTTGATACTCGCCTTGACTTCCACTCACCACCAAGTGATCGAGTTCCACCAAAGCAAACCGGGGCTGGGTATGGTGGGCTTCTATAACTAGCGGTGAATCCTGTCAAGTGATTCTCACTTTCGTGCAAAGAAATAATGACTATTTTCTGAGCAGAATGCCTCTCTAAATTGGGCCATAAATCAGCTTCTCATGGAAAGGTCAGAGGAAACACTGAACACGGGGGAGAAAAGCACCGTCCAGAAATTTGAATCTATACTGGGAAATTTTCTCAAATGTCCTTGACACATTTTTACTAGATTTTGGGAATTTAGAGTAGCTATTAATTGGATAGGGACATTACACATGGCTCTGATTATTTGGCACAATAAAGGTGTATGGCTGAGATCTACAAACATACTTTGGCTACTCATTGTAAGGTGACCCTGCATTATGGCCTCTGGCCAGTTCATTATTATTATGGATGCCCAATCTTTGAATCAGACTATATTTCCTTGGAAGGACTTGAGTATGGTGAACTTCTGAACTGCAGTCTGCCAAAAACCCTAATGAAAAGTTGTGAAATGCCCCATGATGTCATAAAACTGAGTTAGAAAGGAGCTGTCTGAATTTCACTTGTTTTCAAAATAACCAGTCGTCTAACCAACGTAAAAGCCTTTTCTTTCCAAAAAACAAAAGGTTCTGCATATGCATTCACACAGCCAAAGCATTGCTCATTCCCAAGATGGCAAGCAAAATGGTATTGGAGTCCCTATACTGTAATGATACGTGGCAGTTTTTCCCTATTAAAATGCCAGGATTCATTGTCGCTTAGCAAAGGTGTCATAACAAAAGCATTTATCCAAGTTCTTGAGAAAATACAATCAGAGCTAATGGAGGAGAGGCTGTGCATGAATACTAAGTGTTATTTTTTATGTTCTGAGTTTCAGAAGAAATACAGATATGTTTGGGGGAAAAAGTAGAAACCTGCAATATTCATTCTTTTTGAGACGGGCTGGCACTTGGCGATGTCTGCATCCCTCCATGAAGGTTACAAGGCTTGGGTTGAGCTATCCGGCTGGGCGATGCCCCAGGCCCAAGCTCCTTTGTTGTAAACTTGTGTAGTCATTTGCCAAGTCCTCTCCCTCCCTGCTACATGTTAATATGCACAACGAAACTCGTGTGGAAGTGTGGCAAATATGTAGGTCACTTAATTGCAGCAGTAAAATACAAATTCACAGGAAAATTGCTGACATCATTAGTCTAAAGCATTAACATCTGCAGGTTACACATGCCAGACACATAATATCTGTTAATTATCGTTGTAATCGGACACCACTGGGAGTGTGAGTCCGGATTGATGTGAAAGGTTTGCTACTTTCAGAAATACCGAATTCTACTTGTAACATTTAATTTATGAAAATGAAGCAAATTCTATCTGTGGGTAGGGATATAGGTGATTCCAATCTGTTATTTCTTATTGTTTTTTTTTTCCCCAAAGACATTTGATGAGGCTTACTATTGGTAATCCAGAAACATAAACTTTCAAGTTCTTTGTTTAAACAATACAGGGATCAGCTAATTACACCTGAGTAAAAAAAAAAAAAAAAAAAAAACCACCAAAAAACCACAGGGATCATTTTGTTAAAGCTATTTACCTCTTTGCTGTCTTGTGTGACTTTTCATCATTATATGTTACATGGTGATTCTTACCCCCCCTACTGTTTTTGATTAACCTCAACATTTCACATATCTTTTATGTAATTTTTTTTTCTTTTGATAGACAGGGAGAGAGGGGGAGAGAGAATCTTGAGAGGAGGGGAAGAGGGAGAGGGAGGGAGAGAATCTTAAGCAGGCTCCATGCCGAGAAGCCTGGCTCCAGGCTCAATCTCACGACCCTGAGATCGTGACCTGAGCTGAAACCAAGAGTGGGACACTTAGCCAACTGAGCCACCCAGATGCCCCATCTTTTATGTAATTTATAGTTCAGTTGTCTTTTCATCTCTGTTTATGCTGTATTTAAACATCTCTCAGAGCTCACTGCTAAAGCCGATACTCTATTATAACCGTGTCTGTTGAAAACATGTGTGGCCTGAGATGAGGGACTCACCAATTCAATGAGTCCAAGGGATGTGAAAAAAATCCACAGTAGAGGGGTGCCTGGGTGGCTCAGTCATTGGGCGTCTGCCTTTGGCTCAGGTCGTGATCTCGGGGTCCTGGAATTGAGCTCCGCATTGGGCTCCCTGCTCAGCGGGAAGCCTGCTTCTCCCTCTTCCGCTCCCCTGCTTGTGTTCCCTCTCTTGCCGTCTCTTTCTGTCAAATAAATAAATAAATAAATAAAATCTTTAAAAAAAAATCCACAGCAGAGGTTTTATAGGTGAAATTTGGGAGTTTGGAAGATAGGGAAATCATTACCATTATAAGTGACTAGTGGCTTTCCCTGGATTTGACAGACTTGATTTTTTTTTTTTCTTTTTCGCATGAGTCCTATCCTTGGCAAAAGGAAATATCAGATACCATTTAGAAGCTTCCTTTGCACTGATATTTCTAAGCAGTTAGTGATCTATAACCACATTCTCCAAATGCCCTTTAACCGGACCTCGACTGATTATCAGCTTTTCTCTACCTAGAAGATTTGCATTTTTTTGGGTAATTTTTATATTCCCTCTTCCAAGGTTGCACATACTTAGAACAAATGATTGGCTTCAAATAAAACCTGGACCCTGAAGGAAATTCTCCTGAATAACTTAATGATACATGGAGGGAATGCATTGGAAAGAGAAAATACTAGAAGGCCTGCAAATAGCATGGAGATGCTATGAAAACTGGCAACAGAAATGGACAAAGAGGAAGAAATGGATAAATCACTACATAAATCTAAGTAACATCTGAAAACCTGCAAGGTATAAATACGAAGTCCAAGTAAGACATTCTAGATGCAGATTAATTTCAGTCCACAAACAAGGCATGCAACTGTAACTTCATTTTCTAAAAGAACCTAATTTTTATTTTAAAATCCTAATCTCCAGGGTAGCAACAAATTACTGTGAGTCAGTTCAGGCTTTTTCCCTTCCCTTGGGGCCGTGCCTGAATTCTGAAGAAGGTTATATGCGTCAAGGTGTCAGAGACTCATTTTGTCTTGTTTTCATATGTCCACCCTGATATTTGACGAGACATACATCAGTCCATCCTATCTGCGGTAAAATGGTCAGGCAGATCACCGAGGTGATACCCGCCATTCCTTACCTGGTGGGCCCTTAGGGTCCCTCTGTTCTCTACATTCTTCTCGTGTCGGGACATACAGAAAGCACCGTGCCGTCTCCGCATCACACTTGGGAGAAGGAACGTCTATGGGGATACGGCTCAGTTTGACTTTGCAGTCTGCCGCTTCCCCGCCTTCTTCATATTTCACAAACCTTTCTAGGGTGATCTGCCTGGTCCTGGGACTAGGTCCTCTCTTTCTCTTGCTTTCCCTCTGATTTTCTCTTTTCCCCTAGCTTGTGGAATTCCATTCTAGCCTAGAGAATGAGGATGTCTTTCTGTTACTCCCAAACGTTCTTTCAAAATTCATGCTCCAAGGAGTATAGGGTTTTGAGTTTCAAAAGCTAGGGAGAGACTTGCTTTATGTTGTCACACCCCTTCTCAGAATGGTAATAAAATCATGTAGTAGTTCCAATTGGTGGGACAAAGTGCGGGAGTGGGAATACCAAGAAATCACATTGGTTAATATTTTAAAAATATTATCTAGCCATACGGAAAGCAAACACAGAAAATGCTAGAGAAGAAAGGAGCACAGTGATCATGTCTGCCTCTCCTAAGACAATATTGGCCTCCGGGGCCAAATGAAGTTTTTGGGTCTTATGAGAAGAGACACCTGATGCAGAGCTTACTTCTCCTGGGACTGGGGAAGATCCTGAAGACAAGGATATGAGATTTGGGCTAAGGGTCATAATGCAGAAGTCTCTGGGGGTGAGCATGTAGCACAGAGCTTTCTGGAACCCCAGGAGAAAGTCAAGGTCACTTGCCATTCCTACATCAGTATGCTTTATCGACCTGGTCCAAAAGAGGCTGCAAATGGACAGTGGCCTCATTACTCCTGCTTAAGCCAGAGAGAGGAGGCTGCCGGACCTGGGGCCTTTCCCCAGCATCTCATCAGGGAATTTGCTGTCCACCTGCTCCCATTCCCTGAGGCAATCTCAACCTCTTGGATATGTCAACGATCATACATGAGCTCCAAAGAGCCAGCAAAGGATAATGACACATTTACAGGGTTTCGGAGGTCTGCTCAATGTGTACAAACAAACCACGTGCTCGTGAATTTGAAATTTAAATGGAAAAATAAATGCCAGAAAATAGCCAAGATGTCTATAAAATAAAAATCATGAGAGGAGTTACCTTACCAGATATCAGAACATAATATGAAACCATTATAATGAAATTTATTTATTCATTTATCTAACTGGTATTTAATTGATCTTCAGATATGAGCTAAACCCTGTTCTAGTTACTGGAGATAAAGTAATGAACAAAACAGGAGCAAAGAATAAGCAAAAGAAAAATAAGTGAAATACAGAGGTATATTATAGGTTTATAAGCAGGGTGGAGAAGGGCACCTGGGTAGCTCAGTCACTTGAGTGTCCGACTCTTGGTTTTGGCTCACATCATGATCTCAGGGTTGTGAGATTGAGCCTTGTGTCAGGAGTCTGCTGAAGATTCTCTCTCTCCCTTTGCCCCCCTCCCGCTCACATTCTCTCCCTCAAATAAACAACCTTTGGTTTTTAAAAAGATTTTATTTATTTATTTGAGAGAGAGAGAGAAAGAGAGCAAGTACAAGCAAGTGGGAGGGGGTGGCAGGGGAGAGGCAGACTCCCTGCTGAGCAGGCAGCCAGGGGGAGCCCAACCTGGGGTTCGATCCCAGGACCCTGAGATCATGATCTGAGCCAAAGGCAGACACTTAAGCAACCGAGCCACCCAGGCGCTCCAGTACATCTTTGAAAAATAAGTGGGGTGGAGAAAAACAAGGAAGGGATGGGCAATGCAGGGGCAGCGTTCACATTTTAAAATGGATTGGTCAGAGAAAGTGGTACTTGAAGCAAAGGCCTGACAAAGGAGGTAGCCAAGCACTGCCTCGGGTAGAGCATCTAGGCACGGGAAACATTCAGTGCGATCACTCTAAGGTGTACTGAAGGAAAGCAAGGAGGCCGGTCACTGGCTGCTGTGATGAGAATAGATTGAAGAGGGTAAGGGTGGAAACGGAGACTTTAGGGAGGGGTTTGCAGTAATACAGATGAGAGCTCATGGTGACTTGGGCCACCATGGCCTGATTCTGGAGGCATTTTGAAAGCCGAGATGACTGGATTTGTTGACAGACCATATGTAGGAGAATGACTCAAGTATGCCTCTAACATTCTGGGCTTGGGAAACTAGGATTATTGGTACAGCACAGAAATTTCGATACCAGACTTTTTAACCAGACAACATGGGCTGGAAACTTTTCTTGGCAACAGACTAGCTGTGCACCTTGGACAAGTTACTTGACCTTTCTGTGCCTTGGCGTTCTTATCTTTAAAATGGGGCTGATAGTATCTATCTCATAGAGTTAGAAGGACTGAGTTACATATAAATGAGTTATATGTAAGACACCTTACACATAGTAAAAGATCATGACAGTTTTTTGTTTTGTTTTACTGAGGTAGACTATGAAAGGCATGAGGGGGAAGGAAAACCAAGTGTCTGACTTGGGAACATTTTACTGGGATCTTTTGATTGGCTCACTCGGCTTCCCTTCTCTATTCTCAAGCGTTTCCAGTAAGTACGCACATTTGGGTCCCTGTCTTGCATCCCTCTTTGCTTACAACAGCTAATGTGGTTTCAGTTTCCTTTCCTGAATCCTGACCCATATAGAAGTGATAAGTTTTAGGTGTCTGTTAGAGGTACAAGCAAAAATGTTGAGATGGTAGGGGCGCCTGGGTGGCTCCATGGGTTAAAGCCTCTGCCTTCGGCTCAGGTCATGGTCTCAGGGTCCTGGGATCGAGCCCCACATCGGGCTCTCTGCTCAGCGGGGAGCCTGCTTCCTCCCCTCTCTCTGCCTGTTTCTCTGCCCACTCGTGATCTCTCTCTCTGTCAAATAAATAAATAAAATCTTAAAAAAAAATGTTGAGAAGGTAACCGAATATAGGCATCACGAGTTCAGGGCAGAAGAAGGGCTGGAGATTTAATTTGGAAGTAACGTGTAACTGGTGTTTAAAGCTATGAAATAATGAAATGGCCGAGGGAGCAAGTATAGGTAAGGAGCAGCTTTAGGGAGAGAACCCTTAGGTTTTCTACCATTTAGAGGTAATGCTCCGAAAGCCAAGTGGATAATGAAGTGCTTCGCTACCCAGGAAGCTGCAGCTGCTCGGGAAGGTAAGATAAGACTGAGAATTGACTCTTGATTTGAGCTTTGTGGAAATCACTGGTGCGTGGAACCAAAGAACTTTGAGGGGATGGATGTGGGATGGCGGTTGGAGCAAAATTTTGTTTGATTAGCAATAGTGACGACGATCTAGAAGCTAAAAGTCTTAAAAGAGTAAGGTTAAGCTTTCCTTAGAAGTAGACCTAAGCTTCCCCTAGGTCAAGTAGATGACCCTGCAAATGATGGGTGACGGGTTGGACAGGCTGGGGGCACAGGGCTCAAAGCTGGAAGGTATGGGGCAGAAGGGAGGAAGAATGAGATGGAGGCAGCAGTGGGAAGGAGGGAGAAGATCTATCCTACCTCCAGGCCCAGGGGTATGAATTTGTGACGGACAAATCAGACACGACTTGAGAGGGCTGTGGGGAAACTGGAGCCCTCAAAGGGATTTCAGATTTCTTTGGAACAAAAGATAAAGGGGAGCATTCAGTGTGTATTGGTGATAATAGTATAGAAATAAACAAGTAGAAATAGACCTTTAATGTATATGAGTTTTCTGTCTAATGTAGTATTTTGACTTAGATATTTATGGATTATCAAATGGTAGTGACAGAATTAGCTCTTCATCTGGAAGAAAATAAAAATGTACCCCTCTCATTGTGAGTACAAAAGTAAATTCCGGATGGACTGAGGCTTAACAGTTAAAGATTAAGATAATACAAACTCTGCAAGAATATTTAGGTGACTACAGGTATAATCTAGGGATGAGGAAAATCTTAAATAAGATTAGACACTCAGAAGCTGTGACGGAAAAAAATGGACACGTTTGTTATACAAATTTTATAAATGTTACTGAAAATTATAGTTAAAGCGAATAACCGATAGGCATGCAAAACAGAGGATTGCCACACAGAGTTCAGAAAGAGAGGTTATATCTGTAATATATAATGAGAGCTTACAAATTAAAAAGGTAAGGAATCCAGCAGAAAAGGGTACAAGGAAATGAATAGGCCGTTTACGAAAGAGGAAATCCAAATTGCCAAAAATGGGTTAAACAGTGTTCAAAGTAGTTAGGAACATGCCAATAAAATAACAATGAATTATCACTTTCACTACCAGCCTGGCAAAAATGTAAATGCTAATGTCTGTTGACGGCGGGCTGCAATGATAAGAGTGTTCTTCTGCTTCATAGAGAAGCCCCTGTTTATAAGAATGTATATATGTGTGTGTTTAGGAAACAAAGTAAGTCCCTAGCATGCGGAAATCTTTAACAAAATTATGGGTCATCCATGCTGTGGATTTACTATAAAACCATCAAAAACAATAAATGACAGCTGTGTCGAGTGGTGATGGGGGAGAGTCCGTGGTGTATTTTTAAGTGAAAAAAAAGGCAAGGTGTGTATAATCAATTTTTATAAGATGGCGATAAAAACTACCTCTCTGTATAATTATGCAGAATCACTTTGTATATATGTGGACTTGGAGAAAAATAGAGGATAGTACCTGCTAGGTTTTCACTCTGGGTTACTTAGGGTGGTAGAGATTAGATAAGAGAAGAGACAGGCAAGCAAAATAGTAAAGGAAAATCGATACCCAAATGAAAACCATGAAACAGCAATCCAACAAAGAATGCTTTAATAAGAGAGGGAACTTCATTTCAAATGAGACATGTATTTCATGATATGCTATTTACAAAGGCATCCTTGGAATAAATTGTGTTATATACATTGATGGTCCATGTGATTTTTTTTTTTTTTTTTTTTTTTTTTTTTTTTTTTTTTTAGTGCAAAGCTCGAACTCATGACTGTGAGATCAAGACCTGAGCCAAGATCAAGAGTTGGACACTTAACCAATTGAGCCATCGAGGTGCCCCTCATATGATTTTTTTTTAAAGGTTTTATTTATTTATTTGACAGAGAGAGACACAGCGAGAGAGGGAACACAAGCAGGGGAAGCGGGAGAGGGAGAAGCAGGCTTCCCGCTGAGCAGGGAGCCCGATGCGGGGCTCGACTGCAGGACCCTGGGACCATGACCTGAGCCGAAGGCAGATGCCCAATGACTGAGCCACCCAGGTGCCCCTGATTTTTTTTTTTTTTAATAATCAAAAGATATTCTCTCTTTGACAAGAGAAGAATCTTCATAATATATTTTTCTCATCATAGGTAGCAGTACTCTTTCCCTCTCTCCACTCAATGGCCATTTTTTTATAAAGATTTTATTTATTATTTATTTATTTATTTGACAGAGAGAGAGAGATCACAAGTAGGCAGAGACAGGCAGAGAGAGAAGGGGAAACAGGCTCCCTGCTGAGCAGAGAGCCCGATGTGGGGCTCGATCCCAGGACCCTGAGATCGTGACCTGAGCCGAAGGCAGAGGCTTTAACCCACTGAGCCACCCAGGCACCCAGGCCATCTAGTTTTTAAAAGATTTTATTTTTAAGTAATCTCTACACCCAACATGGGGCTCAAATTCACCATCCCAAGATCAAGAGTCATGCGCTCTACCGACTAAGCCAGCTAGGCGCCCCTCAACGGTCACATTTTTCACTGAAGGCTATTTGACAATTGTATCTTAAATTATTTAACAGGGAAAGAGAATAGTCAAACAGAGAGACATTTGTGGATTGCTCCACCTAATAGCATATTTATACACTATTTGGCATTGCTGATGACAGCTGCCATGTTTGAACTTTTCAGTCTCTGACGTGAGTCATATTTTTGTTCTCTTGAATTATATAGAAAAATTATACTGTTGCAGGGATCAAGCCTGGTTATTTTGCTTTCAAAGACATTAGAATATGTTTTCCTCTGTGTGTTATTTCTAATATGCATATATTTTAGCATTCCTTATCAAGAAATCTCATGTGTTATTCATCTGTTGTAGCTGTTTCCGTATTTCCTGTGGCTTACAGTGTAATCACTGAAACTCCTTTGGCTAGTTTAATAACCACATTGCTAGCTTACAACTCCACCCCTCTCCAGGAAACACACACACACACATACAATTTTATACTTCCTTTGTACTTAAGAGTTTCGTCCCAAAATTGACCCTGCCTCTATTTTGTAAAATGTCCGGTTTGCCTCTTTCATCAATCTGATAAAATATTTCAAATAATCCCGGGCCTTTGGACTGTTCATAAGATATATTTTCGCAACTCAGAGTCTTGTTTTGGTAGTGTTTTTGCCTTTTATAATTTGCTCTGTAGCCAAGCCAATTTGCATTGTTTTTGGTTAATTTTACTGAGGCATAATTTATAGACTTAGGTAACCACCGCCACAATCTAGACATAGAATAGCACCATCAACCTGAAAGTTCCTTGATTCTCCTTTACGAGTTAATTCTCTCACCTCCAGCCCTAGGCAACCACTTATCTGCTTCTCTCACTATAGTTTAGACTTGATTAAGAATTTCATAGAAATGGAATCATATAATAGGTACTTTGTTTTTGGCTCATTTCATTCACCCAAATTCTTTGTAGAGTCAGCCCTGTTGTTGCAGTTATCAGTGGTTCCTTTTTTAAAAATTTTTGTATAGCATTCCATTGTACGGATGCACCACAATTGATTTATTTACCTATTGGTAGACATTTGGTTTGTTTCTGCTTTTTGGCTATTTTGATAAAACTGCTGTGAATATTCATGAACAGGTCTTTGTTTGGACGTATATTTTTATTTCTCTTAGGCAAATAGCTGGGAGTGAAATCCTTGGGCTGTATGGCAAGTGTGTATTTAACTTCCTGTGGAACTGTGAAGCAGTTTTCCATTCCCACGCTGTATGAGTTCCAGTTGCTCCACATTCTCGCTAACACTTATAATTATCAGTCTTTTCAAATTTTAGCCATTCTAGTAAGTGTGAAGAAGTATCTCATGTTGGCTTTAACTTGGATTTCCCTCATGACAAGTGATGTTGAACATCTTTTTATGTGCTTATTGATCATTCATATATTTTCTTTTTTGAGGTGCACGTTTAACTAGTTTGCTCATTTTATTGGGTTATTGGTTGTTTTTCTTCTTGAGTTATAGAGGTTGTTATGTATTGTGAATACTTATTCTTTTGTCAGAATATGTATCGTGACTATTTTCTCTGAGTATGTGGTTTGCCTTTTCACTTTCTTAACAGTGTCTTTCCAATAGAGGAAACAGAGGATTTTCATATTGCTAAAGTCCAATTTGTCCAGTTTTTTCCTTTTGTTTGTGCTTTTTGTATACTATCTAAGGAATATTCCTCGCCAAGGTTATAAAGATTTTCTTCTAAGAATTCTTCAAGGAATTTTTTTTTGAGCCTTTACTTTTAGAACTCTCATCTGTTTCAATTAATTGTGTATACTGTGAGATAAGGGTCAAGGTTAATTTTTTTCTAGGCCAATAGTCAATTGTTTCAGCACCATTTGTTGGAAAGACTATTTTTCCTCATTGAGTTACCGTGGCAACTTTGTTGAAAATCAGTATGTATGGATTCATTTCGGGAATCTCTAGTCTCTTCCATCGGTTTACATGTCACTCCTTTACAACAATATAATACTATCTTGATTACTGTAAGTTTATAGTAAGTATTGAAATCAGGTAGTGTAAGTCCTCTAAATTGGTTACTTTTCAAAATTATTTTGGCTCTTTTGGTCCTTTGTGTTTCAGTACAAATTTCAGAACTGGCTTATCAATTTATGTAAAACATTTCATGCATTTTGATTGAGATTGTTTTGGGTTCAGAAGCCAGTTTGGGCCAATTTTCATCTTAACTATTGAGCCTTCTGATCCACGAACATGGCATATTTCCACATTTGTTTAAGTCTTTAAAACTTGTCTCATCAATGTTTTGTAGTTTTCAGGGTACCAGTACTATATACATTTTATTCATTATAAGTATTACTTCATAATTTCATTTTCCAGTTGTCCATTTTTTTGTTTAAGAAATACAATTTATTTTTTGTATTGACCTTGTATCTGGAAAATGTTTCTTTTTCCTTATTATTTCTGGTAGCTTTTTGTAGGTTTCTTATAATTTTCGATTTTTAGATCAGTAGCATCATCACATCTCAATAAAAAGACAGGGATATCATCAAGGAATAAGTCCAGCTTTTCTCCATCCTTTCCAATCTCTATGCCTTGAAGTTATTTTTCTTCCCTTATTTCACTGAACAGAGCCTCTAGTACAATGTTGAAAATTTTCTGGAGGATTCTTTCTGTTTGTTTTTTGGTGGTGGTGTTTAATTTGGCCCTATTGAATCATATAGTTACTTAGCTGTGAAGCCCCTCCTGCTTTAGATAAGCTCTCAGTTAGTAAATTGATGCTCAACCACACTAGCAATCAGAAATATATAAATTAAAATAACAATGAGATATTATTTTATATCTATGAGATTTGCAAAATTTAGAGAGCCAGATAAATGTCAAATGTTGGTGAGGATATGGGAAAAGGGAAGTCTCATAAACTGCTGATGAGAATGTAATCTGGTACAGCCATTCTGGAGAGAAATATGGCTCTCGGTGAAATTAACAATATTTGCACCTGTTTACCTATACAGCATCTCTTGAGTATTTGCCTCAGGGGAACTCCCATACATGTTCAATTCCAAACTTACGGTTGATAGAGGGAATTATAGGCTAGATGTCCACCCCTAGGGGAATGAGTAAACATAATGTAGTGGGTGCACACCATAAAATGATCTGCAGATATTAGAAGCGACGAACTAGGTTCATATATGGCGATGTGGATAAATCGGTAAAAGGTATCACTGAGTAAAATAAAAAGAAGCAAAATGAGTTCTATAGCATAAGGCAATTTATGGAACTTAAAGCCACAAATACACACACAACCATACTATGAATTTTATAAGGACACATACATAACCGAGGGAAAAGGTAGTAGGTATTAGGAACGATAATGGGAAAAACACAAATTTAATAAAATAACACAGGGACCTTGAACTTACCATAATGATGAACATAGTTAGTGAACTGAGGAATATGATGAACTCAAGTCTTTAGTCCTGAGTTTAATATAATATAATAAAGCATTTAAATTCTCTTGCAGTGTTAAATGAGAGTAGGATATTCACCAATGTATGTAGTGTGATCCCATTTTTTTTTGAAGCTTAGTACATGCGCCTAGAGAAAGTACCATAAGGAAAAGCATAACTATATAAATCGTGATTGCCACAACAGGAGTATGGCTGCTAAAAAGACAAGTGCTTTTCAGGTTTTATTTGTGCCCTTGCACCTTTCTCAATTTCCAAATCCTTCACAGTAAGAATGTATAATCTTCACAAGAAAAAGAGTAACTGTTATTTTGCTACAACCGTATTACTAAGAAAACTATATCTAACAACATTCCTGCAAATTAGCCTGATCACCATTAGTCCATTGAAATGAGTAAAGCCCTGTTTCAGGCACAGAACACCCATAATCCACAGAGGCAGAGTTTGCGAGAATGTCCGTCCTCCAGCTGGTCAAGGCATTGCTTTGCCTTTGATAGGGTGGTATCTTTGCTTCCTGAAGAAAACATTGCTTAAATGCCGCTCTTTTGTGCTTTGAGAATGATAATTAGTCTGATGGGCATGGGCTCTTTTCTCCGACCGAGACTGTCACCATAATACTTAGAAATAGCACAAGTTAAAGTAATACGTTTCTACAGCTGGAGTAAAACTAAATTAATAAGGTCTTAAACCATTAAGAAGTAATTAGAAATATAAAAGCTCTATGAGCAAAAATGAAAAACCAACTAATGGAGTGCAGCGAGCAGGAGGAAATGTTTTTAGCCTTCAAACTGGCAGAATAATAATATTGTAAGGTACTAGAAAGTATCATGAAACACTAATAGAAACTACGACATGGGAGTGATAAGAAAATATGGTTTTAATTCAATAAAGGGAGTCGCCGAGGGAGGGACTGAACGAGAACAGCCAGACATTTCCGGGTCAGGACATCTCTTCACTTTCCCACCTTTCCCAGAGCTTATCTGTAGAGTGATGTAGAATTTCCCGGTGTTTACTGGGGGAGCCGGAGGTCTATATGTTTCTGTAAGATGCTGTACAGTGAATGATGGATAATTAAATTAATAAGTATCACTATTTTTAAGCTCAGGTTTTAAAAATTAAAATGACTGTCTTGTCTTATAAGTCTGTAAGTGTCTTTATATTTTACTGCTTTTGAACTCAGTGTGTTTTCACCTTGGTGTCTAACGTGAATCATATGCCCATCAGTTCTAAACAAAACATTTCCTATGAAGTTGAAAAGCCCCACTTGTGCAATTTTGGAACTCTTTAATTCATTTGCAAATCAGGTCATTCCTTACTTAGTTGTACTGTCTAATATTCTTTTTCAAAATCTGGTTTTCTGGACCATGATGATCTGTATCAGAATCCTCAGAGTGCGTATTTAAAAATGCATATACTTAGATCCCACCACTTCCAGGGTCTGGATCTAGGGTCTACATAGGAAGAAGAGTATTGATCTAAATTCATCCAATTCAAAAGTACCAATCAGTTCCTTGTGATGGTGGATGGAGACAATATACCTTGTTCAAAGATCTAGGGAACTTGGATTTGGCCTCTTTTCATAGACGCATAATGGTGATGCTATTAACATTTTGTAGGAAAATTATTTGTTGTGTGAGACTATCCCAAACATGGCCACTAGTGCTTCCCAGACATTATGACATCACAAAACACCTCTGTACTTTTCCATAATCCCATAGAGTATTGTTTGACAACCACTGGTAAGTCATAAATGGCAATCCCATCCTCCTTGCCATTGATTTAGTTTGGGAATGGACATGTGACCCTATTGTGGCCAATAAGTACCTGAAGGAGAATCTGTAGGGGGGGAGGGGTGTTCTTTTCTTTCTTTCTTTTTTTTTTAATTCTTAAGTGACATGAGAGAAGATGGTCCCTTCTTTTACTTTTGGACTTTGTCATGTTATTATTTGGCACTGGGAACTACTGTAGCCCTTTCGCCACCAGCATGAGGATGACAAAAATGGAAACTATTATAGCATATCTGCATGCTGAAGGGTATCATGTGGTATATAGTGAAATGCTGACGTTGCAGGACACTGGGGTTAATCGGAAGAGGAAAGTCCTTGAGTAGGTAGGAGGGTATGGGATCCTAGTGCCTTGATGGAAGTGTTGCTTGAGATAGGCATCAGGATTGATCAACCATTGAAGTAGGGAAGGTAGAGTTTATAGGGGAGAATGAATGGACAAAGGAAATAGGGTTCGATTCTTGAGTGGTACTGAGTGTACATTTGAGATTTGTGACCCTGAATTTCATATAAGAAGAGTCAGTATCATTGGTATTTTTCTCCAGCCACATTTAGCTTCATCAAAAAAAAAAAAAAAAAGCTCCAGAGATTTGGGTTTGAGCAGTGCTTTGATTTTGTTCAGAGGGAAGGACGATGGAGTTAAGGATGAGTATGCTAAAGGTCACCATGCTAGGCTGTGGAAGACATGATGCTTAAGAAGGTAAGGGATGGTATCAGGAGGCAACAAATGGTGTTACAGGTACTTCTGTGGTCACTGAATTGTTGGAAAGGGTATAGTAATATAAGTGGGAAAGGCAGGAGCTGGTCAGTCAGTGGGGTACCTAAAAATGAAATTTTAGAGTCAGTTCAATGAATAGTGATGATGAGGTCTGTAAAGTTAGACTTAAAATTTTTCAAGGAAGTGATATCATATTTACTATACATGCAATCTATAAAAATATAGTGACTAAATCTCATAGGTTTGGAAATTGTGAAACACATTGTTAAAGAGTTCATGGGTCAGAGAAGAGAGCATATTAATTGGAAAATTCCTATGGACAATGAAGAAAACACTACATATCAGAACTTACTCGACACAGCTTGGGCGGTACATGGAGGAACATGCGTAGTCTTAAAACTTCTATAAAAAGAGTAAGCTTAAAATTAATGAGCTAAGTGTCCTAAATAAGAAAAAGAAAAATAGAATAAACCTGAAGAAAGCCGAAGGAAGGTAATAAAGAGATTAAGGCAGGAATGTATGAAGCTGAAACTTAGATATACTAGAAAGGATCAACAAAGTCAAATTTTATTCTGTGAAAAGATAACTAAAATTGATAAATCTCTGCTAAAATTGATCAAGAAAAAAAGTACAAATAAACCATGATGGGAATGAAAATGGGGATATAATGACAGACACAGTAGAGATTAAAAGGATAAGAGGATATTATGAATAATGTTATAATGAAATATTTGAAAGTTTATGGTATATGGATGGATTCCTAGAAAAGGAAACATTGTCAAATTTACTTAAAAAAAAAAAAATAGAAAACCGGATTTGTCTCATAAGCATTAAAGAAATGGAATCTGAAAGTAAAAGTCTTTCCACAAAGAAAATATCAGGTCCCACTGATTTTATAATGGATTTTTACCAATCGTTCAAGAAAGACATAAATCTAGTATTTGCAATTCTTTTTTAGTAAATGCAAACAAAGGTAACACCCTCCCCCACTCTTTTCATAAGACTAGTAGAGCCATAATTACAAAATAAACCAAGAGTAATATGAAAAGTAAGTATAAGTCAATCCCACTCATGAACATAGATGCAAAAATCTTAAAATACTGAAAGCAGATCTTCAAATATATTCACTAACTGTTTATGTCTCACCACCTCCACCACTACCATCCGGAGACAAGCCATTAATCATCTTTTACCTGGATTAGTATGATAATAATAGTCTCGCTGCTAAATTTGCCCCCATTCAACACAGCAGCCCAAATGAGCCTTTTAAAATGTACATCAGGGGGCACCTGGGTGGCTCAGTCAGTTAAGCGTCGGACTCTTGATTTGGGGTCAGTGTCATGACCTCAGCGTCATGACACTGAGCCCCGAGTTGGGCCCTGTGCTGAGTGTGGAGACTGCTTAAGATTCTCGCCCTTCCTCTCCCTCTGCTCTCTCCCCATCCCCCCCCCTCCCGCTCGCTCTGTTGCTCTCTCTCTAAAAAAATAAATAAAATGCACAAGTTCCTCTGCCACTCAGCGCTCTCTAGGGACTCCCATCTCCATCAGGGAGAGCCTCACAATGAATGGTCTTCAAAACCCTAAACAGGGTCAGCAAACTGTGGCCCAGGGGCCAATTCCAGCCTGCTACACATTTCTGTATGGTGGATGAGCTAAGATTTTTCTTTTTTACATATTTTACATGTTCTTGACATATGTTGATATTCGAAAAATAAAATAATACGATAAAAATAAAGAGTGGATTGCATAATGTGAAAATTATATGAAATTCGACTTTCAGTGTCTTAAGTAAAGGTTTTTTGGCACATGGCCACACCCCTTTGTTTATGCTTTTGTGTGACAGCTTGTTGCACTGACACCCTTATTCCTTGAAAATGCACTTGATGTTCCCCTGCCTGGATTGCTCACTCCCTCCTCAGTTCTTTCAGGTCTCTATTTGAGGGTCACTTTATTGCTGAGCCTTTCCTGGCCATCCTATATAGAATTGAAACTACTTTTCCACTCCCTCCCAGAACTCCCCAACCACTTTTCCTGATTTTTTTTTTTTTTTTGAGGGGAGGGAGTGCACAGAAGGACAGGAGAGAGAGAATCTTAAGCAGGTTCCATGCCCAGCATGGCGCCCAATGAGGGGCTTGAACTCACGACCCTGAGATCATGACCTGAGGCCAAATCAAGAGTCAGATGCTTAACCCACTGAGCCACCCAGGCGCTTCCCTGATTTTTTTTTCTCATTGCATTTAATTACCATCTAACACCTTCTCTGTATTTTACTTATATATTTTGTTTATTTTTTATCTCATGATGGGGAGAAAGTTTTGTCTTTTGTTAACAGCTGGCCTGGCACGCAGAACCCACTCAAAAAAAAAAAAAAAAAAAGCCAAATAAATGAATAGAAGAGTTGACATTGAACAAAAATAGGCTAAGTTATTGAAGACGTAGTGTGAGACATTGTACTTTTGAGTCATTGTTCTCAATTCACGTGACAATCATGCAAAGTAGGCGTCAATAGCCCCATTTGACGGAGCAAGTAGCTGAGGTTGAGAGGGGTTATGTGACTTACCCGAGATCTGAAGAGGGACACAGAGATTGAGGGCACTGGTGAGCTTTGTAGGCCTTAGAAGAAAGGCATTAAGATGGTGAGAGATCGTCATAGGAAGATCCTGGGCTGTCCAAGTCCCCATGACATCCTGGGACACTTACATGTTCAAGATAAGGATTTTGCCTGTTTGAGGAGTGATTCAAACTGGGACAGTCATCTTTATTCAATGCGACGAAGCAAATCTGATTCTATAGCAATTCAGAAAGAATTTAAGTCTCGAGAAAGACCGCGAAGAAATCAGTCACTGGGCATAGATACGGCAAACATGCTTATCATGTTTTCATAAATACCACCTGTCATGGTCATTCACAGATGACGGCAGTAAAATAAATATCACACGGAGTTAAAAAGCTAGGGAGACAGAATGCATTGCGAAGACCTAATGACTAGTGCAAGTGAAATATTTTGTAGTATAAAGATGAAACTAATAACTGTCATTATGGGCCAACGCTGCTGCACTTAGGGACTGAGATTCCATTTGCTCTGAGGATTGAAGAGTCTAATTTTATAGTCGGTAATTTTGTAGCTGTGCAAGGTTCTTTTATGAAACCGTGGAGCGATATTTAATGCTTCAGAATCAAATATTATATTTATTTGTTTCTCTTTCTTCTAGGGCAAATAAAGTTGCAAGTGTTCTTCCCTGGCGTTTATCGAGGTTGCCGAGTGAAGCTTTAAGAATATGATTTCTATAAAATCTCGTGGGTTTCTGCAGTAGATAGCCATAAGGCAAGTCAAATAAATGCATCAGGTTATCCCTAGGCCTGACACTCGCCTCTGTTTTCACATTAAAATCACCCGGAAACTTGGAAAAAGTACCTAGGCTTGTGTCTGGCACCCTGAGGTTCTGATGTCATTAGTCTGTAGTGGGACAAGGGCATCGGCATTTTTTTCTACTTCCGGGGAATCCTGCTGGGGTTGAGAACCACCACTCTGGAGCAGATTTCCACATCACAGTCGCATAGCAAAACTGAACCTATGTATGAACGTGACTTGTCTTAGCCTAGCCCTCCTATTTGATCCAGTTGCTGTCTCCTCGGAGAGCGTCTCCTGCTAACTCTTATTCATTCTAGCCTTTACTGGGCCTTCCGTTGGGTTATGTTGTAGCCTATGGGATAGGAATGGCCAGAGACTAAAATTCAAAGTAAAAAACCCCGGAGTTTCTTAATTTGCTGTCTAAACCGCTGAGCAAAGAACAGTGATGTTCACGTGAGTCCATTTCATTTCATTTCATTTCCACAGACGTTGGCGAAGGGGAGGAACGTCTTCTAGTGCCTGATTTCAAGTCCCAGGTCAGCTACTCATTAGCTCTGTGGATTGTCCTAAGTCATTTCCCCTTTCTGTTTCCTAGTTATCTTACGTCAACACAGTGCGAATGCTAATTTCTATCACAAAATTAATAAATGCTTTTCTATCTAATATTACTATAATTATTTGGTGTTGGGTGAAAGCTATAGCTGAAAGGTCAGGTGAGGATGACGAGGACGTTTATTTTCATACGAAACCTATGGGCCCCGGGGCCGGGAAGACTAGAATACTCCAACTAGAATAACTCTCACCTGAATGTATATGGTCCTGAACCACTCTCCCCAGCCATGGCTCGCTCTTAAATTCGCGTTCTATACTTGTAAGTTGCCTTGGATCATCTGCAAACTGGACATCATCTCTGGGCCTCCAGTTCCTTGGGACTAATCTGACATTTTCTCTGTGATACCCCAGCCTCACCTCTGCCTTAGAAAAACCTTCTACTATCCATCTATACCTGTAACAAGACGTGGGTTATCTAGATCCATTTTGCCTCCAAGGGTCTTTTAAATATATTCCCTCCTCACCCTTCTTTCTTTCCTTTTTCAAAAGATTCTATTTATTTATTTGAGAGAGAGAGAGGGAGCATGAGCGGAGGGGAGGTTCAGAGGGAGAGGGAGAAGCAGACTCCCTGCTGAGCGGGGAGCCCCAGGTAAGGCTCCATCCCAGGACCCCGAGATCATGACCTGAGCCGAAGGCAGACGCCTCACCGACTGAGCCGCCCACGCACCCCAACATTTTTAATTGTGTTGTTTTCTTTTTGTTGAATTTAGAAGCTCTGTGTATATTTTTAGATAAAAATCCTTGATCAGATTCCAGCTCTGCTTGCTGTGTGACCTTGACAAGGTAACTGAACCTCTGACTCTCAGTTTACTTATCTGTAAAATGGTGATCCTAACACCTCTCCTAAGTATATGCTCAGTATAATGGAGACAGAAGGCATCAAGAACTGGGAGCCTCCTTCTGAATCTGTTCGTGCCCATCATCAGATCTTTCAAGTAGTCTAGTTCAGCAGCCAAGGGACATTTTTAAATAATTTTATTTCTTACTAGCCTCTCTCGCAGAGTATTAATGTCAGGCCTAACTCTGAGTCCATGACAATCTCCTTACATTCCTTAATTCCCTTGCAAGTCCCAGAGACTTTCCCGTGTCAAAATTCTCTCTCCCACTCCAGACCTGACTCAACATGATTAAAAACAAACCAAAGAAACCTTTCTTTATTCCATTGTCTCCTCTTCTGGTCTTTATAATATAGATCCACTCATCCTCCCTCTCAGAAAGAAGCCTCCTTACGCTTTAGGAATGGAAAGGAGAGCAAGTGGGCGTGGAGGAGGAGGGAGAGGAAGAAGAAACCAAGAGGCCAAATATCGGATTCTCTTTTTCTTGGAGGGGGTGGCAGCCTGTAAAACGCCACAAGTTAACAATGTTTATCCTCTGGCAAGAGTTATTTTCTAAGACATTAACATCCTTTCCCCTTGTCTATTGCAACTACCTCCCAACCCTTCCTCCAGTTTCTCCATCGCGGCCCCCATTCCTTCTCTGGCCCCTTTCATTCAGTCACCAGAGTACATTCTTTCTAAATACTAGCTCCCACCATAGCAATCTTTCTCTGCTCCCCGTCCCCCCACACCACCAGGCCCCCCACTGACTAGAGGGTAAAGGCCACAGCCCTTACAACAATATATGTGCTGTCTCTTCTTCACTTACACCCCAGGTCTCCACTGTTCACTCAGGGTACCAACTAGTGAGCGCGTACTGTCCTATTCTAGGGCTCAAGGAATCCGCGTGTGTTCCCTCTGCCCGGAAGACCATTCTGTCTTTCTCTTTATGTGTGTATTTGTATTTCCATACTTGAGAGCACTGAGAAGCACCAGGCTTTTCTTCTCCTTATGATTCACAGGGCGATCTATTTCCGGTCTTCTGTATAATGCATTCATTAGACAACAAATAGTTACCAAGCGCCTCCATGCCCCAGGCCACACAGTTCTTCCAGACTACGTCCAGGAGTAGAAATCTTGCTTCTCTCTACCTTTCTCCTACCCCATGTTGCATTCTAAGTGCCAGATGCTGTGTCAGGCATTAATAATGAAATTATCTTGGAATGGGAATCTGTTATGAAAGCCCCTTAGAAAACAAACAATGTCTGCTTGACTTGAGTTATAACTAGAGTTTCCTGACATCTCTCGGGGGTATTAGGAAGAGGAGTTCTTTGTTTTTTTTTTTTTTTTTAAGATTTTATTTTTGGGTAATCTCTACACCCAACATGGGGCTCCAACTTACAACCCCAAGATCGAGAGTCGCATGCTCCACGGACTGAGCCAGCCAGGCGCCCCCACATTAGGGAGTAGAATTCTAACGCTAGTCCTCTTCTGCACTTTTCTATAACTGTGTCTCACCGTATTAGGCCACGTAATTAACCAAGACCAAGTCATAATTTGAACTTTTTAACTCGTGGTTGTATGCATTCCTTTCTGTGATCACCAAAAATGCATCCATAATTTTACTATCATTTCCAGGGTGGAAAGAAACGGAATGACCTCACATGGCCTTGGAGAGGGGAGTGGATGAAACCCCAGCTGTAGCAGAGAGTTCCAATTTACTGCCACTCTGCTGATTATATGCTTGTATATTTCCTGAAATAGTGAAAAGCTGTCCGGGCTGTAAAACAAATAGAAGACAGACAAGATGGCCGATTGGTAGGGCTTTGTAATCTGGGAGAAGATGGTGAAGTGAGCACTGGGTATCTGTATTGATGATCTCAAAATGTCTGAGGGATCTTTGTACCACTTAGGAATCATAGAGTAAGGTATGATTTCTTTTTGAAGACTTCCTCGTTCAAGGTGAAGAGGTGGATGTGACTAATACTACATCGGCTACCAGAAATCAGACCCAGGAATAAGGATACTGTCACATCAGACATCATGGTATTTGGAAAGCCTGTAATTATGGCACTCATGTTTACCATGCTTTTTAGTGTAGAGGATGTTTTTATAAGCACCATCTAATTTGATCCTAGTGACAACTATAATATAAGAACAAGTCTAATTATCACGACTGTCCCCTTGAGGGAACTGAGGCACAGAATGGAGATGACTTGCCCAAAGTCACTCAGCTTGTCCTCAGTGGGACCCAGGTCTCTCATTTCACAGTATCACACCGCTGAGTCTCTCTTAAATAATGCATTCTGTGTGTGTGTATGTGTGTGTGTGTCTTTTCCTGTACATTAAAATATTATCAGGCAGTGACCAAATCAGATGATGAGACAGATACTTTTTTTTTTTTTTTTAAAGATTCCATCCATTTATTTGACAGAGAGAGAGAGACCACAAGCAGGCAGAGGCAGACAGAGGGAGAGGGGGAAGCAGGATCCCTGCTGAGCAGAGAGCCCGATGCAGGGCTCCATCCCAGGACCCCGAGATCACGACCCGAGCCAAAGGCAGAGGCTTAACCCACTGAGCCACCCAGGCACCCCCAGATACTTTTTATAATAGCATAAGGCGAGGAGGGTGATGACCAAATTGAACGAATCCTAATGGATACCCATCAGTAAGAGGAAATGTTTAATTTTTTTAAAAAAGATTTTATTTATTTGAGAGCGTGCATGAGAGAGAAAACATGAGAAGGGGGAGGGTCAGAGGGAGAAGCAACCTCCCTGGGATTCCAGAGGAATCATGACCCGAGCTGAAGGCAGACGCTTGGCTGACTGAGCCACCCAGGCACCTGGAAATGTTTAATTTTATATGAGTTTCTAGAATCTGCTGATTTCCTCAAAGGGATTCAGAAAGACTTTTTTTTTTTTCAGTTTTATACCTTCCCAGATTTGAAAGCATGCATTCTTTATAGGACCAGAGGACTGAGCAGGGAGAAGAGGAGAAGGAAGCTACTGGTTTTGAACTTAGCCTGTGAGCCAGACGCCGCACCTGCTGCTTTTCACTTCCTCTCATTTCAACCTGCCAACAACTTTGTTGCCGTCCTTGGGTCCCTGGGGCTGACGGGGTTCTCAGGATGTGCTACTTTCAGCTCCAAAGCCAGGTAGGTGTGCTCAGCCTACCCGAGGGAAGTATTATGAATTCCACCGAATAGACGTGGAATCAGAGGCTTGGTGGGATGGGGTAATGGCCCCCAAATTGTATGGTTCTTGTGAGATGTTTGTACATGTAAACAAAAGAACATTACAGTCATTTCTTCCGTGAAACCCATGTTTTAAGTTTGTATCTGGTGGAAATGAATATCCTGCATTGGAAACACAACAGTCAGAATCAGTGTTAGATTAAAAAAAAGTGGGGGGCTTGGTTTGAAAATACATTTAATTGAAACAAGAACATTTGCATCATTTAGGATCTGCCTTTGAATTACAGTCTGACAATTTAAGTAACAAGATGAAGATGCTAGAGGAAGGGGCGCCTGGGTGGCTCAGTCAGTTAAGTGGCTGCCTTTGGCTCAGGTCATGATCTCAGAGTCCTGCGATGGAGTCCGGCATCGGACTTCCTGCTCAGTAGGGAGTCTGCTTCTCCCTCTCCCTCTGTTCTCTCTCTCCCCTCTCTCAAGCAAATGAATGAAATCTTAAAAAAAAAAAAAAAGATGCTAGAGGAAGGCATAACGTGAGAATTAAGCCTTAAAGGGAAGGGACAAGAATAGATAAAACTGCAAATGCATAAGGAAATGATAAGAAGGTTTAAAAAAAAATAATGGCCTTAAAATTGCTGGTTGAAGAGGATTTGAGAAGATGGAAAAGCTTGTTAACATTCACCAGCAAATATTAAAAAAAATTCTGGAAATAGTGACCAGGAAGGAGGAGCTCTTGTCACTGTGGAGGGGTTAGCAGGAGTGCAGGAGAGGTGACACTCTGGGACCTGGTGGCCTGCCCATTTGAGGATGGGAACTACACGTACAGACGGGTTTGGTTTTCATACTGCTTTTATTCACTAACAGAAGTTCCGTTTGCATGGCTGCAAAGTCATTGCTCATATCTCTGCTTAGGAAACTAAAAGGGTACAGAACTCAAAAATGTCCTGGTGCATATAGTCTGAAATCTCTGACATGGAGGTCACAGCCGAAACCCACTTTCTCTTTAAGGGGTCTGTGCATCAGTTTAAAATCTGATTAGTAGTGTTTAATTCTGATGCTAACCCCAGGGTCCCTGGCGATGCTGCCACCGGCAGTCTACAAGTATCTAGAACCTTAGTAACTCTGACAGCGGAATCTGGGCACTTGGGGAATTGATACAAAACCTATTTTCTGAAGGAATCACATAAGTGACAGGAAACTGTCGATTTATACCAGAAATTGAACTATTTATAAACTTGAAAAATGTATTTAAACCTAAGAATGGCTTCAATAATACATAAATTAATAGAAGAAGCCTTATGAGTAAGAAGTGTTTCGTAGACGTATTTCAGTGTGAGATCATTGAATATACAAAATAAGAGTAAATGAATATCCTCTTATTTTTTCCTTGTTTCCTTTAGCATTGTGGGTAAGGCTGTTACTCCTCACAATTTGATATACAATCGAAGCCCCCATTTCTTTCTCCAGAGTTATACTGGCAGAAGCCTAAATATCTTGGAACTTTTAAAATATAGACACTCCCTTAACCTAATCAAGCATGTGTTAAGTTAATTAGGTTATTTGTAATATCCTTTCCTTTCCAATCAACCTCAAGCCTGGAGTTTTCCATTCCTTCCATGATGTTCCTGGCATTTTCTTTACCTGTCATCTCTCTAGAGAGTTCCTGTCAGTTTTCTTCATCCTCTGTCAGAAAATGGAGCCAACCTCCTCTCCTCTTTCTTTGTGTAGTCAACATAATCTTATACAAGACTGCAAACACCTTATGTCCTTGCTTTCAAACAATTACTCCATAAATTACCAAATGTTTTTGTTGCCACTCTTGGCATGGTGAATGCACTCAATAAATATTTGTTGACTGTTTCCTGATTGAATACAAGAAGTGTTCTTCTTAGAAAATCTACCGTTAGCAGCTTGAGACACCGAGCAGACTTGTGGAGGGCCCGCCTACCCCACCTGGCAGCATCAGACGACAAGGGACGTAGCTTTTCTGTCGAAGGAGAATGTGGAAATGCCCTAAACCTGTAACATGTTCGTATCACTCCTTAAAACAAAGCTGTGTAAGCAGATGATCCAATTCTGAGCGGACTCCCTCTGTGAGTTCAGTCTTACGCTTGCCTTTAACTATCCCGTGCCTATTTCTTCTCAAGCATCCCCTGCTTATTTAAATCCTCTCCTTCACATTCAGAGAGGATAGCCTAACATCCTTACAGACTGTGCCTGGCAGACGGTGGGTGCACATTGCTGCTCAGTGACCAATTATGGCTGGAAAGGGCAGTATCCCTCTCAAGGCGCTGTCTATAACACGACACCCCACATGTCGCTAACAAAACGAGGGAATTGGATGAAGCTATGTCAGGCACAGGGTGATCTGGCTTTCTCTAAGCCACTGAGCCCCTTAACGAGACCCTTCGGACTCCGCGAGCACTCTGGTGTCTTGATGCAGTGGCGGAGGAGAACCACGGGGGAGCCATCTTGTTTATACTTGCCTGTTCACAGCATTTGATAAGTGAAATTATTCACACAGAAGAGAGTGCACTGGAGACATCCTAGACATCTGTCACTCCTACCGCTGAAATCAACGAAAAGATGTAAAATAGGAAGACAATAAAAGGAGAATAAAGCACAATTCAAATTTTCCTTTCCCGTTGGCATACCTCACTCCTGGCTGGGCGCTCGATGCTCTCATTTCTCTGGGGCTTCATTACTTGTCTCTCCTAAGTGAGCTTCTCCTTGACTATCTAAGGGGCAGGGCCGTTGTTACTGTCAGTATGTGTAGAAATCTTTGACTTCATTAAATCTTGAGGCCAGGTTAGCTTACAACTGAGCATCAGTCCTCTCCTGCTGCTTCTTGTTTTTGGTTTTGTGTTTGGTTCATGTTGCTGGTGATGCTTAGGGCTCAAAAATTACGCTTGGACCAGGAGTGTTAGGTTATTACTCTAGATACTCTATTCAGTAGTTGCTCATTATTTTCTATCATGAGGATAGATTTTCTTAGTTTTAGCCCTTTCTCTTTCTCCTCATTGGAAGTTTTACTTGCCTCCAGAGAGGAGGTCAGGCACCGATTCGTTTCTTATTTTTTGTACTCTATTAGGACATAAAAAATCTCCTCAAATCCCCCTAGAACTTTGTTCAGTAAATGCACACATTCCTCTTTGTCCTTACCCTGCCAGGAGCGCCTTGCCCTCCTTTATGATTTCCAACTTTTGTTTTCAGTTTCTTGGGAGACTTCCCTTAAGCTGCTAACAATGTGGAGAATGCATTAAATACTTCATTACTGTGTAAACCTCCAGCTTTTATTTTTGCTTCTGGAAACTTTATCTTTATTATACCTAATTATCAAATTTAACATGCCTTCTAAATTAGGAAGGCAATGAAGAAAACATTTTCCAAAAGTCTATTTTCTGCTCTAGCTTCATTTCTGAGAAGCCGCGATGGCAGCAAACTTATCTTTGTTAGCTAATAACAAATGAAAAGGAACAGGAGACAGTCAAAAAAAGGCAGGCGAAATTCTGAAACCGAAAAACCCAAGCAGGTGGGCACATTTCCTCTGAGAGGGAGAAGGAGAAAGACATATAGCATGCAATTAAGTGGGAACAGGAAAGAAAAATAGCATATGCCAAATAATAAGATGAAGAGAGAAAGGTGATGGGGAGGTGAGAGAGACAAGCCAGCAGCAGAGCCGGGGGCAGAGATCTGGGGGTTGAGGGGCATGTGGGGAGAATGGAGGGAAGGCGAGGAAGGGGCACGGCGGGGAGGAAAGAGGAAGCAGATAGTGGGAGGAGAAGAGGGAGAATAAAAGGGAGAGAAAGGGGAACAAAAGAAAAGATGGCAGGTAGTGAGTGAGGGAGGGCAGGTGAAGGATGGAAGGAGGGGTGTAGGAGGAAGGAGCAGCTGGAGAGAGAAGAGGGGAGAGGGAGGGAGAGAGAAGAGAGGGAAAGAGAGGGAGGAGAAGGGAGAGAGAGAGGAAGAGAGGCAGGGAGAGGTAGAAAGTGAGAGGTTTTGGAAACCTACTTGTGGCCCAGTCAGGTCTTGGTTGCGTTCTACCAGCTGTATCGTTACCAACCAGCTAGTGTGGGACATAAACGAATGTTTAAAGTTCAGTTGAACAAGCTCCTCATTAGTGTTTAATTAGCCGAGTTGGAAGTTAACTGATGTTTCAGAGAAAGTTTCTGCACCTGCTATTTGAGTGGCCTTACCTTGTGCTCTAACGCGCAAATCTGCTCGAAGCAATTGCATTTGAGGGGAAGATTCAGTGGCCATCCATTGTGATGGAAATATATTCTTTCGTCCAGTCCTGTCAAACCTCAGATCTAATAATGACATGGCTTCTTTAAGGAGGGCACTGGAGGATTTGAAATTCATGCACACTTTTCAAATTACCTTCTGGTATTTTAACGTTCAGATGCTAATAATCAAAGCTTTCGTAAAATCATCATAGTGTTGAGGACTTAGTGAGGGATGTCACCCCGGTGAGGCGCTCTTGCATTGAAATAGTTGGGTTAGCAGCTGTAGAGAACACTGTTTGATTTGGATCAAGACACAGTGTCATGACTGAGGGCCTCGACGGGGGTGGGGGTTGGGGGGTCCAGCTGCCTGGCTCTGAAGCCAGCCCAGCCTCCCCAGTGACTGATCCGTGGGCTGAGGGGACTTTACCTGGTGGAAAAGGGAGGGACATACGTTACTCACCATGGATGCTGTTTCCCCGGGCCCACTTTGAGGCCACAGGACTACCTGTCACGTGTCTGTTATAGGCCCGTCTGACTTCCTGAACACAGGAGCCGGGGGGAGCTTTATAGTTGCTAAAACGTATCTTATTCGTTGTCTTCTGAGTCTCATGACAATGCTGTTCATTAAAGCAGCACAAGTGTTTTTATCCAATATTATCTACATTAGTGATCACAAAACAAGCTGAAAATATTATTACTCACTGGAGCCTCAGCCGGGTTTCTCACATCTGGTTCATATCGCCTCGGGGAAGCTTCTGGTGTTAAGCCTCAATCCTCCTTTTGTGACTAAACGAGTGCTTTGATCTATGAAAGACAAGATAAGGTGACTTTACAGGGAGATGATACAGAAAGCGCCTAGCACCTTGTCTAGCACTTTTTAAGTGGACAAAAACAGTAGCTACTTTTAGTTCCTGAGTAGAATCTCTCTGCCTTTAACTAAAAGTGTTATCTTTTATTGATGACATCCATTGGTATTTCCTAATCGCTCTAGTGATAGGATTTCTTTGTCGAAGATGTATAAAACTCAGAAGAGATCAAAGAAGAAAAGTAAAACCACCCATAATTTCACCACTCAGAGATATCCAGTAACATTTTGGCATCCGGGTATGTGTAATTCCAGCTTATATGATGTGTGAGTGTGTGCACACATGCACACACACAGGGCTGACTTCATGGGGGTGCAGTCTGGGTCGTTGCACAGAGTCCCCACGTTTAGTAGGGCCCTGTGCTTGATTTAATGCTCTGCTGTCACCTTCTTGAAATTCTTAATGAGTTTTAAATGAGGGGCCCCACGTTTTCATTTTGCACTCAGCCCCTTAAATTCTATAGCTGGTCCACACTCGCGGTAGAATTCCAACACAATTAGAATGATGCTTGGAATCAAAATTGGATATTATTCAGTAACCTGCCTTTTGCACACAATAAGCTCTGTTCGTTTTCCCACGTCACAAAATATTTTTCCACAACATGATTTGCATGACTGCGTGGTGGTCTACCGTACAGACCAACGGGACCCCCATGTTCACAGTTTGGATACCTCACACTTCTATTGGCGTCAGGTTAGCAAGAGTCTGTCATAAGTCCTGAGGGGACATGAGAACACTTTACTGCAAATGAAGAATTTCAAGATGTATTTAAAATCTACTATCTAAGCAGGTAGTTACATCAAATAAATTCTCACACTATTAATTCTTGAAAATGCTGTCTTGCAAACTCTGTGAAGGGCCCATTTTACCTACTGGGACTATGAGTAGTAGGCATTACCTTGCTACTTTAGTGGAATTCTTGGACGTGCACCATTAAATGATGTGCTAGGAAAGCCAAGGAAAATCTTACCTCTGTTCTTTTATGGAGATAGGATTTTACTTGCCTTTCCTGAGCATATACTAGCTGAGGGAGGAGAAAAGAATTTATAACTGACCTAACACTAAAACCTAATCTGAAGTACCCTATGACGAGGACAGTGTCATACTTTATTCTGAATAAAAATTCCTATCTTGGTAATAACTATGATAATGTAACCATTTTTTTAAAAAATAGTTAAAAAGGAGGAGAAATCTCTTTTCTTCAATATCGGAGCAGTATAAAATGACAGAAGAAGAACATTTGAAAAATGAGCCCAATAAAAGATTCTCTAATTGCGGAAAAGGAGTTCAAAAGTGATTTTGCAAATCAAAGAGTGCATTTGGGACTAGATCTCAAAATGAAGACTGGAGTCCTACATCTTTATCACAGCAAGAATGGCGAACCAAGCAAGCTTAAAAGGTGGTCACGTGCAAGACGGAAGAGAATAGAATCTTGATTGTAGTAAATTTAAAATTGGCCTGACTAGAAATGGTAAGTTTAGCAGAAAGGCAACGGAAATTATACTGGAACTTGGCACAGCTCTCAGAATGTAGATTCAGTGAATAATAACAGTCACAAGCGCATGGCTTTAAGAGCTCATAGAATCGCCAAATATGCATGCATAGTTCCTTTAAAAAGCTCTGCTTCCTCTCTAAGTTTGGTTTGGAGAATCTCTACAGATTCAGTTAAGCCAGTTTTATTAATTTGTTGCAAATGTGACCAGTTTTCAGTAATAGGCTCTCTTGTCTCCTCAGGAATCTTGCTAAACTGAGAGCCGGTAAGAGTGTGAAGGATCGAAACTGTGAACATTCAGGTCTCATTGGACATCATTTCTTTCTTTTTTTTTTTTTTTAGGTCTTTTTAAAAAAGATTCTATTTACTTATTTGAGAGAGAGACAACGAGAGAGAGAGAGCATGAGCAGGGGGGAGAGGGAGAAGCAGGCTCCCCGCTGAGCCAGGTGCCTGACGTGGGGCTCGATCCCAGGACGCTGGGATCATGACCCGAGCAGAAGGCAGACACTTAACCGACTGAGACACCCAGGTGCCCCTGGGCATCATTTTACAGTGTTTGTCCCAGATACCCACTAACATAGAAAAGTAATGCTTTTCCTGCCACTCATACTTTCAGTGGGTAAAGTGGGCTCTTGACACCATTTACAAGATATAAGCATTTTTTTTGAGAATTCGTGATATGAGAATTAATTTTGCATATCTACCTGCTTGGATTGTGCATTTGAAATACATAAATGTGTCTTTCCATGCATCCTGTATTACTGGTGTTGACTTCTTGTCTAACTGAACTATAAAAACTTAGCACAATGTAGTAACTGGAAGATTGAGAAAGAGCTAAATCCAGACAATCTGTGCATGATGAATGCCATGTTCTAGGAAATGACAGGGGGCCAGCATAGTGGGCAGGAGACTGGCTTGAGATGGTCTTCTATGTATAGCCAATTGTAGAAAGGAAGCAAGTGACAATTCCTTAGGAGTGCCGGTCCCAGAAAGGGAGCTCCCTACTGCACCATGGAAGAGTCTAAGCTTCCATACTCATTACATTTGGTGCCACTGCATGGCTGCGTTCTGTCCTTCTACTCTCCTCAGCCTTGACATTTGAATCTCTCTGGCTGGAGGCTTTGGATTTTGCTGTGAGAGACAAAGATCCAATCTACAGCTACTGGAAGGGAGACAGGAGGTGGATAGGTGGAGAATCCATACCCCGGTCCACAGGGCAAATAATGGACTGTAGGCTAAGGTACTAAGGTTTTTTACACCAACTTGAAGATGTGTAATGTATCTGTGTATGTGAGAGAATTTGTGAATTAATAGGAATGCTAAATGTTACCTAATTTTAAATAATTATTAAATAATTTTGTATTGAATAATTTTTTGCTATACCGAACAATTTAATAAATAGATGAGGAGGCTACCTATGGTTAGCTGTCACTTACTATGTGGAAGTGCATGGAATTAATGTAGCACAATTCCTTCTAGGTTTTAGATATCATCTACCTACCACCACCAGGTTAGACAGTAGAGCCAGAGTAGATACCTTGAGGGAATCAGAGTGAAGAAAGTACTGGGGATAAATACTATATGTGAACTCTCAAGAAAACCAAAGTGTGGAAAGGATAATCTCTTCCATAAAGGGTGCTGGAAAAACTGGATAGTCACATGCAAAAGAATAACATTGGACCCCCATCTGATATGACTCACAAAAATTAATTTGAAATCAAGTAAAGATTTATTTTTTTATTTTTAAAAATTTATTATTTTTTATTTTTTTAAGATTTAATTTTTTTATTTATTTGACAGAATGAGAGAAAGAGAGAGCGCGCGCACAAGCTGGGGGCGTGGCAGGCAGAGGGAGAGGGAGAAGCAGACTCTCCACTGAGCAGAGAGCCTGACATGGGGCTCGATCCCAGGACCCCGGGATCATGACCTGAGCTGAAGGCAGATGCTTAACGACTGAGACACCCAGGCGCCCCCAAGTAAAGATTTAAACATAAGACCTGAAGCAGTAAAATTTGTACAAGAAAACACAGAAAAATCTCCATGACATTGGTCTTGAAAATGATTTTTTTGGCTATGACATCAAAAGTACAAGCCGCAAAAACAAAATCAACAAGTGGGACTACATCAGATGAAAAAGTTTCTGCACAGTAAAGCAATCAACAAAACGAAAAAGCAACCTACAGAATGGGAGAAAATTTGTAAGCCTTATATCTGATAAGAGGTTAATATCCAACATATGTGAGGAACTCATACAACTCAATGGCAAAAGAAAAAAGAAAAAAAGAAAACCCAATTAAAAATGGGCTAAAGGACCTGAATACACATTTTTCCAAGGAGACATACAGATGGCTAACAAGTACATGAAAAGGTATTCAACATCACTAATCACTAGGAAAATGCAAGGAAAATGCAGTTTTAAATCACAACGAGATAGGTGCTGGCAAGGATTTATAAAAAAGTACACCCTTGAGCAGTGTTGGTAGGTATGTAAATTGTCATAGCCACTGTGGAAAACAGTATGGAGGTTCCTCAAAAAATTAAAAATAGAATTACCATATCATCCCACTTCCAGGTAGATATCTGAAGGAAATGAAACTCTCTCTTGAACTATCGGCACCCCCCCATGTTCATTGCAGCATGATTCAGAATAGCTCAGATATTGAAACAACCCAAATGTTCATTGATGGATAAATGGATAAAGGTGATATGGTACATCACCCCCACCCCACGCTTGTGCACGCGTGCACACACACACACACACACACACACACAGGAATATTATTCAGGCATGCGAAAGAAGGAATCCTGCCATTTGCGACTACGTGAATGAACCTGGTGGACATTATGCTAAGGAAATAAGCCAGTAAGCCAGACAAAGAGAAATATTGTATGATCTCACTAATGTGTGGAATCTAAAAATGTTTAACTTATAGAAACAGAGAGTCGACTGGTGATTACCAGGGGATAGGGCATCGGGTAAAGGGAAGAGGTTGGCCAAAGGGTGCAAATTTTCAGATATAAGATGAATAAATTCTGGGGATCTAGTGTACAACATGGTGACCGTAGTTAACAATAGTGTATTGTGTACATGAAAGTTGTTAACCGAGTAGATCTGAAATGTTCTAACCACACACAAAACCATGGTAACTATGTGAGGTGATAGATGTGTTAACTACCTTTTATTGCTAATCATTTCAACATACACAAGTATCTAAATCACCACATTGTATACCTTAAACTTACATAATGTTATATATCAATTATACGTCAATACAGTCAATACAGACGGAAGGAACAAAGGAACCCCAAGTGTGAAACACTATGCAGCATAGTAAGCTGGGCTCAGCCAATGCACTCTCCACTCAATGTGCAAACCTTGAGCCTGCAAACTAACATAACAACTAGTTTGTAACACTGTCTCTTAGGGGTGCTTCTGTAGCTCAGTCCATTCATGGGAGAAGATGCAAGAGAAAGACAACTTTCACAGAAGATGAGCTCTAGAATGAAAACACCTAAGTAATCATGTAAGTAGATACAAGTATAACTCCGTGAGGAGCAGTTTACAGACCAAAGGCATTCAGGGAACTAGAGCCAATAGAGCAATTTAAAGACATCTTAAAACAAATAGTTTACAAGTTTCATGCATAAAGAAGATGAGATTTTTGTGCATTTTAACAGGAAGCTAGGATGTGTGTACCAATAGATATGAATAGTGATTGAGTAGAAATTTTACAGATTAAAAAAAGTAGTTGACGTGAATCGCAATAGATGGGCTGAATACTACACTTGACACAGCTGAACAGATCGTTAATGGACTAGAAGATAAAACAGGGAAAATTTCCCCTGATCACAAAATAAGGAAAAAATGAAAGAAAATGAGAAGATGCTACTACGGAAAGAAGAGAATAGAGAGAATATCTCAGAGGAAATATTCAAAGACATTATGGCTGAGAATATTCCAGAAATGAGAATTTGAGAACTGGCATGTGCCCTTATTAGCACCACGCTCTAACCAACTGAGATAACCGGCCACCGGCATGTGCCCTTAGATCAAAAAGTTTCACAGTGTCAAGTTCAGTTAAAAAAACACTTGCCCTGAATACATTGTAATGGAACAACATGAAGAGAAAACATAAAGGGTATAAAGAGAGAATTTAACATAGACAGGAACAATCTTGTATGATTGAGATTAGTTTTCCCAGTGTTTTCTTACTTGGAGCTTTTCCTTCCTCTGAATGTTTCATCTGCCATTTGGGAGTCTTAGGACAAAAGGAACACAAAAACCCTTTGATCAGAGATTTTATTTATCCACGCCACACCTCATGACTAGGGAATCATGCCATGTCGGAGCCAGATTTAAGAGGGACACTTTCACAAAGAGTGTTTTTTTTTTTGTAAAGCCGAAATGCTCCAACATTTTATGCAGGCTTCTCCCGGCAACTCTTCATTGTGATACTCAATCTCTTGAAATACCAAGGTTTACACTACCGCCCGCAAGTTCTCGTTATTGTCCTTCTACCTTGAAAAGAGCACATTATCTAAATTTGCATATGAATTTAACTCTATGGATCAGAGATAACACCTATCAGAGATATATTTGAGAAATTGCAAATCAAACACAATTTTCTAGGAATGAAATGCACAGAGAGGCCAGTTTGCAAATTTGTGGCTAGTGCCAATTATTTTGTCTCGAGGAAATAAGGGGGGTGGGGGTAGAGGACCTATGCAAAAGAGCACACTTTTAGAGCTCCTTGATTAATATTAGGCCTCTGCAATCTTAATAAATGCATATTCTTGAACATTATGATGAGTTAAATATTCATCTCCCTTTCCTTCGGAGTTTTCACGGCTTCTGTATTTTACATTTAGCTCTTTAATCCATCTGAAGTTTATCTTGGCATTTGATTTGAGGTGAGGATTTACTTAAGTGGTTTCCAAATAGTTATCTTCTTTTCTTGACACCTTAAAGGAATATTTCTTTTCAACTGATTTGTAGTAATCGATTTTTAATATGTTGAGTTTGTTTTAATAATAAAGTCTGTTTCAGGGCAATCTAGTAATCTGTTGATTCTTGAGTCAGTATCAAACTCTTTTAATGCTCATGACATATAGTTTTTTTTAATATCTGCTTGAACAAATCTTCCTGCAATGTCTTTTTTTTTTAAGTGTTTGCCTATTACAGGTATCAACTGTTTATTTTTCCAGATGAATATTAGAATATAATTTTAATTCTGTTTTTCCTATATTTTGATTTGAAGTGCTTTAAAATTGTGAACTAATTTTAGAGAATGGTTATAACTTGAAACATGTCAATTGATCTGCAAAATAATATTTTATTTTAAAAATCTTTCATATCTCTTTTTCATTTTCTTCATTAAGCTTCAATAAACCTCCTTAGGGACCTTTCTAGATATTTCAGGTGTTTTTCTTCTGTTATAAATGCAATTTCCTATTTAATTAGTCAACTTCCCATTTTATTTTCTGAATGCTTATTGCCTTGTGCCCTGACTAAACCAAGAAAACTCTAAAAATTCTTATTTGATTTCATTTTATCGTCCTTTCGTCATTTCTGGTATACGTACCCAGTAGACCACTAGCTCATCTTGAATTTTAAACGTTGTTTTTGCCAGTTCTGTTATTCAGAGCATAAAAGTTCATGGCTGTTATTTCTTCATGGTGAAATGTAACTGTTATCTGTAAATGATATCTTACTTGGTAAAGAAAACTTAGGTCACAACCTTTTCCCCCTCAGAACTCTGTAGACATTGTTTCACTTTCTTCCTGCGCTCAGGATTTCAGAGCAGATGTCTCAGACCAGGCTGGTTTTTGTTCCTTTGTAAGTTACCTGGTTTTTTGCTGAGCTGGAAGTACTATATATTTTTTTTTCTTTGTCCGTGTAATTCAAAAATATCACCAGGATAAGTCTAGATGTTCTTTTTTTTTTTTTTTAAAGATTTTATTTTTTTATTTGACAGAGAGGAGAAAGATCACAAGTAGGCAGAGAGGCAGGCAGAGAGAGAGAGGGAAGCAGGCTCCGTGCTAAGTGGAGAGCCCGATGCGGGGCTCGATCCCAGGACTCTGAGATCATGACCTGAGCTGAAGGCAGAGGCTTTAACCCACTGAGCCACCCAGGCGCCCCTAGATGTTCTTCTATTTTCATTAACTTTAACTGCAGTGCAAAGGACCTTTTTGATCAATATATGATAGCTCAAGAAATTTGTCTTTTTTTTTAAAAAAAATTATTTATTTGAGAGAGCACAGGCGGGGGGAGCTGCAGGGGGAGAGGGAGAAACAGGCTCTCTGCTGAGCAAGGATCCCCATGTGGGACTCGATCCCAGGACCCTGGGATCATGACCTGAGCCAAAGGCAGACACTTGGCCAACAGAGCCACACAGGAGCCCCAGAAAATTTGTCTTCTATTATCCTTTGATTATTGTTTCAGCTCTGTTTATTTTGGTTTCTTCCTCAAGATAGCCAATTACCTACAAATTCAGTCTTTACTTTCTCTTCTCCTCTCCATCTTCTCTCATCATTTCCATCTCTTTGTCCTTGTCCTGTGTATCTGGAGTGTTAAACGTGCTTGGAGATTTCAGGGTCTGGCAAAGGGTAAGGGATCAGAAAGTGATAACTCTATAATTATTACTAGATTCACAGCCTTCCTTTATTCAGCTTTCATGGGGCAGGTGCTGTTGTTCATGAGTTCCATTGGTGTGGAACCTTAGGATTTGTAAAGCATTTTGCAGCCATTCTTTCGGTTGACCCTCATAATAATACTTAGAGATGAAAATCTTATTATCCCTGCTTTACAAGTGGAGAAACTGATGTTCAGAAAGGTTAGGTAATCTGCCTAAGGTTATACAGTTGGGTAGTGGTGGATCTTCCCGGGATGGATTCCCAGGTCACTCCTCCTTGGTAGGGCAGTAGTGCTCCCTGTTTTCAGTCCCCCTCGGGATCCAAAACCCTCCAAAGAAAGCATTAGCTATGGAACTTCAGCTTGAGGGACTCATACTCTCAGGAAGCAACAAATAATTGTTTATCACTTTTTTCTTTGTTTAGACGGATGTCGTGGCGTCATGGCATGTTCTTTTCTTAAGATATTCTAATCGCTCGAACCCCTTTAAGCAGCTGAAGCGATTGTAATCACAGATGTCCTTGATCCTTCCTGCCATTCTCATTTCCAAAAATAGAATCCTTGCTCAGGACTCCTCATGAAATAGTACAGTTGAGCCTTTGTGTCTTAAAATCCTTATTATTTGAAAATAGCTTTATCTGCAAAGTGTATTACCAAAAAAAGAAGGAAAAGAGAAAAGAAACACCTTCCTGCAGATTTTTGACATATCTCGTTTCTTCACACACTAAATGGAAGCTGTATTTAACTGTGAAACTCAGTATTTCGTACTCATTGGTGTGAATGTGATGGTGTATTCAGGATCTTGGGAAAGCAGATTCTTTATTACTTGTTGAGGATTGAGGCATTGACTTTCTGAAATCTGAAATGTGGGTATTGCAGGGTGAATTTATAAATGAAAGGTATCTATTGATCCGGCTCCTGACCTATCTATGCTGTGTGTCACTTGCCCTTTGGCTCGTGTTGCTGTGTTGGTAGAAGCCCTCGTCTCCCCCCCTCCCCCCACATCATGGTCTCTTCTGGCCCTGGAGTAAATGAGATGAGACAAAGGCTCACCTGTTTGGGAGATTTTATTATCCCTTTGAAGCCAGAAGGGCTGCTCATCTGTAATGAACAATGGGAGCCGAGAGTTTTGCTCGTTGCCCTTCCCGTGGTAATACCTTCTTTCTCACATCCTGTGGCTTATAGCCCCACCAAGCACCTTACTCCCATTTTGGACTCTCAGATATTTTGAGGTGTCAAGTTTGGGTTAGAATATTTGAAGATCCCAAAATGACTAAATTGTACATATCAGAGGGGCTGAGCCTTTCTCAGAGAGATGTTAATATAGGTGGCAAAGAAAGAAATCTAGGGGCGCCTGGGTGGCTCAGTCGTTAAGCGTCTGCCTTGGGCTCAGGTCATGATCCCAGCGTCCTGGGATCGAGCCCCACATCCGGCTCCCTGCTTGGCGGGAAGCCTGCTTCTCTCTCTCCCGCTCCCCCTGCTTGTATTCCCTCTCTGGCTGTGTCTCTCTCTGTCAAATAAATAAAATCTTAAAAAAAAAAAAAGAAAGAAAGAAAGAAATCTAGGCAAAGGCACTCTGAAAGCAATTTTATGGCCCACAAAAAGAACAAAGCCAAGTCATCAGACAAATATCAGGCCTGATTCAAGGCAATTCTATCTACATCAAGGAGATAAAGCCACCTCCCTGGTTTAGACTCAAGGGGAATTTCTCAGCCCTTGTGCTTTTCTGTTCATTCCAATCCCAAGATATGTTTCTTTAGATTAATTTTAATTCTCTATAGCATTCGGCTTCTTCAGTCTTAATACACAGTAAATAACACGGGCATATGCGAGTATATATAGAGATTTTCAAATGAATATTTTGAGTGCTTGCAATGTGTCAAGCTCTAGGTTCAGGTTACCTAAGAATCAGAGACCTATCCTTTGTAAGCTTTACTGTTTTATTTCTTTTCTTCTTAAAGATTTATTTATTCATATTAGAGAGAGAGAGAGAGAGAGAGAGAGAGAGAGAGCGCGCGCGCATGGGGGGAGGGGCAGAGGGAGAGAATCTTCAAGCAGATTCCCCTCTGAGCTCGGAGCAGATTCCCCTCTGAGCTCGGAGTCCTGGCTCGATCTCACGACCCAGGAGATCAAGACGTGAGCCAAGACCAAGAGGTGGACACTTAACCAACTGAGCCGCCCAGGTGCCCAAAGCTTTACTGTTCCATGTTGAAGGGGACCAGAATATGCCACCCCAAAAGATGACAACTTTGGCATGTGGTGCTGAAAGCAATCAAGACCCAGCAGACTCAGGAAAAACCTTTTTACCTCCCTCTTAGCTGCTTAAAGGAGTTTAGAAAGAGGGCCTATACCAGGAAGAGAGCTATTGCCAAAGAATTTTTCATCTCAGAGAGTTCTCCCCATAAAACATTTGTTTACCAAATATTTGCTCTTCTTATCTTCCCGTGAATTGCCATCCTCCCCTTTGAAGGCCCAGATCCTTATCCCTTTCTGGATGGTACATAAGCCTTTGAATCTCATGTCTTTGTGGGGCTCCCAGACATATGTAATCAAATTTGTTGTTTTCCTGTTAATCTCTTTATTAATATGGGGTGGGGGTGGGGTGGGTCTCAGCCAAGAACCTAGAAGGATAGTGGGAAAGTTATTTTTCCTTCCCTACAGTGCTTTGTTTTCTTTTATTCATTTCCCTCTAGATACGTGCTTTCTTTAGGAATGTTTCTTTTAAAAACTGCAGCCTGTATCATTTCTGCTGAGGCCTCTTGACTTTATCCATACCAAGGTTGGCATCTTCAAAGGGCAGCCGATAGCTGACAGGGGGGCCCAGCATGCGGGAAGCGGTGGACATTCACGTAAGCAGACGGTAAGAAGAGCGTTGCTGGGGTAAACGGAGGAGATCCTGGGCCCTGGGGCCCGGAGCCAGCCAGCCCCAAACGGGGGACTGAAGGCTCTTGGTCTTGTTCCAAGAAGGACTAGAAGGACAGACATGCAGCGCGGCACCTGAGTAAGAGAAGTGGGAAAGTTCATTAAAGGGAAAAGTACACTCTCGAGTTGTGAGAGCAGGCAAGGTCCCAAACGAAATGGGGGTTGGGGAGAGAGAGAGAGAGAGAGAGAGAGAGAGAGAGCGAGCACAAACAGGGAGAATAGCAGAGGGAGAGGGAGAAGCAGACTCCCGGCTGAGCAGGGACCCCTGACACGGGGCTCAATCCCAGGACCCTGGGATCATGACCTGAGCCAAAGGCAGACGCTTTACCGACTGAGCCACCCAAGTGCCCCAGTGCTTGACTTTCTTAAACTAACCCTCCCCACCAGAGAATTCTTGCAGACCTTGAGAACTTTGTGCTTTGCTTTAACTCAGGAGACCGTTCTGTTTCATGGGAAATTTGCTTCCCCACATATCCTGAATTTGTTCGACTTTGGTTTACAGAATCTATATCAGGCAGTACTTGGGTCTGCATCAATAATAAGTGGCTTGGCCCATGAAGTTCTTAAGGATGACGCCTCGACACTGACACAGCTTTTCGGCAGTGATATAATTACTAAGTCCCTGGGACCCTGGAAATGGTCCCCTATAAAGATGAAACAGTTAAATTCATCAAGGGTGTTCCGGATATCATAAATTATTTCTTACTAAACCTGGCTTCCATAAATAACACACCCTGGCCAGAGAAACCTCATTTTAAAGGACACTCAATGCGAAATCAACCATCTTAATTTGACAGATGTCGCTTAGCAAGGTGTTTACGGTACAAATGTCCAGATCTGAATTTTGTTGCCTTAACTGATCATCTCTGTGCTGGGGAAGATAAATGAAAGCCAACCCCAAACTGATCCCCCAGATGTGTGGTTTTAATTAAATAATGAAGACGAAAGGGAAGCAGAGGTGCCCAAGTCATTAGAATGTGCAGCCTTCCCCACCCTTGAGTTTCAGCATTTAATAAGAGAATGCTGGAAAACATCTATGCTGGTTTTTTCCAAATAAATCTGTCAATACGATTTTTTTTTTTTTTTTAAAGTAGTAGCAATAAAGTAGGAAAAGAAATAGGTTGCTTGAAGGCAAAGTGATCTTAGAGCGCTTCGGTAAACCTATCCACTGAATGCTAAGCAATTTTGGAGCCATATTTGTTGTTTGTTTGTTGATTGTTCTCCTTTGTCTTCTATGAGACAGGTCTCCATTTTATTGTACCTCCAGTATTTAATTCTCCTGCTTATTCTTGAAACCGATGACATCAGAGATCTCTTCTGTTAAAATAATAAGCCTCGCCCTGTTAATGCCCAGCGTTCAGGCACTCTGCTCTCTCACCAGGCTTAGCATAATGGCAAAAGCCAGCACAGAAACTAATGGTAATGGGGGAAAAAAAGGCACAGACACCAAAGCAGGTGTCTTGACTTTTTCTTTCATTGTGCCTCGTGCTCTCACCCACGCTTTTCTCTGCTAAAAGCTTGTTATTAGAACATGGGAGCAAGAACCATGTGTTTAAGTACTTTCCAAATGCTGTTACCTCTGGTTGATGTCTGCGCCGCTCTATCAAAGAGGGCTATGAGAGTATCCATTGGTGGAGATGACAGCCCCAGAGTATTTTTGTAAGCATTTTTGTAACAGTCTAATCACCTGAAACCTACTTTTATTTCCTGCAGGTACTGACAGCATTTATAAAAGCTACAAAGTTGAAATGGAAAAGGCAATTGTTAGCTAAATGTTAGCTAAATGGAAGGAAGGCGTTTATTGACTGAAACTCACATGGTAAAAATGTCTTATCTAAGTGTCCAGGGCACCTGCTGTTATTTTCATCCTCCTAGTCCGTGATCTCCAAATCCTGACCCCAAATCCTGACTCTTCCTCTCAACCCCAGTCTGTGCACAAGTCTGATGACAATAATGGCATTTTACATTCATTTGGGTGATTCCTGATTAAGCCCTGTCTTTCCCACTAGAGGGTAAATTCTATATCAGAAGGGGCCACATCCGTTTTGTTCACTGCTATATCCCCTATACCTAGAATAAGATCTGGTCTGCTGTAAGTTTTCCATTAATGAGAAGGACAGAAGAACGGAAGAAAGGAAGGAGGAAAGAAGGACAAACTCCAGTAAAGTGGAAAGTTAGGGGACTGGGAGTAGAGGTCGGTTACTGGACTAGTAGTTGTGTTGAAGTCCAAGTGTAGGAGGCCCTCTGGTGAGCAGAACAATGGCCTCCCAAAATTTCCGTGTCCCAATCCTGGGAATCTGTGACTGTGTTACCTTACGTGGCGAAATGGACTTTGCACATGTGATTAAGGGTTCTGAGACCGGGAGAGTGTGCTGGATTATCCAGGTGGGGCCAATGTCATCACACAGGGCCCGAAAGTAGGAGAGAGAGAAAGAAGTCAGAGTGACACAAAGTAAGAAGCACTTGACTCTGTTGCGGTCTGGTAGTGGAGGGAGAGAGCCACAAGCCCAGGGGAGCAGGGAGCCTCTAGCTGTTGCAACAGGCAAGGAAATGGATTCTCCCCTAGAGCTTCCACCAGGAACACAGTCCTGCTGACATTTTGATTTTAGTTCAATGAGACCTGTTTGAGACTTAGAACCTCCACAAATGCAAAAGGATACATTTCCTTCGTTCCGGCTGCTCAAATTCTGATAATAGCAATGGGAAACTGGCATAGGACCCGTTAACACTTTCCTTTTCTAAATGTTACTGGGGACACCTTTGGGCTGCTGATTCACCTCTGAGGTGACAGTTTATGTACAGAGCAATTTTTTTTTCTGTAAAGCATAATAATTATGGGGGTGCCTGGCTGGCTCAGTCAGAAGACCACGGGACTCTTGATCTCAGGGTTGTGAGTTCAAGTCCTACGTTGGGTGTAGAAATAACTTAAATTATTAATTATTTAAAAATAATAATTATCATTATAGTAAGAATAAAAATAATAAGAATAGCTAACAATTATAGAACACCAGTTCGTATATAGTAGAGTTTTTTTTTTTTTTAAGATTTTATTTATTTATTTGAGAGAGAGAGTACCAGCAGGGAGAGCAGCAGGCAGAGGGAGAGGGACAGGCAGGCTCCCAACTGAGCAGGGAGCCCGAGATGTGGCTCAATCCCAGGATCCCGAGATCAGGACCTGAACCAAAGATAGATGCTTAACCAACGGAGCCACCCAGGTGCCCCTATAGTAGTTTTTAAAAGGATTACGATGTGATATTACCTATAAAGTACCTAACACATAGGAGCTTAATATGGTTACACCCTTAGACCTGGAGAGGAGGGGTTCCTTTGCTGAACTCCGTGATATAGAGGTTCCTGGATAGTAGAATCATATTTACCCAGAAATTAATTTATTTTTCAAAAACCCCAAGTACCTCTGCCATTCTGTATCTTGTGCTCAGTTCCGGTACCCTGTCACCCATAGCGCAAAACTTCCATTCTCCTCCCTAGCACTGCTGAAGCCCCAGATCTCTGGTCCTGTGTTAGCACGGTATTCTCAATAGTGGTGCAGAGCAACTGAAGAACATTTGTCAATATTCAGTGATTCACGCTTTCATAATGTTATATTTATATAGGTATAGAGGTAATATATATAAAGTATGTCAATTCTCTACATGCTAATCTATAAAGCGTGATAATCTGTTATTTACATGAGCAAGGATAAGAACGTTGAACACTAGAGTTGTGAATAGTTTTATTTTTATAAAATGATTTAGTAACAATTTACACTTAAAAATTAGTAATTTTTATTAAAGTTCCCCAAAAGGATAAGCTTTGTTTACCTGAATTTGATTTAAAAATTTTATATCTGCTAATCAGAACTTATATTTAAGTTTAATAGATTATTTTGCATATTTAAAGGACTGTGACCATAACAATGCAAACGATTTTTGTTTTTTATTTTTAAAATAATTTACATTGCTACAAAATATACTCAAATTTTGCATAATCTGAGCAATTATATTTTTAATCCTTTACATTATTATTTTCTTTTTTTAAAGATTTTATTTATTTATTTGTCAGAAAGAGAGAGAGAGAGAGGGAGAGTGTGAGCACTAGCAGGGGGAGGGGCAGAGGGAAAGGGAGAAGCAGGTTTCTCGCTGAGCAAGGAGCCCGATGGGCAACTCCAGGGCCCTGGGATCATGACCTGAGCCCAAGGCAGACACTTCACGACTGAGCCACCCGGGGGCCCCAATCCTTTATATTATTATTTTCAATGAATACAAATGATACAAAAATCTTGATTATAACAGCCTAATTAAAGATTATCCTGAAATAAAAGTGACAAAAAGATACCACATTGAATACATATATACTAATTTACGAATTAGGTATATCTTTATTTTGTTACTCGTTCAAACATTGCCAGCCAAGCAACAGAACATTCAGATCTATGTGATAATATTTTAGTCACGTTTGACATTTTGACAACTTTCAGTAGTGTAAAGAACATGGTTTTATGCATCTTTTGATATAGTTATTATGGAACTGTAGTTAAGATTAGATGACGAAACATACTTTATTTAACTGTTTAACTGGTTGATTTATATTTTCAAATATATATATATAGGCCTCCACTTGTATTTCTGCTCTAAGGTTCTGCAAGTAGCAGGCTTAACTATTATTAATTCCCTTTTACAGCTGAGGAAAATGGGGCTTAGAGAGGCAAAGAAACATTTCACCTAGTTGGGGGTATCCAAAAGGAATGAATGGGTCTCCAAATGAATGAAGGGTCTCCAAAATGAATGAATGAATGAATGAAATGAATGATTTTGAAACCATTGTAATTTGTAGCGTTTGTGATCTAAGTATTCTTATCATGGTCAATTTCAAGGTACAGTGTTGCTTCAACCAGCTCCAAAAACGGACAGGTATGATGGGTGCTCTTAAGTTGGTGCAAGTCAGCTCCAGGACACTACGGCCAGGTCACAGAGCTGGTAGGTGATTGGAGCAGACGTTTGTTCCAGGGCCATCCTTGGACTGCAGGGCACTGCCCGTCCCCGCCCCAGCCAAGAACATATGCTCCTGCTCTCAGTTTCGTGATTTACTAATTGAGAGGTGACCTCACTAACCTACCAGTCCTGAGATCACTTCTACCCATCTACCTACTTTGAAGAAGGCTAAACACAAGATATATTTGAATGCACAGCTAATGAATGTGGTAAGTTCATTTGAGATTTCATACTTGCTTTTGAAATGGTTCCACTCACAGTTCATTGAGCCTTGAAATAGGCATCATTTCAAGGCTGTGATGGCTTACCCATTATGGTTAAGTGATTTGCCTAAGGCTACTGTGGAAAATCTCTTTAAATCTAAACCTCCATATGACATAAATCTGTATTGGGAGAGGCGCTAGAACCTAAGGCAGCAGAAAGAATACATTTTACTTTCAAATACATTCTTCTGGGAAAATAAAAAGAAGTCTAGGTTATCTAGGAAAAGAAAGATAGTTCATGCCAAAACCGTCATCAGCAGCGGGCCAATGGGAGGCGCCTTGTCTAGGTTCTAGCGGCACCCCTGTTTAGAAGGCTCCTTTTGTCCTGTTAATATTTCTGGCATTTGAAGAAGAATCCACACAATAAAATAGACCTTAAATTCTAAGGGAGTTGGCTTTGGAGCAGAGTATAAGGGCCTCGTCTAGTGTCTCTTTAAAAGAGTAACTGTGGGTCCTTAGAAAAGTTGTATTGCGTGAATTTTATTTCTTGGTTTCATTTGTCTGGTTTTTTTTTTTTTTCTTTCATGCTGACCTGCTAGAAGGACATGGATAAAGAAAAAATGAGAAAGGTGGCCTTGCTAATCAACTGGAAAGAGGCAGGTGGTTTAGCTGTCTGCGAAGCAGATGCATGGAAACAGTGAATTTTCCAAAATGCCGAGAAGACGCCCTTAGAAATCAGTCATCTGCTTGAGCAGATCTTGTTACTCTACATAGCAGAACACTGAGGTCCTGAGCCAATGCGGGGCCTGGGGGACGGGTCCTGCTGGGCTCCAGGCGCCGGATACGGGACAGGGAATTGAGGCTCCTTTTAGGATGAATGCCAGGCAGACACTTCTGCTGTGGAATGAGTCTGAAGTACAAGGCTGAGAGGTAACGAGGGAAGAGGATTCCGATCGGGAATAGACTCTGGGTATGTGGAACTCAGGGTAGTAGCCGGTCACTGGAGCTTTTTGGCGTGGCTGATGTACCCGAGGTCAGGCAGTCAATTATTTCAACTACTGAGTTACCTCTCTCAGAGCTGGAATCGTGGAAAGAGTGGCTCAGGAATAAGTGGACCTGGGTTCAAATCCTACCTCTTCCATTACTCAGACGTGGACTTTAGGGCCTCCGCCGATCCCTGCGAGTCGTTTGCGCCCAGACGATGCAGTTAGGCATTGAACGATGGCTCCAGGTGATTGTTATCAAAAGGCAAATCGAGAAACCCCGGCTGCGGTAGCTTGTGACTCGAATACGGCCCTGGCTATCAGTCTGTGCTTCTTGTCGGAGCTTGTCAGAAACCCAGCCCAGATACCGGCTTAGAATCTGCTTTAGAACCAGATCTTCAGGGGCTTTCTGTGCTCCCGAATATCTGAGAAGCCCGGTTCTAATTCAGTGTCACTACCGCGTAATCGTTTGACCTGTTCTTGAGCACCCGGGAGCAGTTACATGCGCTAGTCTGCTCCTGGAGAGGTGGGGAGAGGGACGTTGTGCTCTGCTAGAGGCCGATAACTGTAAGGTTTTTTGGGGAGGTCTTATCCTTGAAATCTACTTACCATCACTGAGGCCAGGAAGGAAACGTCAAAGCTCAAGGTGCCAGTGTCGACAGCGTTTCCAACAGTCAGCCAGACTTTGCTGCAGAGTTGGGACGCCGCTCACTCTTTCCTGGCCCCCAGGGAGGGCCGGTGCTGACCTGGGAGCGGAGACAGTGGAAGGCACGCAGCAGAGAGCCCCGAAGAAATTGCATCCTGGTGAACGTGGTAAGTCAGGTCCTGTTTCCTTCAAGTGTTTCAGTTGGAGGATTGGTCGCATGATGTTTTGTCATAAGCTTTTCAGTTCTCCGAAAGCCTGCAACTGGGATGTTCCCTTCTGCTGCATTGGTACGCAAAGTGGTCAAGTAGTAGGTTTGAAAACCATCGCTTTCTTTAGAAATTCAGTGAACTACAAGCCATCAAAATACATTTTCTGAAACCTTTATTCACAAACGAGTCGGGATTTAATTCTAATTTCATGCAGCTGTAGGTTTTACCGTCTTCTCAGTAGGTCTTAAGCATTCATTGGTCTACAAATTGCTTTTCAGCCAGTTTCCCTACACCCTTCTTAATCCACAGTCAGCTTTCTGGTATCCGTATTTGCCACGATGACCAACCTACACTTAGCGGAAAGAAAGTCATTTACCGTAATAATAGCTTCTTGTAGCAGTAGCTTTGGAGTTTTGCCTATTAAATCCCTATGGCATTATTATTATTATTCTATCAAATGATTCTTTTGATGCCTCCTATCAGCGGACGAGAGACCTTGTTGAATTACAGCTAATAAGTATAGCTAGCGTATAATGCTTTACAATTAATAATGGCTATTAATAATTAATAAAACATTTCGAATACCTAATCTTATTTGGACACTGGGGAGATATTATCAGTTTCCTCTCAGTACACATGAGAAAACTAAAATTGAGTTCAATTGCCCAAGGTCACGTAGCAAGTACACTGTGGAGCTAGGACCCCAATCTGGGTCTTTATATTGTCTCATCTTTCCCCCGCCAGTCCACAATACCTTCAGAAGGATTTGGATGCTTCCGTTGGGGCCGTATCCTCTTGGGAGTTGGGCTGAACTGTTTGTTGTCATTCAGCTTTACTGCCGCTCCTTCACATTTCTAAGGAGAAGCAGGCAACTAGTCTTCCCTCCCCAGAATTCCCTTACCCATGGGGTTCAGGGGTACCATCCTTCAACAAGAAGATCACCTGGAATGCAGAAAAGAAATAGAGGTTATTTTTGGGAGGCAGGTGTGACAGACATGGGCGGACCTGGGGTGTGAAGCCACTGTGTGGGGAGTTTCTTAAGAATCACTTGCATCTCAGACTTCTGGGAAGGCGCGAATTAGCACAAATTCCTGTCCTGGGTCATTTCACAACTGCTTTAATGTTACCAGATTGTCTGTGTGATTTCTTTGACCTGTTCTCTCCTGGCATCTTTAATTTTTGTTGTGTTTCTCTGTCTTGGGGGGAGGGGCGGAGAGGCTCTTCAGTCGAAAGTACCTTCTACTTCCCTGATTAAATCTTGACTGATAAGGGATTCTGGGTGAAAAGTGATCGCTCCCATCCTCCTGTAGTTTCTAACATTTCCAGGCCTATTTCTTTTCATAAGTAATTTTGTCACATGTGAAGCCGATATTTTAATTATAAAATATTTAGAAAAGCAACCATCTTTTCGATGTCTACATCAGTCCACATAGTTACACCACAGTTTATCCACTTATATTCCTATTGGTAAACATTTGAATTTTCTCTATTTCTGGTTTGTTGTTGTTGTTTTGCTACACGCACCTGTAATAAACACACTTGTATAGCAATCTCTATCTGAATTTTGTATTTTTCCTTAACACAAATTCCTGTCCTGGGTCATTTCTTTTATTCCTGCATTGCTCAGAATCCTTAGCAGTTGTTTTCTGCGGGCCAAGCCCTGCACGAGGCCCAGGCTGCTGTACTGAAAAAAACATGAACTCCACCCTGATGGAGTTCACAGTTTAGCCGGGAGGATCGCAAACTCGGCAAACGACAACAACTGCTCTGACCTTTCTGCGGAGGAATACATAACAACAGGATGGAACTAGGAGGACTCCCTGGAGGAAGTGACATTTACTGAATTTAAACAATAGACCGGGGGGGGCACCTGGTTGGCTCAGTTGGTTCAGCATCGGACTCTTGATTTGGGCTCAGGTTGTGATCTCAGGGTCATGGGATGGAGCCCTGGGCTCAGAGGGGAGTCTGCTTGAGATTCTTTCTTTCCCTCTCCCTTTGCCCCTCCCCCCTGCTCATGCTCTCTCTCAAAATAAATAAATAGATCTTTAAGAAAAAAAACCCCAACAGACAGCAATAAAGTAGAGAAGCATGGTGGCTGAAGAAAAAGCATGGAAAGGGCAGGAGTAGGAGAACGGAGTACTTTGAAGGAACTGAAAGCAGTTTATTATGCCGAGAGCAGAAGTCAGGAAAGAGAGAATGGCATACATGTTTGGGGTTCCTCATCGGCACCGTCCTGCTTTACACCACTAGCTGTCTCCCTCACGCAGCCCTACAAACTTCTGTTCAGGTACCATCTCCTCCAGGAAGCTTTCCCTGATACCCCTCACCGTCTGGATTTGGTGCCCCTCTGTGAGCTTCCAGAGGATTTCCATACGTCTGCACAAATAGTACAGTGACTTGACGTTAGTAGTTTACGCGTCTGCTTTTCTACCAATCGGTGAGGTCCTCAGGATCGTGTCTTATTTGAATCTTCTATCTTGTAATAAGCACTTAGGACATGCTGGGTTCGAGGGACTGGGCTGAATCCTGGCTCCACTACTTATGCGTCTGAATGTATTTAAGCGAACCAGTTAACCTTGTAGAGTGCTGGTTCTTTAATCTGTAACTCAGAGGTATTTTCTGTCCTGCCTGGATTATGTCCCGGGGCGGTTACACAGATTAGAGATTCAAGATGAGAGCATGCTTTGCTTCATAGAGGGCATTATTACACCATGAGTTATTATTACAATATGATGGTTTTAATGAAAATGTGGTATTTCTCTGAGGCTTTTGATGTTGGCAAGCAAAACGATGGTACCACCATTGCTCAAAATGCGCACAGATCTCGTCTTGTGGCATTGTCCGTAGTGATTTATGAATACGGTATCTGAGGGTTTGAAGATGGCACCGGCCTTGAAGGCTATCAAGGTGGTACTTAGCTCTAGGCACTCATGCAACCTTGTGAGCGTGCTTCCCTCCCCATGGCCTGGGGGTTTACATGGCTCCTAGAGGCCCTGCACGGTTTTCGGGTCCTTCTCCATCAGGGCCCTTCCAGGCGATCCCTGCAGCTGTGTTCTATACTCCCCAAAGGAAAGATGGCCTTCTGCTGGGGGTATTAGAACGATTTCAGCTGACCTTGAACCTTTAAATAACCAGAAGTCTCACTGCCCCTCCCTGGCCCGTTCAACTTCCTAATCCCTTCTGTGAATGCACGTAAATAAATTCTCTTGGAACACCACCTTGGTGACTTACGGGTTTTGGTCCACTCTAAAGCGCTGTTCCAAAATGGAGCCCAGACATGACAACTCTCTCTTGCCTTGGGGTGATCTCCCAGCATCATCAGGGGACTTTCCTCCTTATTCTCCCTCTGTCAATAATGTCAGAGAAATTTTAATCCCCAAGTTACACACATTTTTGTTCCATTTCCCTTCAGGTCAGAGAATAGGGCCGATTCATCTCTGTCGCTTCTTTCTTTCCTGGCTCAATGGCTTTCATCCAGTAGGTGCTTGATAAATATTTGCCGAATTGAATCCCTAAAACACCAGTCTCATGATTATCCAGTCACACTTCATATACTACACCAAAACCCTTTTACCTGTTACAGAAACAATTGCACTTTCACCTTTTTTTTCAAAATCTGAGGTTGAAATTAAATATTGATTTTTTCCCCCAAAGCAGGAAACTCTAAGAAAAAAATGTGTGGGGCCCATTTGCTATTGAAATGTGCTGTCTTTATATACGATTTTGTACTGTTCCAGTACAAGGAGGCCAAGTACCATGTGTTTTGTTTTTTTCTCCTGTAATGAGGTTAAATATACATCAACCCAGGCTCCCTTGCTCGTCTTCCCACTTGTACGGCCAGTAGTTTGAGGGCCGATGTGTAGCTATGAAGGGCATTGCCAAGCTAATGAACCCAAACGGGGATCACAAGTAGGTCAGGGGCAGTATCCTGTCCCAACACCCACCCTATCCCCCGATGGAAGAATATACCTGATGCCTGTCTGTGTTTCTGCTGGCAGGCTTAGAGCTCACATGCCAAGAAAGGTCACCTTTTCTCGCTGCGACAAGTACACACCTGCAAGTAATCTGAGTCATTAAAAAGCAAGCAAGGAAAGAGTGGCAAAGCAACTCTTCCCACAAACCTTGTTTTTTGCCCAGAGGCATGATTCTTTAGAGGCAGATGGGGCCCTGTAAAATGTCTAGTCCCATTGCCCCATTTTACCCGCAGGTGACTTGGGGCTTGAGTGCATACAGCACGGAGGGGTTAAGAGTATGGACGCGGGAGTCCCCCGCAGACCTGGGCTCCAGGACTCACAAGCTGTGGGAGCGGGGGAAAGTAACCTTGAGTTCCCTAAGCTTTCTTCTCAGGCAGGTCAGGGGCTTAATGGGCCTGATACAGTGCCTGACGGGCACAGGCCATGGGTGCCCAGGGACAGGGACCTCCCTATGCGGTAGAAGGTAAAGCACCAGACATTTTTCCGAATAGCGGAAGTGCCTTCTGCATTCCTGGTGGCAGTGCTGTGTGTTGCGTGACCACGAAAACTGAACTTTGAGTAACGAGCAGGTTTTGAATGCACACGCATTCAGCACAAGGAGCCATTCGGGCCTTCACCCCACACTGGAGCTGATCGTTTGACAGAGCTGATCACCAAGTGCCACCGGAAGTGCTTAAGCAAAGGCTGCACAAGCAGTTGTCAGGGATCCTGTAATCTGGGTTGAATGGCTGAGTGGGTGCCTTTTTATATACTTCTAACTCTGAAGTAATAGAATCCTCACCTGGGGAAAGTAATAAACCCATGCATTTGCTACAGCAGCCATGTAATCGTCACCAAATTGCCTCCATATTTCTCCATGTCATAGTACACTCCTATGCATCTTATTTCTTGATCTTCCTTTCTTTTTTATTTATTTATTTATTTATTTGACAGAGAGAGAGATACAGCGAGAGAGGGAACACAAGCAGGGGGAGTGAGAGAGAGAGAAGCAGGCTTCCTTCCAAGGAGGGAGCCCAATGCGGGACTCGATCCCAGGAACCCGGGATCATGACCTGAGCCAAAGGCAGACGCTTAACGACTGAGCCACCCAGGCACCCTTGATCTTTCAATAGCAGTGGACACAAGGATTAGTCTCTACTTCCCGAGATACTATCTTCCCCTGACTTCTGGCACTGACACTCTCTTTGGGTTTCCTCTTACCTTTCGGATCGCTCCTTCTCGTTCTCCCTTGCTAGATCCTCCTCATCTTCCCAACTTTCAGACCTTGAAGTGCCCAAGCCTAGGTCCTTGGATGTCTTCTCTTCTCTATTTTCAGTAATTCCCTATGTCATCTCATCCAGGATCATGACTTTCCATGCCACCTATAGTTTGATGACTCCCAGATTTATATCTCCTGCTAAATCCCTGTGTTCACTTCCTAATTCACGTATCCAGCTACTTATGGAGTGTCTCCAATGGAATGTCTATTAGACATCTCAAAATTAGCATGCTCCAAACTGTCTTAGTCCATGCAGGCTGCTGTAACAGAATGCCAGAGGCTGGCTGGTTTATAAAAAAACAGAAGCCTCTTTCTCATGTTTCTCCAGCCTGGGAAGTCCATGGTCAGGGCATTGGAAGATTTGGTGTCTGATGAGAGTCTACGGGTTCTTAGCCAGCCATCTTCTCACTGTTGACCTCACATGGTGGAAGGAGGAAAGGAGCTCTCCGGGGCCTTTTAAAACAAGGGCACTAAAGATGAACTATTGGGACTTCATCAAGATAAAAAGCTTTGGACAGCGAAGGAAACAGTCAAGAAAACTAAAAGGCAACCTATGGAATGGGAGAAGATACTTGCAAATGTATATCAGGTAAAGGGCTAGTATCCAAGATCTGTAAAGAGCTTCTCAAACGCAACACCCAAAACCCAAATAATCCAATCAAGAAATGGACAGAAGACATGAACAGGCATTTCTCCAAAGAAGACATACAAATGGCCAACAGACATGTGAAAAATTGTTCATATCACTAGGCACCAGGGGAATACAGATCAAAACCACAAAGAGATATCACCTCACACCAGTCAGAATGGCTAAAATTAACAAATCAGGAAACTAGAGGTGTTGGCGAGGATGCACAGAAAGGGGAACCCTCTTACACTGTTGGTGGGAAGGCAAGCTGGTGCAGCCACTCTGGAAAATAGTATGGAGGTTCTTCAAGACGTTAAAAATAGAGCTACCCTAGGACCCAGCAATTGTGCTACTAGGTATTTACTCCAAGGATACAGATGTAGTGAAAAGGAGGGGCACACGCACCCCACTGTTTATAGCAGCAATGTCCACAATAGCCAAACTGTAGAAAGAGCCAAGATGTCCATCAACAGATGAATGTATAAAGAAGATGTGGGGTGTGTGTGTGTATGTGTATATAAAATATATATATGATGGAATATTACTCAGCCATCAGAAAGGATGAATACATACCATTTACATAGATGTGGATGGAACTGCAGGGTATTATGCTGAGTGAAATAAGTCAATCAGAGAAAGACAATTATCATATGATCTCTCTGATATGAGGAATTTGAGAGGGAGGGAAAATAAACTAAGACCAAATCAGAGAGGGAGACAAACCCTAAGAGACTCTTTAACTATGGGAAACAAACTGAGGGTTACAGAAGGGAAAGGGTGGAGGGATGAGGTAACTGGGTGACGGGCATTAAGGAGGGCACATGATGAGATGAGCACTGGGTGTTATATGCAACTGATAAATTATTGAGCACTACATCTGAAACTAATGATGTACTATATGTTGGCTAATTGAATCTAAATAAACAAGAATAAATTAATAAAATAAGGGCACTAACCCCATTCCTGAGGGTTCCACTCTCCTGACCTAATCACTTCTCCAACCCCCCACTTCCTAATACCATCACATGGTGGATTAATTTCCAACATGTGAATTTGGGGGGAACAAAAGCATTCAGTCTGTAACAATAACCAAAGTCTTGATTTCTTAGCAAACCCTGCTCCTTCCGCATTCTTCCTTACTTCAGTAAATGGTACTGCATCCTTTTAATTGCTCAGTGGAAATCCTTGGATTGACCCTTGTCTTCCTTCTCTCATACTCCCTATTCATCAAGCCATTGGCAAATCCCTTTGGTTGTATCTTTATCATTTATCTGGAGTATTGCCACTTTACACCACGTCCCCAGAGTCCTTGTGGCAGCCTGCAAGGCTCTACTGTGTCTGCCCCTCTTCCCTCTGTGACCGCCTAGCCTGCTACTCTTCCCCTCATTCCACGTTGCTCTCTTTTGCCATCACTCACAGACAATACTCAAGCTCTTGGTTCATGACCCTTGGCTCGCGTTGACTGTGTTTTTATTCAAGAATGTCCTTCCTTTATGTTTCCAGATGGTTTATTTATTTACTTCTTTCACATCTTTACTCAAATGTCAGGGAGGCCTTCCCCAGCCCCTCTAACTTCAATCGCAACCCCCACACCATCTGCATCCTTCCCGCTTTATTTGCTCCATACGTCTCCCCTGCTAGAATGTAAACTCCATGATGGTAGGGATTTTTGTCTATGATTTATTACCATATCCGTGGAGCCGAGGAGAGTACCTGGTATGTGGTACACATGCAAGGGACATTTATCCAGTGAAAGGCTATGTTAGGGTACAGAATTGGCTACTGCAATAGATCCCCAAAGTAAGAGTGGCTTCAACAAGATGGAAATTTGTTTTTCTTTCACATGCTAGCTCAGATATGAGAAGTTCAGCGTAGCGGTGATGGTTTCACAGGGTCAGGGACTCGGGGCTCCTCCACTCTTCTACTCTTATTGGTGTGGTGCTGTGAAATGCAAAGCCAAAGTGACCGGGGGCCGGGCGCCGCTTTCCCTCACATCCTATGGGCTATCACTGAGTCACACTTCCGTGCTGAGCCTGGGAGGAGGCCGGGGTACACAGCCTTTTCTTCTGGGAAGCGCTGTGCACAGCTCAATCAGGGCTTCTGCTACTAAAGAAAAGGCAAGAAGAGATGTTGAGGACCAACTGGCTGTGTCTAGCTCTCTGCTACTGCACCCCGACAAGGATGTGAGATCAACAGCCAAAGGAAATTCACATTTCCTCCATTTGGGTGGGTACATGGGTGTTTGTTATTCCTTTTTGTTCTTTTCTGTATCCTGGAACATTCCAGATTGACTAATAAATATTTTAAAGGACAAAAGACACTTCTGTTAGAGCAGAGAACATTCCCTACCTGGGTACAAAAGAGGTTCCTGGCCACATGGCCGATGGCAGACATAGCTGCTGCTGCTTTTTTTTTTTAAATCTCTGGAAACAAACAGTGGGTTACTGTCCAGACTTCAGCATCCTATGATTTGCCTTCCTCTCCCTGCCTTTTCTTTCCCACACAATGACCCCTTCCCTCTCCAAGCATCCCAGCCTAGAATATTCTTCCAGGAGCACCTGACACTGGGCAGCAGTTTCCTTCAGGGGTTTAAAGCACTTTTATGATCACCTCCCTTCTTTCATCTCTGTCCGCTGAAATCTGTTTGATAAAAGCATCTTTTCTTGTTTTCTCGAAATAGTTGAATGGTTACGATGATCCCTATTCACTTCAACTTCAGCCTGTTCCCAGTTAATAGATGTAATCATACCAAAATGCATGTGTTTTAAAAGATATGTATGTGTGTAGGAGGGATTGCAATTGTGGTTTAAAATATCTACACCTAGGCAGAAACATAGCATTATATTAAACTTGGAGGGAACAAATTGGCCAAACGCTGCTCAAATTTCAGAGAGAGATTATAATAATTTCATAAAGCATATTATGGCACCGCGAGTCCCCACTGAAATGGTTTTCATGTGTGAATATTTTACGTATTCATTATTTCTTTTTTTTTAATTGTGTTACCTTAGTCACCATACAGTACATCATTAGTTTTTGCTGTAGTGTTCCATGATTCATTGTTTGTGTATGGCACTCAGTGCTCCGTGCAATACGTGCCCTCCTTAATACCCATCACCGGGCTCACCCATCCCCCCACCCCCTCCCCTCTAAAACCCTCAGTTTGTTTCTTGGAGGCCACGGTCTCTCATGGTTCGTCTCCCGCTCCGATTTCTCCCAATTCACTTTTTCCTTCCTTCTCCTAATGTCCTCCATGCTATTCTTTATGTTCCACAAATAAGTGAAAAACCATATGATGATTGACTTTCTCTGTTGGACTTATAATTCCATTTAATTTTCGTTTTGGTGGGGGAGAGGGGCGTACATGGTGGTGAATAAAGAATGCTCAAAAGAACTCCAAAACAAAAGCCCAAGTCATACACAGTGATCACCAGTGTCCTGCCGGCCGCTGCACTCTTCACCAGAATGTCAGGTTACCCTGATAGTTGTATTTGCCTTTATGCCTACGAACGAAGGAGGACTCAGTGACCAAATCCGCAAAAGCTTCTGGATATGCTTAGTCATCAACTCTTGTCAGACCCCGTCCTGCCTGCCTGCGTGCAGAAGCCAGTGAAACCCCCTTTCGCAGCTTTGTGTAGCTGGAGTTGATGTGTCATTCGCTACCGAAAGAATCTTGACTACTGAATCACTGTAATTGCAGTCAAAAGCAACAAAAGGAAAAAAAAAATCGATTGTATGTTTCAGTCATAAGAGGGCACAGGAAAATATCTAATCTCTGGTAGTATGTAAGTCCAAATAAATTCTAATGTTCTGTTAGGTGTAATAGGCCTAGCCTTAAATATGAATTAATAGTGGAGAAATACATTTGAAAAAGTAATTATTTTAATGATCTTTTAAAAATATGAGGTCCTCTTCTTAGCATCTTGCTCCCTGGCGTGCTGACTAGGCTTCCTCCCTCCCAAGTCCTCCTGCCATTACTATTGCATTGGCTCTCATTTCTCTGCTGCTAGTTTGGCCTTGTTCTGCCTACTGTGTGTGTGTGTGTGTGTGTGTGTGTGTGTGTAGGGCATTTCTCTTGTTTACCTGTTTTACCTCATGTCCTCATGTGGATCCTGGCTCCCTTTTGTGTCCTCACATGTGGTTCTGCCCTGGAGGAAAGGAGCTGGTTTTTATTTTATTTTTTTGCAGGGGAGGGGAGTAGAGAAGGGGACAGAGCACTAAAGTGGCTTAATCCTCTTGTGAATGAGGGAGGCAACATCTTTTTGAGTTTTCCCATAAGTTGCCTGAAATGTAATGAACTTCTCATTTCAGTAACGGGGGATGTTTACTCAGCATGCCTCTGTGCTCCCCTCACCTAAAGTCCCTGTGGGGAGTAGGAACAAGAGGTCCCAGGAGAAAAGGGAAATAATACAGCAAGGAAAATAAAATTGGACAGATCAGCCACACGTCCTCATCAGAATATACCCCTTCCAGCGCTAGACGTGGAGCTTTTGGTTTTGTTCCAGAAATTTCTGCGTCTCGTCCAGACTTGAAGGTAAATTTGCCCTTTGGATCTATCCTCAAATTCTTTTATTCTTGCTCAGGCTTTCTCTGTGAAAACTGGGAAAGCTTCTAATAACATTTGGTGACTTGGAGATGGTAATGACATATGATGTGGGGCTCATAATCCATGATGAGGCTACCGTGTGCACGATTTCTTTATTCAAAAGTAGCATCAATTGACAGAAATGGATCTCTGCAGAGGCTTTGGAGAAACTTGAATAAAGAGATGAAATAGAAGGGCAGTTATTCCATTTATTTATTATCTGCCAGTAGTTTTCGTCTTCTATTTTACACATTCTGCATCCTCGTGGTAAATATTTTGAGTATGCAGATTCTTTAAGAGATGTATTTTTAAGTCATTGTAGGTATAATTCTTTAAAATTTTTGAAATTATGTTAAATATAACTTTGCAATTTTATTTTCCTTCGATACGGAGAGGATGAGTTACCCTTAAATATTATATGATTGAATTTGAATTTATACATACTGAGATTTGGCACATCCGAAATAGCTCAATATATCTTATCTCTTCCTCCTCAAGGGCATTAGAATTTTGTATTTATAGAGCAATAAGGTGAACACAGAGCTTTTATTTTATAGAACGGTAACATGCACATGAAGCTGACCTATCTTGTGTCGGTTTAAACATAAATTTTATAATTTACAAGTGTAATTGTGCCTCACTGTAAAGAAAATATTTGATTTTGCCATTGCATTTGAAAACAGTGCTTAATTTCTAGAGAAAATAGATGCTGTGTTCGATGCTTCGATGTTTACACACTTCCTTTGGTCCAGTTTACCCACCCCTAGCATGACATTTGATACGCTGGATGACTCTGACTAAAAAGTGGCAGATAATTTGGCAGGTTAGAGGGTGGTTAGAGGAAGAAAGTTAGCAGGTTAGAGGAAGAAAGCCATAACATGGCTTTCTTATTTGATGAGAGGCACTGAGTTTAAAATTTCCAAAGACTCCACTGGCAAATACAGGTCGGGCACCCACTCTAGAGGCAATAATGTGGAAAGGCATGAGACGATTTCCAAACCAAATAGGCAGGAAATCATTCCGAACGAAAGAAGGGAGGCATGTGACATAACCGTACTCACCCCGGGGAGAGAGTTTTCAGCCTCTAACAAATTGCTGTGTAGGGCTGTGGGGGTGAGTCAGGGGCTGGTGCGGCTGAGTGTTGGACGGTGGCATCATGGGCCATAGCTCTCTCTCGAGTCCTTCGTGTTTTTCTGTTTCTCTCAATTAAACATTAAGAGTGATGTACGGCAGCTTAAACGCTATTGCAGTTCGACAAATTTATCTCACTTACTGCCCAGTCTTTGTGCATGACATTTTGTATTGCCTAATATGCTCGTGACAGTGATCTGGGAGGTGGAAAACTGCGGGGACAGGCGGCCCAGGAGGCACAGAAAGTGGGCACAGGAGGAAGAGCAGTTATGTTTCCCTCATCCTGGGCTGTGCACGTCTCTGGTGGAAAATGACCCAGTTAGGCAGCTACTGCGAGAGACAGCAGGCCTGAGCAACCAGGGAGCTGGAGAAGCTCCTGCTGGGAGAGGCTGACAGTTTTCCTAAGTGATCAAGTGGACATGCCTGGTAAATGCCAATGCCGAGGGCAAGCAGAGCTGCCCTGAGAAAGCTGGGTGCCTTAGCACAGGAATGAGAAAGCCCAGGATCCAGTTATTTGAATCTGATTAAGAAATAATACTTCTGAGGGGCTCCTGGGTAGCTCAGTCGGTGAAGCGTCTGACTCTTGGTTTCAGCTCAGGTCATGATCTCGTGGGTTGTGGGATCGAGCCCCACATTGGGCTCTGTGCTCTGCGTGAAGTCTGCTTGGGATTCTCTCTCTCCCTCTGACCCCTCCCCAACACACTCTCTCTCTCTCTCTCATATAAATAAATAAATCTTAAAAAAAAAGATGTAATACCTTTGAGTCTCCATTTCCACCTAGAAAATGGGGGCAATAACACCTACTTTGCAGGATTGTTGTGAGGTGTAGAAACGAAGTATATAAAGCTCCTAGCACAGAGTCTAGGACACCGGTCATTCTCATGAAATAGCTACTGCTGTGGCCCAAGCCAGAGACTCCACCACAAACAACAGGAACAACATGGGAGGCACTAAGAAGCCGTTTCAGGAGCTTAGGCAGGTGAGCTATGCTATTAGAAACAAACAAACAAACAAACAAATAGAAATGCTCACTAAAAGCATATCACTATTACCAGACAACAGGAGGTCTGTATCCGAGAGCGATCTGTTTTCTAAATGTCTACTTCGGCTGTGTATTTGAATCCATCCATCAGTTTGTTGTTTGGACCTTCTGTATGCTTTCTTCTGGTGAACTCTCACGTAAACCAAGTGGTCCTTCAAGGCTCCGCCTTCAGGCGAGGCTTGCTCATGGGAGCAGAAAAGTCCCTGGAGTTGCTTGAGTAACGCCATCCTCTCCTGATGGCTGATGTCGTGGATCTGCCTCGGGTTTCTAGTTCTCCACCAACCCCAGGAAGGCCTCACAGTGGACATGGGCTTTGGAAGCCAGTGCGATGGGACCCTCTGGGATTTCTGTCCTCAGTCATATCGCTTATCTGACCTCTTTCCCAAACCCATTTTATGAGTCCAAATTTCTTTCTGTTCCCTTCCAGCCCACTGCTGCCTACAACCCAGCATGACACGGAGGCAGCAAATTTGTTCTACGGACTTTAAACTCCTGAGTCACAAACTTGTTTCCAACCTCCAGAAATCAATTGCAGATGAAAAGACTAAGAGAGGATGCTTTATTATTAGGCCAGTGATAAACAGATTTTTACAAGCTTTGGTTTTGTCTCTGTACCAGTTCTATTATCTCTCCAGCAAATTATAGAGCTTTTCTGTGCTGAGCGAAAAGGGTATATTGTTCTTATTTAGACACTTTTACTTTTAACTAGAAATCCAGCTCAAAATAGGCTCTTAAATAAGCCCGTTTGAACTATTTATGAAAAAGACAGACTTAAGAACATCTTAATGCATTTTTATCTCTCCCCACTTCCATTGTGCTGTATGGGAGCCCATTTGAGACATTTCTTGATAATTAAGCAATGTACCTTTGACATGGGCTTTGCTTGTCACCCCTAACCCCCAGTTATTCTCTAATGGAAAATTTTTTCTCTGTTGCTTATGCTATTAACTACCTGTCTCCAGACAAAATGTCCATTGACTCGGGGAAGTGGGGGCTTGGATTATGATGAGAGAGAGAAAACTAGTTGCTGACGTCCAGAAGCTAGACTTGTATGATCACTATGTTTTGGTGTTGTCGTGAGACATTGTGGCACTCACTGCTGGGCCTTGGGATTCTTTTGTTGAACATAAACAATATCACAAAACATCAGTGCCCAGCAAGGCCACTCTGTGCCCGTGATGGATCAAGACAAAAAGAAGACTATTCCATAGTCATGTCTGAATGCAGACAAAGCATGCACGTTATCCAAGCCACAGAACACCGCTGTTCCCCCATGCCATCTGATAAGAGTGATTGAGGCTTCTTTACCAATTACAGCTTTAGCCCAACTCTGGCCTGCCCTCCCCACAGAGAAGATTTAGTAAAATAGCCAATCATAGAATTATCCCACTTCCTGATAGCATCCAATCCAGAACAAAGCTCTATTTTTTTAAAAGCCCTCCCCTCCCCCCCGGCTCACCTAACATAAGCCCCAATGCTTTTATGAGTTCTTTTCCAACGCCTTCTCCTAGAAATGTCTCACAGTTCCCCCATGGCATACATTCTTCCTCCTTGGAGTGAGAATATACACAACCTGTTTAACTAATGGTGTGTTTCTAGTGGTCTTTGGTTTCGAGGGCATTGTCAGAAATGGACGTTCCACTGAGATTCGGCTGATGTACTCTTCTTTGGATCAGGACTCTCGACTCAGTAAAACAGCACCTCTTGGAGATCCCTTGTATTTCTCTCTGCTTGATAGCTACCCTGTCCATGACAGAAAGCTAAATTCATGCTGAATTGGCCTTCAGTATTTTACTAAAGCCCATCAGCGTGGGGTTTATTTTGTTTTGCTAGGAGTAAAGTCTCTTGAGGTATCTTTGTTACCCAATCAATTTTATATTATTCCTTGGTAAAATTGTTTTTAGGGCCTTCTGCTACTTCCTCTTCTGGTTTGTGCACCATTCTAGTGTCTTGAATGTTGTTTGGTCATAAGAAGGAAACTCTATAGGGAGAAGGCAAGTATAGTCTGATAGGACATCTATGACCTGGTCCTGGGGACTGAGAATTTCCTCAGGCAAGTGTGATTTGGACAAATACGGTCATGGACACCATTTTAAAACCTTAAAAGGACTTCCTTTTCCGTTCTGCCTTTGTGTCCCAGACAGTTGCCCTGTTCAGTTTCATCCACTCAGAATCAGGGGGGTGTTTTTGGCCCCCAAGTGGTGATGGTCAACCTTTGACCAAACACCAGAGACACCGAGTTACACAAGCATCATTCTTACGGCTCGTTCAGTTCTCACAGGGCTATGAACCTCCTACAATCTCTGCCTTTTACAGGCTGAACACTGGCTTCTGTCCTGTTTTCTCACTATAAGGCTGAATCGTATGCATATTTTTCTAACTGGAACAATTTTCAACAGAGACAATTTGGAATAGCAGTGCCACTTTGGGGAGCTTTTGACATGAACAACATTTTTCATTTGAGGGGTCTCTTAAAACAAAATCAAAATCCCTTGAGGAGATTGTCCATCTTGCTTGTCCCAAAGAGAGATTGTATTTTTTTTTTTTTTAACATGAGAGACATTCCTTCCTTCTTTTCTGTACTTTGAGGATTAATAAGGGCTGGCTTTTTAAATGTGTGATCTGATAAAATTCTCAGTGGTCCAAGTTATGTCAAAGCCAGCTGTGTGTCACTCTCTTTTGTGTGTGTATATGTAAAATCTGTTTTTGTACGTCTGAATCATCTTTCCCTCTCCTTGTCTGGAGCTGGCTCTTTCTCATCCCCACCCCCCACTTCTCTTTACCACTTTATGAAACTTTAAAGATTAATAAAAAAATAATTATTTTGCATGTACTCTAAGTATATTTAGTCTTAGATAAACAACCAGAATTGTCTGAAAGATTTAAAAAAGGGAGTTATTAAATGGTGTTTCTTTTTGTGGACGCTGAAAAGCATATATATATATATTATATAAAGCCTTTCTTACTACAGCTGCAAGATTATAAGAAAGTGATTTCATTTCAAGATAAAATAAGGTATTTAGCATAAATCAATTTTTAAAAAATTAGTTTGCCGGATGCCTGGGTGGCTCAGTTGGTTAAGCAGCTGCCTTCGGCTCAGGTCATGATCCCAGGGTCCTGGGATTGAGTCCCACATCGGGCTCCTTGCTCGGCAGGGAGCCTGCTTCTCCCTCTGCCTCTGCTTGCCACTCTGCCTGTTTGTGCTCTCTCTCTCTCTCTCTCTCTGACAAATACATAAATAAATAAAATCTTTAAAAAAAATTAGTTTGCCACATAAAAGCAATGCTAGCATAATGTTTTGGTTTGTTCCAAACCAGCATTAAGTTCCTTATAATTCAAGTTTGCAGTATTTCCCATATTGGTTTAATGAACTTAAAAAGTTATCATTGTTTCCACAAATTGTGTAAAATTAAAAAAAAATCATGTAGAAAATTATATTAAACTACATTGAGTGACCATAATAGATGTCTTTTTAAAGGACTTAACTTTATATAATTCTTTTTTTTTTTTTTAAGATTTTTTATTTATTTATTTGACAGCGAGAGAGATCACAAGTAGGCAGAGAGGAAGGCAGAGAGAGAGGAGGAAGCAGGTCCCTGCTGAGCAGAGAGCCCGATGCGGGGCTCGATCCCTGGACCCTGGGATCATGACCTGAGCCGAAGGCAGAGGCTTTAACCCACTGAGCCACCCAGGCGCCCCTAACTTTATGTAATTCTTAACATGCTATCAGTCACAAATATTTAATGTGTTAACTAAGTTGTAATTGTCACATCTTTAACTAACCTTAATCTCTTATACCTTAGGTAATTAATAAATGATCTTTGAATGTCTGAACACTTAAAAAAACCAACAAATACAGAACACTGGTTACCAGACATTTTAATTTACTATTGTTTCTTAAAGTGACAATAGATTAGATAGATTAACAAACTATGCAAATAAATACTTTTTGATGATATTTCCAGCTATAAAATCAACATGCAAAAATCAATCATGTTTCTATACTAAAAACAAAATGTCTGGAAAAGAAATTAAGAAAATAGTCTGCTTTATGATAGCATCAAAAAAATAAAAAAATACTTAGGAATATAAATTTAGTCAGAGGTGAAAGATCTTTATGCTGAAAACTATAAAATATTGGTGAAAGAAATAAAAAAAGACACATTTAAGTGGAAAGATATCCTGTGTTCATGGATTGGAAAGAAATATTGTTAAAATATCCATACTACCCAAAGCCATATGTAGATTGAATACAATTCCTGTCAAAATCCCAGTGAAATTTTTCACAGGAATGGAAAAAGCAATCCTAAAATTCCCTTGGAACCACAAAATAGCCCAAAAAGCCAAAGCCATCTTGAGCAATAAAAACAAAGCTAGAGTCATCACACTGCCGGATTCCAAAATATACTACAAAGTTACAGTGATCAAGACAGTATGCTACTGGCGTAAACAGAGATATACATAGACCAATGGAACAGAATTAGAGAACCCATATATGAATCCACATATATATGATCAATAATCTTGGACGAAGTTGCCAAGAACACACAGTAGGGAAAGGATAGTCTTGTCAGTAAATGGTGTTAGGAAAACTGGATACCCACATGTAGAAGAATAAAACTAGATCCTTATTTCGTATCCTAAACGACAATCAACTGAAAGTGGATTAAAGACTTAAACATAAGACCTAAAACTGACACTGCAAGAAAAAAAAAATAGGGAAAAATTTCTTGACATACGTCTGGGCAATGGTTTTCCTAATGTGATCATAAAAGCCCAGGCAACAAAGCAGAATGAGTAAATGGGATTGCCTCAAGGTAGAAGCTTCTTTTCAGCAAGGGAAACAACAGAATGAAGAGACAAACTATGGAGTGGTACAAAACATTTGCAAACCATATACCTGGAAGGGATTAATATCCAAAATATAAAAGGAACTCAACTCCATAGCAAGAAACAAATAAATGGAGTAAAAAATGGGCAAAGGACCCAAATGCTCTTTTCTCCAAATAAGACCTACAGATGTCAACAGGTGTATGAAAAGGTGTGCAATATCACTAATCATCGGAGAAATGCATATCAAAACCAGAATGGAGGTCACTCAAAAAATTAAAAATAGAACCACCGTAGGTTCCAGAAATCCCACTTCTGGATATATATCCAAGGGAAACAATATATTTTTTTAAAAGATATTTATTTATTTGTTTATTTGAGAGAGAATGCTCAAGAGAGTACAAGCAGGGGATGCAGCAGAGGGAGAGGGAGAGGCAGACTCCCCGCTGAGCAGGGGCTCAATCCTGGAACCCTAGAATCATGACCTGAGCTGAAGGCAGATGCTTATCCAACTGATACCCCAGATACCCCAGAATATCATTTTTAAAATTTATTTATTGAGAAAGAGAATAAGCTAGAGAGAGAGAAGGAGCAGGGGGAGGGGGAGGGAGAAGCAAGCTTCCCACTGAGCAGGGAGCCTGCTGTGGGGCTCAATCCCAGGACTCTGGGATCATGACCTGAGATGAAGGCAGACACTTAACCGAGGAGTCACCCAGGCGTCCTGGAAATAGAATATCTTGAAGAGATATCTGTACTCCTATGTTCATTGCAACATTGTTCACAATAGCCAGGTTGTTTCATGAAAACAAACGAAGTGTCAATCATTGGATGAATGAAAAAGAAAATGTGAGGAAAAAAATACATAGAAGAATGGAATATTTTTCAGCCTTTTCGAAGAGGGAAGTCCTGTCATTTGCAAAAATATGGATGTACTTGGAGGACATGGTGAGTAAAATAAGCCAGACACAGAAAGACAAATACTGCATGGCCTCATATGTGGACTCTAAAAGAGTAGAACTCTTATTAGAATAGAATGGTGGATACCAGGGCCTGGAGATTGGGGGAAGTGGGGAAATGCATCCAAGGGTACAAATGTGCAGAATGAGGTATGAGAAGAGAGCACAGTAGGTGGATGGGAATATCAGATTATGGTGTACGTAGTATTCATTATTGCTCTCATACTTTTATAAAAGTGTAGTTACACGTTCTGTTCAGAAGACTCACGTTCTGCCTATATGGGACGTACTTGATAATGTAGGTTCATCCTTATTAAAATCTCAGCATTCTGACCATTTGTGTAACAATGTACAGAGCACCATTAAACCTGCCAGAAAGTGCCTAAAGATCCCAGAGGGAGTTGTGGGACATCTCTGTCACCATGCTCTAGCTTCAGTTCTGGAGGTGACATTCATATAGGCAGGCAGCAATCAGTACTTCATTCAATGCTATCAGAAATTTTGGGTGGACCCAACTCCAGGTAATACCAGTACTTCAGTGTAAGGTATTAACATACACTCAACAGTCCGTCATCTCCAACAAAATTATCTTACGCTTCTAAGTATGGTGCAAAGCAGGATGTCGACTCAGTGGTAGGGGATTTTGCTGGAAAGGCATTTTGGTAGAAATACAGAAGCCACTGCAACTGCCATCAGCTCTACATGGAAGCATTAGGGTGTAATCTGGGAAGAGTGCAGACTGTAGTTTGAGCTAGAACTTGACTTTAATCTTAGCCAGATAACCAACAGCTTGGTGACCTTAGGCTAGTGAGTTCATCTTGTTGAGTTTCAGTTACTTTGCAGAGTTGTTGAAAGAATTGTAGACAACGTATAATAATTCACTTACCAAAATGCTTAGCTCACAGTGGGTGTATATCATAAATGTTAGATGTTTTCTTGGTGGTGTTGCGATCACTATTATCATCTCCTTACCTCAGCTAAGTATAGACTGTCAGAGTGAAAGAAATGTATCACAGAAACTTTAACATCACATTTGTTTTTAAATTTTTTTCCAGCTTTATTGAGGTTTAATTGACATGTAACATTGTGTAAGTTTAAGGTACACAATGTAATGATTTGATACACGTATATATTATAAAATGTTTCCCACAGTAAATTTAGTTAATCCTTCAGCTCACATAATTACTATTTTGTTATTGTTGTTATGGTGAGAATCTCTTAGGAGCTTTCAAGTATACCATACACTGTTGTTAACTATAGTCACCATGCTGTACATTAGATCCCCAGAATGTATTCATGGGATACCTGGAAGTTTGTACCCTTTGGCCAGTATCTCCCTATTTCCGCCACCTCTCAACCCCGGGCAACCACCAATCTACTCTCTGTTTCTATGAATTTGGCTTTTTGTAGATTCCACACACAAGTGAGAACACACAGTGGTTGTCTTACTTTGTCTGGTTTGTTTCATTTAACATAATTCCCTCAAGGGTCATCCATGTTGTTGCAAATGGTAGGATTTCCTTTTTTTGTGACTGAATAGTATTACATTGTCTATACCACATTTTCTTTATTCATTCATCCATCAGTGGACGTTTTGGTTGTTTCCATGTCTTGGCTCCTGTGAATAATGCTGCAGTGAACATGGGGGTGCAATGTCACAATTTTTTCATTACCTGGAATGCCGGATCCATCCATCCATTCATTCATTCATTTAAAAGATTTATTTATTCGCGAGAGAGAGAAAGAGAGAGGGGGTGAGGGGCACAGAGAGAGAGAATCTCAAACAGACACCAGGCTGAGCAGGGAGCCCTACACGGGGCTCGATCTCACGACCCTGAGATCATGACCTGAGCCAAAACCAAAAGTTGGATGCTTAACCGACTGAGCCACCCAGGCACCCCTGATCCACTCATTTATTTAGCACATATTTATTGTAAACAAAAGAGTTAAACATCTCTAACCTCTCTTGAAGATTGCTATCTACTGGTTGGAGACAGATATTTACAAAGATAAAATAGATGTTGTAGGCCAGGTGATGACCTTGTTTTTTTTTCTTTCAACCTAAGTGAGATGGGAAGACACTGGAAGGTTCTGTTATATTTCAACAAGCTTACTCTTCTTCTGTGGGGATGCAGACTAAAATGGGGAAATGATAGAAGCAGGTAAACCAATAAAGATGCTTTTGTGACAATCTACACAGGAGATGATGGTGGCTAAGGCCAGGGTCGTAGCACGAGGTAATCATATTCTGGTTATATTTTCAAGGTAGAGCTAAGAAATTTCATGACAATTTGGGTATGAAGTGAAAGAAAGAGGAGTAGAAAAAATAGCTTCAGGTTTTGGCCTGAGGAATTGGAAGGAAGAAATAGTTTTTAATAGAGATAGGGAAGATTAAAAGGTAGTTCAAGTTTAGTTTCAGACATGTTCAATTTGTGGGACCTATTAGACATCCAAGTGGAGATCAGTCAAGGTTACCCCAATAGTAGAAATAGATTGAGATTTGGGCGGATGGACTAGACCTCAAGTACTTAATCATTAAGAGTTTGGAGAGATGATAGGTACCAGTTAAAGAATGTAAGATAGATCAGCTACAGCTAATGAGATAGAAAAAAGACTAGAAGTTTGGTATCCTGATAGCCAATGGTGAAAGTGTTGAAAGAAGTTGAAAGAAGTAACAACTGCATTAAGTGCTGTTAATGGGTCAGTAAGATTGAAGATGGAGAAATGTCTGTGGGATTTAGCAACAATGAAGGTTATTGTTGACTGTGAAAAGAGCAGTTTCATTGTAAAGGTGGATTTGGTTGTGTTTGCCAGATTTGGTTGTGTTCAGGAGAAAACATAAGTCATCTTTTAGGTATTGAAAATATATGGTATTGACTTGTGAAGTTGGAAATGGCGAGTCACAACTCTTCTGTGAAGATTAACTGTAGTGGGAAGGGGAGAAGTAGGGTAGAAACTGGAGGAGGAAATGTGGTCAAGAGAAATTTTCATTGTTGTGAAGATAGGAAAAATAATAGAATATTTATATGTTTAAGGAATTATACAATAATGAGAGAAATTAATAAAGCAAGGCAGAGAAGGAATAACTGCTGGTTTGATATCCTTGAGTAGGTGAGAGGAGATGGAATCTATGGGTGGAGGTGTTGGCCTTCTCGAGAATAGAATTTATTCTTAGTAACAGAAGAGAAAGTACCATATATAGTCAAAGGTTCAGGCAAGTGGGAGCAGTGATGGTGGGAGCTCATAGAATTTCTCTTTTGATTATTTCTATTTTCTCAGTGAAATAAGATGTGAGGTCGTGAGCTGAGAATAAGGTTGAGGGAGGAGGGGTTGGAGGCTTAAGGTGAGATGAAAGTGTGAAATAGATATTTAAGAAGGTGGGAGAGGGGATGAACTGGGGTACTATACTGTTACTGCTTTGGCAGCAGTAAGTAACCTGTTGAGGTTCTTGGCCATGAATGCTAAGTAGTCAGCATGATTTTGTGTTTTTCTCCATCAGGGTTCAAATGTATATGTATGAGTGCAAAGTAGGCAGAGAGTTGAATTTAACCAGGGTTCTTTTTGCCCAAGCAAATATAAAGATGAAAGAGAGAGACAAGAGAGTTGGGAACTATGCAAAGGACTGAATCACGAACCTTAAACTTGGTAGGGAGGGAGGTAGAGGTGTTAAGTGAGATCCTAAGGATGAAGGGATTCTAGATTCTGGTGTGGTCAAGGATTGTTGGGTTCAGAGGTATTGAAGAGAGTGGATTAGAAAGATCAGAGGTGGTAATGAGATTGGAAAGCTTGAAATGGTAATTGGGGAGAGATTGCCATTATAGATAATGATACAGTTTAGAGAGCATGGTTATGGGAGTGAATGAATGAGATTGGAGAGCAGATACGATTATGTATAGGAGAGGAGGTCAAGGAAGTGAGAAGGCAGTATGTTGAAAGGACCAGCCATGTGAGACTGAAATCGCCTAAGTGGTGGGGCCTGGAGGAGAGGAAGGTATTCCTTTGGCTCCCTGTTGCCCCTTCCAGCCCCTCCCTCTTTCCTAATTACCACCTTCTGGCTTTGAACCTCATGCTGTCAGATTACCACCTTCAACTATAGTCATCTACAGACTCTAGGTCCAAGGCTATGAGGGGAACAAAACAAGCACAAGGTGAGAGGCCTTCAGGGAAAGCAGTGTCAGGTTTCAGCTAGATTCTGAAGGAAGAAGGGAGAGGAAACATCAAGAGTTTGAGGATAGTAACGATTTTGCTGATGAGTTCCAGGAGGCAGTGGAAAGGTTTCAGGGATTGGGAAGGAGTGAGGGATAATGTAAAATAAAGGGATGTTGGGTGGAGGAAGCAAGGAGGGGGCTTCTGGGAGTGCTGGGCATCTTACAGTGATAGATATAAACTGGGATAAGGAGTGAAGGGGAGGAAGAAATTCTCTTTGGTCCAAGGTTCTTCTGGCTGGACTAAGAATGAAATGTATATGAGACACATTAAGAGGAGAAAAAAAATGAAAGTTTTGTTATGTGTTCATGGAGGCCCAATAATGAAATTAAAACCTGAAGAAATGACCAAGACAGGGGCGCCTGGGTGACTCAGTTGGTTAAGTGTTTGCCTTCGGCTCAGGTCATAATCCTGGAGCCCTGGGATGGATCTCCAGGGCTGACTCCTTGCTTGGGGCAGGGTGGGGCAGGGGAGCCTGCTTCTCCCTCTCCCTCTGCCCCTGCCCCGCCCCCCCTTGAGCTCTCTCTCTCTCAAATGAATTAATAATTAAAAAAAAAATGACCAAGACAGGCAGTTTTTATACTTTTTAGACAGATAACATATCTGTGAGAAATTGACAGGACAAAGAAAACTTAACTTTGGGAGCTTCAATTAGTAAAGAATTCTAAGCAGGATTTGGGCTGTGGTAGTAAATTAGTAAAAAGTAACAAGGGTTGTTTATATAGCCTTCTTAGTTTTCAATTCCCTATCTCTGGTGATAAAAAAAAAAAAGTCTCTGGCTACTGGTATAGGGAGGGTGCATTTTACAAGGGAGATTTATTTCCTGCTTTCAGGGGAACAGAAAACATTCTGAGTTTCCCTCTTGTGCAGGCTCTTAACTTTTATTTAAAATAATCAATATGCCAAACTGGCATATTTTGGGGTGGCCTGCCCTTGGCACCTACAATAGCTGTATGTAAAAATATGTCGCACACTTTACTGATAACTTTCTCCAACTTCATGTTCCCTAAACTTAATGCTTTGAACATGATGGAATAAGATAATGAGTGAAAATATTATGTAAACTCTAAAAGCACACTACAAAATTAAAGTATTACTATTGTTGAGATTATAATTATTATTTCCTGCTACACCAGAAATCTTAGAAAGCGAGATCTTCATAAAACACTGGCAATTTTCAGCCTAAGAAATTTTGAATTGAAAACCTTTAATGTTGAAAGCCTTTCGATGCATGATTGCTCACATGAGTGCAACCTCAATCAAGAGTGATCAGAGGTGGAAAAGCATTTGGGATGCTACTGTTTGCAAAAACTGCTCTATGAGCAGCAATAGCATGAAGTTGACCACAGGCTCTGGGTTGGGTGTTGCTTACGTGTCCTAGGACGAGGCCTCGAATGGTCTTCAGAGTTTGACTTCACTTAGCTTTTATTTATTTTTATTTATTTTTTTAAAAAGATTTTATTTATTTGATAGACAGACACACAGCAAGAGAGGGAACACCAGCAGGGGGAGTGGGAGAGGGAGAAGCAGGCTTCCCGCTGAGCAGGGAGCCCTGTATGGGACTCATCCCAGGACCCTGGGATCACGACCCGAGCAGAAAGCAGACACTTAACCGACTGAACCACCCAGGCACCCCTTCACTTAGCTTTTAATAACAGCCCCACAGACATCATCTGCTACTCATTGGGCAACTGATTCTAGAACTCTTTCATTAGATGCTCAGCTGTCTTAGGTGCTCAGACTGTCTTATTTACCTCTTTATGATAGGATTTCTGGCCCTACAACACCTTGGGAACATCCTGCTGGTTCTTCAAAGATCCACTAAATGTCATCTTCTCCCCAGACACAGATATCATCTTTGCACTTTACATGTAGGCTGTTTCATGTGAGCCTTCCTTTACAGGTGAGGAAATCAAAGATCATGGGATTAAGTGACTAGGATAGTGATTTATGCATACTAAACATTTCATAATTTTTCCCTTCGTATTCCATTTATAAAGTTTGTTTTAAATTGATTGAGACATAATGTTACATTAGTTTCAGATGTACAACTTAACGATTTGACAATATACATTATGTTATGTTCACCACAGGTGTAGCTGCTGTTTGTCCCATTACGTGGCTATTACAACATCATCGACTGTATTCCTTAGGCTCTTTTTATTCCCATGACTTAACTCATTCCATAACTGGAGGCCTGTGTCTCCCTCTCTCCTTCACCCATTTTGTCAAATCCCCCATTCCCCTCCCCTTGGGCAACCACCAAATTGTTTTCTATATTTATAGGTCAGATTCTGCTTTTCAGTTATTTATTCATTTTTTCAGATTCCGCTTATGAGAGGGAATCATATGGTAGCTGTCTTTCTCAGGCTGACTTATTTCCCTTCATATAACACCCTCTAGGTCTGTCCATGTTGTTTCAAATGGCACAATATCACCCCTTTTCATGGCTGTATAATATTCGCGCGCGCGTATGTGTGTGTGTGTGTGTAACATTTTCCTAATCCATTCTCTACTGATGGACACTTGGGTTGCTTCCATTTCTTGGTTATTATAAATAATGCTGCAGTAGACATAGGAGTGCATGTATCTTTTCAAGTTAATGTTTTCATTTCCCCTGTATAAATACCCAGTGGTGGAGTTACTGTAACATATGGTATTTTTTTTTTTATGGTATTTTTATTTTAAATTTTTTGAGGAACCTCCATATTGTTTTCCACAGTGGCTGCACAAATTTACACTCCCACCAACAATGCACAAAGCTTCCTTTTTCTCCACATCCTTGCCAACACTTGTTTTTTGTGGTTTTGATTTTAACCATTCTGACAGATGCGAGGTGATGATCTCATTGTGATTTTCATTTCCATCTCCCTGATGATGAGTGATGTTGAGCATCTTTTCATGTGTCTGTTGGCCATCTGTATGTCTTCTTTGGAAAAATGTCTATTAGATCCTCTGTCCATTTTTTAAATCAGATTGTTTTTTTTTTTTTTTTTTGGTGTTGAATTGTATGAGTTCTTTTTTTTAATTAACATATAATGTATTATTTGTCCCAAGGGTACATGTCTGAATCATCAGGCTTACACATTTCACAGCACTTACCATAGGACATACCCTCCCCAGTGTCCATAACCCAGCCACCCTATCCCTACCCCCCTACCCGCCGGCAACCCTGTTTGTTTCGTGAGTTTAGGAGTCTCTTATGGTTTGTCTCCCTCCTGATCCCATCTTGTTTCATCCCCCTCCACACCCCCCATGACCCCCTTCCCTGCCTCTCAAACTCTTCATATCAGAGAGATCATATGATAATTGTCTTTCTCTGATTGACTTATTTCACTGAGCATAATACCCTGTAGTTCCATCCACGTTGTAGCAAATGACAAGATTTTGTTTCTCTTGATGGCTGCATAGTATTCCATTGTATATATATACCACATCTTCTTTATGCATTCATCTGTTGATGGACATCTAGGTTCTTTCCATAGTTTGGCTATTGTGGACATTGCTGCTATAAACATTCAGGTGCACATGCCCCTTCGGATCACTACATTTGTAT